>JAZGLO010000656.1:0-600000 GCA_036873155.1 Biomphalaria sudanica
TTGATACGATGGAAGATGGTGTTTATACCCCACACAGTAGATACGATGGAAGATGGTGTTTATACCCCACACAGTTGATACGATGGAAGATGGTGTTTATACCCCACACAGTAGATACGATGGAAGATGGTGTTTATACCCCACACAGTTGATACGATGGAAGATGGTGTTTATACCCCACACAGTAGATGCGATGGAAGATGGTGTTTATACCCCACACAGTAGATACGATGGAAGATGGTGTTTATACCCCACACAGTAGATACGATGGAAGATGGTGTTTATACCCCACACAGTTCATACGATGGAAGATGGTGTTTATACCCCACACAGTAGATACGATGGAAAGTTTTTTTAAACCTAAAAGCTAAAACGAGACGACGGTGTATTTTCATCAGGGAACTGGTTCACACACACACACACACGATGTGGCACTCACCTCTAGTCGTAAGAAGGATTGCAAAGGCAGGTAAATGCTTTGGCAGTTGCATGTCAAGACTTCAGTCTTACAGTAAGTCTCACCATGACTGATATTCTGGCTCAAGAAGTCTCAGAAATACAGGAGTATAGGATATCACACCCTAACGGTGGTGCAGGAATTTACCTTCCTGAAATCAACTATCGCCAGCAACCTACATTTAAACACTGAGTTGTTAAAAAGCAATGCAATTGCAAAACTCTCCAAGTGTGTCTGTCAAAATGTCCCATTGATCAAGGCAACCAAAATGCTAGTTTACAACGCCTGTATAGTGAGAATTCTACTTTATGGTAGTGAGAGCTGGTCAGCATACATGCATCAAGAGCATTGATTAAACAGTCTGCAACGCATAATGCGCATCTCTTGGAAAGATCGTGTCTCTAATCAGGAAGTTTTGAAACTGGCCAATATGCACATTATCTATGTACTTTTGACACAGAGAAGACTGCGTTGGCTTGGACACGTCACCCGCATGCCAAATGGAAGAATTGCTAAGGACTTACGTAGGCGGTCAGACCCAAGGGCCGCCCAAGACAGAGATGATTGCAAGCGACATCTGAGAACTACGTGCATCATTGAAAGAATGTGGGAGAAAAGATCGGTTAGCATGGAGACAGACTGCGCCGAGAGCTAATGAAATGAAGTGGCCTTAAATAAGAGAATGAGAAAAACAACTGCCCAATCAGGTAGCCCATAAAACAGATGCATTCACATGAACTGTTTCAAAGTTTGCCTCTCCAGAACCAACTTGATTAGCCAAACTAGATTCTGACACGGCGTCAGAAGAGATTCAAACCAGGGATTCATCTGGGCGCGTCCATTGTCTTTGGGGACATAAGAACCCATATCTGTCATGTTCTGTTTTATCACGTTCTATTCATCATCTTTTACTTAATCATCTTTTACTTCATCGTGATCTATTTTAGCATGTTGTTTTTTTTTTTAATCATGGCTGGTTTTTTTCCTTGTTACAAATTGAAGCTGACATATTAATCGAAAATGTTCTGGTAAATCAAAGAACATCAAGAAACATGTCGACTTAGACTAAGACTAGACTCTTGGAAATATGCAAAATATAATGTACCTGTTCTTGAGAACCAACCAGCGATGGAAATCACCTCATGTTTAGGGCCAGTTATTGTTATAAAATGTCACAAGCAATAGCGACCACCTCAGCTTGATCTAGACATGGAAAATAGTTTTAATTAACATTGATTAGTCTGATGACTAATTATTTCAGAAACAGTGCACCTTGCACATCAGAGGCGGCAGCCAGTGGGAAATGCTTTGGTGGAGTAGCCAGACTACGAACTAAGGTAACACAAGTTTAGCTTTAATTATTTGTGTATAACTTTAAATCCTTTCGCATCATTCAAACTTAAAGAGAGTAAATATTTTGTTAATAAATTTGTTTAGTCTAGATTCACATCTAGATATTGTCATAGCTTATTTTAATGAAATATACAGTGTAGTGTAATTGTACAACGAACATGAACCATATATTTAGCGGTTGCCAACTAAATGTTGGTTTCCCAATAGACCTATTACGTAAACATTAACTTTTTTTTTCTGCACCTGAAATGATTTCCCTGGAATGGAGATCCTGGAACTAGCATTTAATAGAGTTTAGACTTTTTTTTTCGTTCATAGTTCATGAAATTAAAAATTTATAAATAGAAAGGTTATATAATTTTTAAAAATACTTGTATATTTGACTAAAATGGCACACAGCCACATAATAAAACTTCTTTTCTATATTTGAAAGCAATATACTAATGATAACCCTGTAAGAAGTCGTGAAACAGTCAAAAGTAGATTTCTATCGACTAGAGACTAAAAAAAGACTATAATGAATTATGTTTTTCTTATACGAATCTTAATTCTAGCAAAGTCAAAGAATGACAATTAGCTCATATTCATGATAACAATACATTTATGTCAATTGTGTTACGAATATGATTATAATAGACAATGAAAAAAATTACATAGTATTCCTGTATTTCAGGTCAAAGAGATTCGATCCAAATATCCTAATATCCTCTTGCTGGACGCTGGGGATCAGTTTCAAGGGACACTTTGGTTTTACAAGTTTGGTGGATTACCTGCTGCTACGTTTATGAACATCATTCGCTATGATGCCATGGTAAAAGGTTCAACTGGTTGAGTAGTATTATGTGTATGGATAGACAATGTCTATCTCGAGGTGGACGTGAATCCTGGCATGGCTGTGCGGGAGAGGGAGGATAGAATGAAAAGTTATAACTAACTATACACACACTCGTTACACACACAGACACACACACACAAACCTTTATTTGAGCTAAAGATGGGGGGTTGGGGGGCAGAGGGCAAAGCGAGAGAAAGGCATAGGGGTGCATCATGCCCCTAGCACTACTCGGGTCACCAAAAGGTCTCGAATGTCTCCAAGGCAAATAATAGTGTCAAAAAATTTTAAAAATCAAGTTCTGGAAAATATATTTTTGATTAATAAATACTGTCACAAATTACTTATTTAGTTTCTTAATCTATTATATAAAGGCCCCAGGTATGCCTTTTCTAGTTCTACATGAGACTTCTATTCGGCGCTATTTCTAATGTGATCACCGTGCTAGATCACTATTTGTCAATGGGGATGGAAAATATATGGACTGCTTTTCAGCTCAAAAAATCTAGATCTATTATTATTTAGAAATCTGATTTGAAATTTGGTGAACAGTGTATGAGTGAATTTGTTATAACATTGATCAAGAAAATAATTTGAAGAGACAATATTTACATTTTATTCTATAATGGATCTATCTTTTTTTATTCAGTTTGAAATAATGTAATTTTTGTTGCTTTTTTTGTTGTGTTCTTCAACAGATTTAGGACAGCGTTTTTTAAACCATTGAACGCACCCTCTGAAAGATGGCGCTAGGCGCTAACAGCATGGGGAGGGGCGAAGTCGGACATAAAATCTGTTGTATTTTTAGATATACAACGACATTATTACCAAATGTTTAGAAAATTAAATTATTAATTCAATTGATCCCCTGGTGTCTTAGATCTTTTTTTTTTTATCTGAAACGTCATCAACACGATCGAGTCCTGAACATTTATTTAGTTATTCAACTTGTTAGTTCATAGTTCATAGGCCCTACATGCGAAAATACCCGCGGTGACGTGTCTGTTAACTTCATAATTGTCTAGACTAAATTAAAGATAATATTTCGAAAAATTACAACGGTCAAACTAGAGTTTTCCCAGTGTGGCCAGTTAGCTAGTAATTCTTTTCCCAGTGTGGCCAGTTAGCTATTAATTCTTTTCCCATTGTGGCCAGTTAGCTAGTAATTCTTTTCCCATTGTGGCCAGTTAGCTAGTAATTCTTTTCCCATTGTGGCCAGTTAGCTAGTAATTCTTTTCCCAGTGTGGCCAGTTAGCTAGTGATTCTGTTCCCATTGTGGCCAGTTAGCTAGTAATTCTTTTCCCAGTGTGGCCAGTTAGCTAGTAATTCTTTTCCCATTGTGGCTAGTTAGCAAGTAATTCTTTTCCCATTGTGGCCAGTTAGCAAGTAATTCTTTTCCCATTGTGGCTAGTTAGCTAGTAATTCTTTTCCCATTGTGGCCAGTTAGCAAGTAATTCTTTTCCCAGTGTGGCCAGTTAGCAAGTAATTCTTTTCCCATTGTGGCCAGTTAGCAAGTAATTCTTTTCCCATTGTGGCCAGTTAGCTAGTAATTCTTTTCCCAGTGTGGCCAGTTAGCTAGTAATTCTTTTCCCATTGTGGCCAGTTAGCTAGTAATTCTTTTCCCAGTGTGACTAGTTAGCTAGTAATTCTTTTCCCAGTGTGGCCAGTTAGCAAGTAATTCTTTTCCCATTGTGGCCAGTTAGCAAGTAATTCTTTTCCCATTGTGGCCAGTTAGCAGATAATTCTTTTCCCATTGTGGCCAGTTAGCTAGTAATTCTTTTCCCAGTGTGGCCAGTTAGCTAGTAATTCTTTTCCCAGTGTGACTAGTTAGCTAGTAATTCTTTTCCCATTGTGGCCAGTTAGCTAGTAATTCTTTTCCCATTGTGGCTAGTTAGCAAGTAATTCTTTTCCCATTGTGGCCAGTTAGCAAGTAATTCTTTTCCCATTGTGGCCAGTTAGCAAGTAATTCTTTTCCCATTGTGGCCAGTTAGCAAGTAATTCTTTTCCCATTGTGGCCAGTTAGCAAGTAATTCTTTTCCCATTGTGGCCAGTTAGCAAGTAATTCTTTTCCCATTGTGGCCAGTTAGCAAGTAATTCTTTTCCCATTGTGGCCAGTTAGCAAGTAATTCTTTTCCCATTGTGGCCAGTTAGCTAGTAATTCTTTTCCCAGTGTGGCCAGTTAGCTAGTAATTCTTTTCCCAGTGTGACTAGTTAGCTAGTAATTCTTTTCCCATTGTGGCCAGTTAGCTAGTAATTCTTTTCCCATTGTGGCTAGTTAGCAAGTAATTCTTTTCCCATTGTGGCCAGTTAGCAAGTAATTATTTTCCCATTGTGGCTAGTTAGCAAGTAATTCTTTTCCTATTGTGGCCAGTTAGCAAGTAATTCTTTTCCCAGTGTGGCCAGTTAGCAAGTAATTCTTTTCCCATTGTGGCCAGTTAGCAAGTAATTCTTTTCCCATTGTGGCCAGTTAGCTAGTAATTCTTTTCCCAGTGTGACTAGTTAGCAAGTAATTCTTTTCCCATTGTGGCCAGTTAGCTAGTAATTCTTTTCCCAGTGTGACTAGTTAGCTAGTAATTCTTTTCCCATTGTGGCCAGTTAGCTAGTAATTCTTTTCCCAGTGTGACTAGTTAGCTAGTAATTCTTTTCCCAGTGTGGCCGGTTAGCAAGTAATTCTTTTCCCATTGTGGCCAGTTAGCATGTAATTCTTTTCCCATTGTGGCCAGTTAGCTAGTAATTCTTTTCCCATTGTGGCCAGTTAGCTAGTAATTCTTTTCCCATTGTGGCCAGTTAGCTAGTAATTCTTTTCCCATTGTGGCCAGTTAGCTAGTAATTCTTTTCCCAGTGTGGCCAGTTAGCAAGTAATTCTTTTCCCATTGTGGCCAGTTAGCTAGTAATTCTTTTCCCAGTGTGGCCAGTTAGCTAGTAATTCTTTTCCCATTGTGGCCAGTTAGCTAGTAATTCTTTTCCCAGTGTGGCCAGTTAGCAAGTAATTCTTTTCCCATTGTGGCCAGTTAGCTAGTAATTCTTTTCCCAGTGTGGCCAGTTAGCAAATAATTCTTTTCCCAGTGTGGCCAGTTAGCAAGTAATTCTTTTCCCATTGTGGCCAGTTAGCTAGTAATTCTTTTCCCAGTGTGGCCAGTTAGCAAGTAATTCTTTTCCCAGTGTGGCTAGTTAGCAAGTAATTCTTTTCCCTTTGTGGCCAGTTAGCTAGTAATTCTTTTCCCAAAGGTATACACAAACTGTCAACTTTCATGCAAAATCGTTTTTGAGATTCGTGTTCATGCAGATTACGAGTTTGCGAGCTGAAAAAAGGAATTGTAAAAATACTTCCACTTTCATATTGACTTCTAAAAAACACAAATACTTAAGGGCCTTATAATTGATTAGCTCACAATGGTAAGGCAGAATATTAATAAAATTAACACTAGATTCCAAATCATGAATAACAATTAATATATAAAGGTATTGAAATTATTCCTAATGACGTCAATAAGCAGAAAGATTTTTGTTGACGCCTTGCCTCACGTGGTTTCAGTGGGCTAACAGTAATGATGTACTAAATGATAGAAAGAATGAGAAATGATTGAACTACTATCAGCTTCATAAAGTAGAAATTGATTCTAACAACTATTTTGTTTCTAGTAGCCTCTACATATATAGTCTCTCTACATTCGACATAAGTTTTGTTTATGTAAGTTGAGAACCTGGACACATTTTAAACTAGTTATATTCTTGTGTGTATATCTTCTAATTGTACCATCAGTGCAGCCCTTATATCCATGTTACATATATCAGTGTGTATATCTTCTAATTGTACCATCAGTGCAGCCCTTATATCCATGTTACATATATCAGTGTGTATATCTTCTAATTGTACCATCAGTGCAGCCCTTATATCCATGTTACATATATCAGTGTGTATATCTTCTAATTGTACCATCAGTGCAGCCCTTATATCCATGTTACATATATCAGTGTGTATATCTTCTAATTGTACCATCAGTGCAGCCCTTATATCCATGTTACATATATCAGTGTGTATATCTTCTAATTGTACCATCAGTGCAGCCCTTATATCCATGTTACATATACCAGTGTGTATATCTTCTAATTGTACCATCAGTGCAGCCCTTATATCCATGTTACATATATCAGTGTGTATATCTTCTAATTGTACCATCAGTGCAGCCCTTATATCCATGTTACATATATCAGTGTGTATATCTTCTAATTGTACCATCAGTGCAGCCCTTATATCCATGTTACATATATCAGTGTGTATATCTTCTAATTGTACCATCAGTGCAGCCCTTATATCCATGTTACATATATCAGTGTGTATATCTTCTAATTGTACCATCAGTGCAGCCCTTATATCCATGTTACATATATCAGTGTGTATATCTTCTAATTGTACCATCAGTGCAGCCCTTATATCCATGTTACATATATCAGTGTGTATATCTTCTTTGTACATCGGTGTTTTTAACCTCTGTGTACATTTGTGTTAGTTTTTTTTTTCCACATCTGTGTCCCGTATTCTCGATGTATATCTGTGTTACTATTCTCATAACATATCTGAATATCTTCTTGTGCTTCATTTATTTAATTCTTATCATTGTTGTCATCTATATTATCTACTACTCAGGCCATTGGTAACCACGAGTTTGACACAAAAGTCGCAGGACTGGTTCCATTCCTCAAAAATGTCACATTTCCAGTTGTATCCAGCAATATGAATCTCAGCAAAACTCAAGCGTTGCAAGGTCTGATTAAACCGTCAACAGTGCTGGAGATAGGAGGCCAGAAAGTTGGGGTTCTTGGATACACGACACTGGAGACTGCATTTATCTCATCTCCTGGTAGGGTAACACTGAATGCAGCAACTAGTCTTCAAGTTCATTAGTGCTAAGTTGTGAGAGCGCTATTTAAAAGCAATGATCTCGAGCCAGGTGTCATGAGTTGTTGAATGTTCAGAGGAGTTAATAATGTGCTGTTTATCCAATGCAGGAGAGATGATTGATGGTTTCAATTTGGCGCATTCCTCAGTCCATAATCCTCACTGCTTAGAAAAATTTTACGGATCAATGTTATACATAAATATGAAATGAAAAACATTTTAGAACTTTTTTCTGGTAGTGAAATTGTCAAGTTTCTGAAAAATTTCGCCTTGACACACAGTATTGAATGTTGGATCATACAAACAGGCAATGATAATGCCATGAACTAGTCAAGAGTAGTCTCTTTTTTGTCTCTCTACGAACAGGATCCAAAAAGAATTTTCATTTTTGTGTATAATTGAACAGAGTATCAGTTGAGCATGCTTTAAATAAACTGGAACAGAATTAGGCTGAAGGGGCTCAAATGTAGGCACGGATTCATGATCTTGTGATGGATAGAACCGAAATTAATTTGATTTCAGTTGAGTTTTTTGCCCAATAGGCCTATCTCTTTTTAACTCACACTCACTCTCTGTCTGTCTGTCTGTCTGTCTTAAATACGCAAATGAATATCATCTTTTTATTTCAAGTTAGTTAATCAACAAAATGTGTAGCCTAGCAACCTTTGAACAAATCAACTGGTCACTAGACGACTGGAAAGACAAATTCCAATTTTGCATTTTTCTTACAGTTTCAATCCATGTTTTAAAAGCTCCGTTGATCAACTTGGTAAAATTATAAAACGACTAATTGAGAAAACTTATTTTTTTAAAGCTAGATTAGTTATAAATATTGCTGATTAAATTATATTATATCTGTTCATTAAACTCATAAAGGCCCTATTTTGTTGACTTGCAGAGACTGTGATATTAACGGATGAAATTAGTGCCATACAAGCGGAAGTAGACAAACTGAAATCGCAGGGCATTGACAAGATCATTGCGCTCGGACACTCGGGCTACGCGATGGACTTAGAGATTGCCAGACGTATCAAAGATGTGGATATCGTCGTTGGAGGCCACACCAATACATTCTTATACAATGGTCAGTTGGAGAAACTTGTAGTTACAAGATACTCATTCAAATTTAGCATGCAGGTGGCAGGCCCTATAGGCCTATATTTTAGAACATCCGAAATAAAGTGTTTATTATGTTATTGATTTAAAAAAAACTTGTATGTGGAGCCATTGGTCAGTCAGAAGGTCAGAATAACATTTCGTCTCGATGTTGTTTTGTTTTTTTAAATCAATGTACTGTTATTTGAATAAATCCCTTCAATGGTTACATTAAGAGTAAATATAAAAACATTTGATTTATGTCCTTATGTTTCGAACTGGTTTTGGTAAAGAAATGAATCACGTGATCATTTGACCTAAAGATTCTAATTGCTAGGAAGGAATTGAGAATTGGAAATTGAAGGAATTGAGAATTGAAAATCATTTCACAATCAATCTCCTAATAAATGATAATTCTTATGTTATTCTCAGGCACTGCACCTTCCAATGAAAAGCCAGAAGGCGTGTACCCTACTGTGGTAGAAAACCAAGACAAAAGTCACAAAGTGTTGGTCATTCAAGACTACGCCTATGGGAAATATTTGGGCGAGCTTCACGTCACCTTTGATGACCAAGGCAAAGTGACGTCATGGAGTGGAAACCCTGTATTGCTGGACAACTCAGTGCCACAAGGTTTGATTTGGGAGAAAAAACCCGGACATAAAAAGTAGATCATTACGTTGTGTGTGTGAGAGAGAAAGAGAGACAGAAAATAAACAGAAAAAGAGAGACAGAAAAAGAGAGACAGAAAAAGAGTGACAGAAAATAAAAACAAAGGAGAAAATGGTAAAACATAAAAGATAAGAGTCAGAAAGAGAGGTAGAGAAAATGAGAGATTTGATGAGAGAAAGTTCAAGAGAAGAAGTGACTATAGATGAGAAATGAAAGAAAAGACGTTTCTATAGAGACAGTAAAGCAAAGAACAAACTGACCTAAATATTCAGATATTCAAGTCGAGATAATTCTTTTTCTTTGGATTTTTGAGCCTCAGAAAAAATTGAAAACTTAGATCTATCACTGAAATAAACGACTTAATCTAATGAACTATGGGAAAAACATTGACTTAGATCTAGGGAAAGAGGATTAGTAATGCAGTAGATGTAAATGAAGCTTCATCACCCATCTGTAGCGCAGGCCCTGTTGTATTGTTTTGTTGTATTGCGTTGATGTCGCCTCAGATTACACAAGTGTTTCGCTCCCATAGTGTTACTAGCTGGCCCATAAATTCCTTGACGTTGTTTTTTTTCATTGAATCTTTGTGCCAGCCAAAAAGGTTGCCTATGTATCTAAATACAAACTTTAGTTAACATATGACTCACATACAAGGAGAGCTACAATGGTTTACATATGACTCACATACAAGGAGAGTTACAACGGGCACCCTGGGATAGATTTTATAATCAAGAAATTGAATAACATTAAGATGAGATATTCATGCCAGTTATTGATGTAAAGTTAAGAAAGCGAAACCAAATGTTTACTTACAATGTTGGAAAAAATTATTTTCACTTTTCACTTTAGAGTACTTTAGACCAAAAGGTAGGCCTAACTCTGTTCATGTTTTCACTTTAGAGTACTTTAGACCAAAAGGTAGGCCTAACTCTGTTCATGTTTTCAGACAGTGAAACGCTTGAGGTCATCCAATCTTACTTACCTGAGCTTGAACTGTTAAAGAACACAACAGTAGGACGAACTAACGTCGATCTAATGGCTGACAGACTTCAGTGTAGAAGTAAAGAATGCAACCTGGGTGAGTTGTCAAATGTAAAAAGGTTTAGGCCATTCATTTCAAAATGGCCCAACAAAAAGGGCTCTGTTAAAATGGTCACGCGAAAAAGGTAAAAACAAAAGGACACTGAGAAGAAAGGAAAACGTTTTAACAATCTTTGTCTCTGTCTCTCTCTCTCTGTCTCTCTGTGTCTCTGTCTCTCTGTCTCTGTCTCTCTCTCTTTCTAAACTATTTACTTAAATTCTACTAAACACTAATCAACATGCAATCATCTATTTGTTGTAATATTCATCTGAGCATAATTTTTTTTCATTCAAGGAGGCTAATATGCAATCACCATTACGCTTAGTTAGTTAGAACTAAATATTTACATTAATAAAATAGTGTAGTTTATATATAAGGCTTGTCTTCGAGTCCGAAGATTAGTGAGGTGTGCAGTAATTCCCGTGGCTGCGCAGCCCCAGGTGTGACCTACATATTTTGCCACATCCAAAATACGTAATTTATAAACATGTAAATTACCACAAATGTATATTAGCCTACTTAGAGAGTATACTATGAGGGGAAGCAATGGAGGCTTCAATAAACATGTCTTTATTTCCAGGCAACCTCCTCGCCGATGCATACATGGCTGCCAACATTTTCATGCCCAGAGACGATTCTTGGAATGAGGTCAGCATGGCCGTAGTAAATGCGGGAAGTTTTAGAGCGTCCATTAAAACAGGTACAATTACCGCTTTCAAGGTTAACACTACAGCATCCAACATTATAAGATAGATCTAATACACACAAGTGCTTCAGATACATCAGCCTTGACTTCCCGCCATGTGTAAACTTAGTTTAGTTTGATGTAGGGACCAAGGCCAGTGACTCACTCTCTAATCATTAGTGAGAATGTTTTATTTGCTCATTAATCAGAGATATTCTGTGCACCAGGTCCAATCATTTTTTAGAACGCTTTAACTTTTCCTCATTATGGGCTCCAGGTCCAATCATTATTGAGAACTTAACTGTAAATCATTGTGTGTCGCAGGTCCAATCACTATTGAGAGCGCCATATTTATTCATCCGTTCCGTAACACTTTGGACATCATTACTGTCAAGGGGCAGACAATTAAAGACATGTTTGAACTAGTGGCGTCAAAGTGGACCACTGAAATCGGGGAACTGTACGGAGGATTTCTCCAAGTGTCAGGTCAGTCCATGAGATGATCAAAAGGTTGTACACTGATCTATGTTACTGGGCAAGTATCGTGGTGTAACCTCATATTGTTGTGCAAGTATCGTGGTGTAACCTCATATTGTTGTGCAAGTATCGTGGCGTAACCTCATATTGTTGTGCAAGTATCGTGGCGTAACCTCATATTGTTGTGCAAGTATCGTGGCGTAACCTCATATTGTTGTGCAAGTATCGTGGCGTTAACTCATATTGTTGTGCTAGTATCGTGGCGTAACCTCATACTGTTGTGCAAGTATCGTGGCGTAACCTCAGATTGTTGTGCAAGTATCGTGGTATAATGTCATATTGTTGTGAAAATACTATGGCATAATGTCATATTGTTGTGCAAGTATCGTGGTGTAACCTCATATTGTTGTGCAAGTATCGTGGCGTAACCTCATATTGTTGTGCAAGTATCGTGGCGTAACCTCATATTGTTGTGCAAGTATCGTGGCGTAACCTCATATTGTTGTGCAAGTATCGTGGCGTAACCTCATATTGTTGTGCAAGTATCGTGGTGTAACCTCATATTGTTGTGCAAGTATCGTGGTGTAACCTCATATTGTTGTGCAAGTATCGTGGCGTTACCTCATATTGTTGTGCTAGTATCGTGGCGTAACCTCATATTGTTGTGCAAGTATCGTGGCGTAACCTCATATTGTTGTGCAAGTGTCGTAGTGTAACCTCATATTGTTGTGAAAATACTATGGTATAATGTCATATTGTTGTGCAAGTATCGTGGCGTAACCTCATATTGTTGTGCAAGTATCGTGGCGTAACCTCATATTGTTGTGCAAGTATCGTGGTGTAACCTCATATTGTTGTGCAAGTGTCGTAGTGTAACCTCATATTGTTGTGAAAATACTATGGTATAATGTCATATTGTTGTGCAAGTATCGTGGCGTAACCTCATATTGTTGTGCTAGTATCGTGGCGTAACCTCATATTGTTGTGCAAGTATCGTGGCGTAACCTCATATTGTTGTGCAAGTATCGTGGTGTAACCTCATATTGTTGTGCAAGTGTCGTAGTGTAACCTCATATTGTTGTGAAAATACTATGGTATAATGTCATATTGTTGTGCAAGTATCGTGGCGTAACCTCATATTGTTGTGCAAGTATCGTAGTGTAACCTCACACAACTAATTAAATCCTCCATTGCAACATATTAAACTCAATTTTTATTTACACAAATTTTTCAATATCAATGTAGTCATATACAAACTATATCAATGTAGTCATATACAAACTATATCAATGTAGTCATATACAAACTATATCAATGTAGTCATATACAAACTACAAATGTAATTTTTAAGATGTTACACGATTTGTTCTGATGTATTATCTCATTGAAATGTACTTCATCTAATGAACATATGTGTATGCCTTTTTATCAGCTATTACTTCCCTTTTGAAACACCACACTGTTACCACAAACAGCACTGTTACTTCCCTTTACAAACTGTAAACGCTCAAAACAACACACTAAAATGTTATTCTTTACTCATGTCTGGGCGTGTTGGCTAATTAAAGTTTAATAAGATAATAACTTATGAATGTCTGTAAACCTGACATTATTGCTTTCATTATACTCACTAGGCCTTCATATCCTCTACGATATGACCAGGCCCAAAGGTTCTAGAGTTGTTCAAATCAAAGTGACCTGCACACAATGTTCAGTTCCTAAACTGGAATTATTAAACCTCAATAAGGAATACAAACTGCTTTGTAGCTCCTACATCTACAATGGCGGCGATGGGTTCCAAATGTTTCCAGCCAGCATTCTCAAGAAACAGATCATAGGTAGGCAAAATAGACTAGATCAGTCAGCATTCTCAAGAAACAGATCATAGGTAGGCAAAATAGACTAGATCAGTCAGCATTCTCAAGAAACAGATCATAGGTAGGCAAAATAGACTAGATCAGTCAGCATTCTCAAGAAACAGATCATAGGTAGGCAAAATAGTCGAAATATGCTAGATCAGTCAAAATTCTCAAGAAACAGATCATAGGTAGGTAAAATAGTCGAAATATGCTAGATCAGTCAGCATTCTCAAGAAACAGATCATAGGTAGGCATAATAGTCGAAATATGCTAGATCAGTCAGCATACTCAAGAAACAGATCATAGGTAGGCAAAATAGTCGAAATATGCTAGATCATTCAGCATTCTCAAGAAACAGATCATAGGTAGGCAAAATAGTCGAAATATGCTAGATCAGTCAGCATGCTAAAGAAACAATTCATTGGTCGGCAAAATAGTCGAAATAGGCTAGATCAAAGTTTGCGCCTTTTTTTTTGAGTGCCTGGCCAGGACAATCCAACAAACGTTGCCTAAAATAGATCACTATGATAAGGTAGTTAGAAGTGAATATGTTTGAACAGCATTAGGGAATAGGCCATCATGTTTGCTACTGCGGGTGGCTTCTGACCGGGAGAAGTACGCCTAATGATCCTGAATTTACACACATCCTCACATACCTTCTTCTTAGCTAAAAAAAAAAAACAACTTCCTAGACGAGCGTATCACCAACTTTGACTATAGGCCTACTCACACTTCCTAGACGAGCGTATCACCAACTTTGACTATAGGCCTACTCACACTTCCTAGACGAGCGTATCACCGACTTTGACTATAGGCCTACTCACACTTCCTAGACGAGCGTATCACCGACTTTGACTATAGGCCTACTCACACTTCCTAGACGAGCGTATCACCGACTTTGACTATAGGCCTACTCACACTTCCTAGACGAGCGTATCACCGACTTTGACTATAGGCCTACTCACACTTCCTAGACGAGCGTATCACCGACTTTGACTATAGGCCTACTCACACTTCCTAGACGAGCGTATCACCAACTTTGACTATATGTCTACTTACACTTCCTAGACGAGCGTATCACCAACTTTGACTATAGGCCTACTCACACTTCCTAGACGAGCGTATCACCAACTTTGACTATAGGCCTACTCACACTTCCTAGACGAGCGTATCACCAACTTTGACTATAGGCCTACTCACACTTCCTAGACGAGCGTATCACCAACTTTGACTATAGGTCTACTCACACTTCCTAGACGAGCGTATCACCAACTTTGTCTATAGGTTTACTCACACTTCCTAGACGAGCGTATCACCAACTTTGACTATAGGCCTACTCACACTTCCTAGACGAGCGTATCACCAACTTTGACTATAGGCCTACTCACACTTCCTAGACGAGCGTATCACCAACTTTGACTATAGGCCTACTCACACTTCCTAGACGAGCGTATCACCGACTTTGACTATAGGCCTACTCACACTTCCTAGACGAGCGTATCACCAACTTTGACTATAGGCCTACTCACACTTCCTAGACGAGCGTATCACCAACTTTGACTATAGACCTACTCACACTTCCTAGACGAGCGTATCACCAACTTTGACTATAGGCCTACTCACACTTCCTAGACGAGCGTATCACCGACTTTGACTATAGGCCTACTCACACTTCCTAGACGAGCGTATCACCAACTTTGACTATAGGCCTACTCACACTTCCTAGACGAGCGTATCACCAACTTTGACTATAGACCTACTCACACTTCCTAGACGAGCGTATCACCAACTTTGACTATAGACCTACTCACACTTCCTAGACGAGCGTATCACCAACTTTGACTATAGGTCTACTCACACTTCTTAGACGAGCGTATCACCAACTTTGACTATAGGCCTACTCACACTTCCTAGACGAGCGTATCACAAACTTTAACTATAGGCCTACTCACACTTCCTAGACGAGCGTATCACCAACTTTGTCTATAGGTCTACTCACACTTCCTAGACGAGCGTATCACCAACTTTGACTATAGGCCTACTCACACTTCCTAGACGAGCGTATCACCAACTTTGTCTATAGGTTTACTCACACTTCCTAGACGAGCGTATCACCAACTTTGTCTATAGGTCTACTCACACTTCCTAGACGAGCGTATCACCGACTTTGTCTATAGGTCTACTCACACTTCCTAGACGAGCGTATCACCAACTTTGTCTATAGGTCTACTCACACTTCCTAGACGAGCGTATCACCAACTTTGTCTATAGGTTTACTCACACTTCCTAGACGAGCGTATCACCAACTTTGACTATAGGCATACTTACACTTCCTAGACGAGCGTATCACCAACTTTGACTATAGGTCTACTCACACTTCCTAGACGAGCGTATCACCAACTTTGACTATAGGCCTACTCCCACTTCCTAGACGAGCGTATCACCAACTTTGTCTATAGGTCTACTCACACTTCCTAGACGAGCGCATCACCAACTTTGACTATAGGCCTACTCACACTTCGCTTAACCAAATAATAAAAAACAAAAGGAAAAAAACAAAGATGTTTTCCAAAATTAGCCAGTTAGGGCCTAGGAGGGACGCTACGAGCATTCTCAGAGGGGTCCGGGGTGCCAAACGTTTTCCTGCCGTCTGAGCTTCAGAACTTCATTCTCTTTGAGTCTGCAACACTCCTAATTAAACGAGTGGTAGCTAAAAAAAAATAATTAAAAAGGGTTTTGACAGACCAAAATATGAAATTCGAGTCAGTAGATCATGTAGACCTTACCTATGAATGTAATGAATGAGCATTATCGTCTAAGGATCACCTCTTGTTCTGCTTAGACGCCATCTGGCGGTCTTGTTTTGTTTGCGGAAGAGACAAAATGTAATACATGTGATTGTTCTGACGTAAGAACTGTGGGTACACTTCGTTATTCTGTAGTGTTTTGGTTTCCTTCACTTATGTAAGCAAACATTTAAAAAAGGAATATCAATATTAATATTAATTTTGTATCTAAAATATTTCGTTTCAGGAAAAATTGACACTGATGTTTTCATAGATTACGTGAAATCCCATTCACCAATTACAACTGGACTACAAGGCAGAATACGTCACGTGCAAGATTTAGACAATTTAGATCTGACACCATGTGAACAGAGACCTGCACGAGGTCTAGCAGTGTTTTGGCAGCCATCTTTGTTTTTAATAACGCCACCCACGTTGTGTATAATAGGATTTTATTTTCATTTCATTTCATGGGCATCTATAGATCATACATAAATGCACATTAGAATAGATCAATTATAAAAATACAGAGAAAAAGTGTTTATATGATTCATTCAAATGTTAAACACACTTGTGCCTATGTAAAGGATTACGGGAACCAACATGTTGAAATAATTATACTGGAAGCAGTGGCGTATAGCGTAGTCTTAACAAAGAGAGAGAAGCCGCCATTGGCTCTGGAATTTTGGGGAAGTCAAAAAGAGTAGGCCTGTCAAAAGACTACATAAAATATGTAACTCATTTAAACTATTTTAAAACTTGATTTGTGCAGTGTTGATGACTTAGAGCACCAAACTGCTGGTAGACAGCTAGGCTACCTATTTATCTGCTTCACTTTTACTGTAGCACCGTATGTAGTATTTGTTCACATTCAAGTTGACGTGTTGATAATTGACTCTCTCTTCTGATAGTATCAGGTTGTTGACGGTCGTTGACTTAGAGCACCAAAGTGCTGGTGCTGTTGGCCTATTGTATAGCACCAAAGTGCTGGTAGATAAACAAGCCGCTGTTGACCTATTATATAGCACCAAAGTGCTGGTAGATAAACAAGCCGCTGTTGGCCTAGTATATAGCACCAAAGTGCTGGTAGATAAACAAGCCGCTGTTGGCATATTATATTTTAACGAAGAAAAATTGTAATATCTTGAATAACTTCTTTGTGAACAAAACTAATTATGACTTTTATAAAATAATTTTGTATTTTAAACAAATCTAACTCACTATAAAAACACGTCTTTACACTGGCATTCTTGAGTTGTCTGGGGTACTTAGCACAGCTTAAGACAATGCCGCTTATCTTGCATCATTAAATTAATGTTCTCTCTCTATAACTAAAAAAAAAATACTCCCTTTATATATCATCACCTTGAAAACACACACACACACTCCATCACAAGAGGATTTGTCTGTCTAACTTGGAGAGAAAGATCTGACTTTGATTTGCTAAGTAGAGAGAGTCGAAATAATTAACTTTGTTTAAATTAGGCCTATATGTACATTTTGCTTACTGGTAACAGTTATTATGCAAATAAGGTATACCATCGTTACTTAACCTGTGGGGCGTGACCCACTGGAGGTCGCAATGTCCTGACAAGGGGCGCGAAGCCGGTCAATTTATTTTTCACGTTTGAATAATCACCAAGTAAAATGGCTTTCATACCAATGTTTCCAAACTAGAAATACTGAAAGTAAGAGACACCGTGACCTTGTTTCATCTTCTGCCTTTTTTAAAACAACATCGACTGAAAAGGTTTTTGAAGAAAAGTTTTCAAAACGCTTTCCGCTAACGTGAAATCTCGAGTTTCAGTAGTCAGAACGGTTCTTCCCATTGTGGACGTTGCGTTACAAAAATAGTAATTTTCTCTTTTAAATCAATTCGTACTTTGTATTAAAATATTATAAAGAACTAAACATTTTTCAGAATTTTGTAAAGAATGTAATTACTATGGATATATGATAAATTCAGATAAATATCATAACACATTGACCTCAGCGTCAAATCAGAGATTCTTTATTCTTGCATTGCGCTTATTATCTCTTTCTTATTATCATTAAGCTTTCTATTTATTTTATGTATAATTACTATTTTTTTGAATTTATGAATCTGAGAGCCAGAATTGCACAGTCCACAGCAGCACTTTCAAAACTCAAAACAATATGGCTTAGAATTCGACACCAAAATCAGACTGATGCGCTCCCTGGTCAGGGCCACATTCTTATACGCTTGTGAGTCTTGGACGCTGACTGCAGACCTAGGGAGGAGGGTACTAGCAATGAAATGGAGATGCTTCAAAAAGATCTTAGGTATCACACACAAAGGGCGCATCACAAATGAAGATATTAGAGACAGGATTAGTTCAGCGATCGAACCCCATACTAACTACTGTCAAAAAAACTCATAATAAAACTCTATGATCATATCACAAGGTCCTGAGGGTTGGCAAAAACCTTCCTTCAGGTTTTGTTCAGGAAAAAAGAAGAAGAGGCAGACAGAATACAATGGGAAGACATCATTAAAGAATGTACGGGCATGCCATTGAAAGAGATTCTATTCAAGGCAAAAGAGATGTGGAAACAGATGGTCCAAGATTGTGTGTGGTATCCCAATAGTCCAAGATTGTATGTGGTATCCCCCCATTGGTCCAACAGACTAAGGGGTAGGTGAAGATGAAACTGAGGGTCTTCAGGGCTCGGTTTAAAACAAAATTTAAAGAATGTAAGGGAGTATGTCTTGCACAATATATTTAAATGGATTTAGTTACGTCCCTTAGTTGATTTGCAAACAGACAGGTTGTATCTTGCGGGCAGTAAATGCAGGAACTATGCTTGTAGCTTGGCTCTTGTGGTCAGGCTAAATGCTGGAACCCTGTTTGTAGCTTGGCTCTTGTGGTCAGGCTAAATGCTGGAACCATGCTTGTTTAACATACATCTGAGTGGGAAGACAACTCTATCAACTAAGCATGTAGGGACTAACACTAAAAAAAATATTTGAAACCACCAGACAGAACTGATTGTGCCTTCAAATGTTTCGTGACTGAATAGTATGCTGCTACTAAGAACAGAGAATAAAACAAGGTTACAAAGAAAGTTTGTGTGGAATCACAAACTCAAAATCGGCCCCCGAAGTGGTCCACACAGGCAGGTAAAAAGGCAGGTTTCAATATTTTCAGAAAGAATATCAGAATGAAATTCTATCCAAGGCAAATGACAGAGAAGGATGGGGAAAGAAGGTTGACAGATCTTGTGTGGTGATGCCTTAACGGTCCAGCAGATCAAGGGATAGGTGAAGGTGAACTTCAATGTGAACCTGGCCTAACTGATTTCATTAGATGATTATTTCATTGATCTAACTGTTTTGTTTAGGGTCAATCTCTTATCCAAAGCCTCATTTTTAAAAAAAATTTATTTTTTAAAATCCTTAGTTGGGTGTCCTTTAGATACGGCGCCGCACTGCAGTTCATGCGATAATATGAACAACTACTTATTAATTGTTTTGAATTATGTTCCACTTATACGTGTATTACATAGATTTTTTTTCGTTGAAAAAATAGTAACCATTTTTTTTGTAAATGTATTGATTAGTATGACAGAAATTACATAACTTGCCTCCTGTGTTTGTTATTATTAATAGTGAATAGCTGTAAAAATGGTGTATTTTTTATATTAAAACTGCTTGCATAATTGATTTTAAAAATTATTTTTTTTTGCATTCAGAAAAGAAAAAAGTAGTCGTTGTATCAGAACTTTGAATGGTCTAAAATATTATGATGTCGGATTTTCAATATCTTTTCTAGTTTACAAGATCTAAACGGGACAGACGGACAGAAATTCCACATAAAACTAATAGCGTCTTTTCCCCTTTCGGGGGCCGCTAATAAAATCTACTTGTGTAACTTTTCTAATTTTAGTTCAGAAATTGTTTTACCATAAAAGATCTACAGTTCAAAACTGAATAAAATTAAAATCAGCCTATCAGTAATGATGGAGGACCTTACTAGAATAAATAAACTCAACAATTATTATTAGCATACGCTGGTACTAAAATGAATCAACCGAAAATAGAGAAGGTCAACAAGCAAGTAACAAAACAAAGTTCTTTTAAAGACAATTCCTCCTTTAGGAAGCTGATAACTTTTTGTAAGAACAATTACTTTGCTCTTAATTAAAACATTTTTTAACCCGCCCCTATTCTCTCCCCCACACCACTTTTCCTCTGACTGGTTCAATACATGTATACATTTACTCAAGAGTATATCACATCATAGTTTGGTGATGTAGATACTTTCATGGCAACATTAAAAGCACAGTAGTCTACACTAGAATACTTGATCTTGTTTTAGATGTATGGTATTGAATGTTTGTTAGGTGATAGGCCTATAGATCCAGACTTCAAAATGATGCATCAATTTGTACGCATCTTAATGTTAATTTATTTCTCTTGAATGAATACATGCGGGAATACTGCAGATGTATGTGTTCAAGATATACATTGTCTACACCTCAAGACCAAATTTAATTTTAAGATTATATTTTAAATAGTATAACAATCAAACCAGAGTTTTCCATGTGTGGCAAATTAGAAAGAAAGTAATTCTTTTCCCAATGATATAAGCATCAAATTTCTAGGAAAATTGTTACAGCCATTTTCAAGATCTATGTCCAGCCAGGCTTTTGACCTCATGAAGCATTTGCAAGCTGATAAAAAGAATCATACTAAAAATGTATTCATGGAACTGCACACTAGAATAAGAACACTAAAATAACAAACAAATGTCTTCAGAAAGAAAAACAAGAAGTATTACAATATTATATTTTTATTTTGTCAAGTTCTATTTACAATTGTTCATTTCCTGTGTTTCCAACTGAACAGAACAGGAAGTAAACCAAACAAGAGTCACCCAGTGGGTCAACAAGACTTCCCTCAACCAACACAAATGGTCATAGAGTTGAAAAAAACAAAACCAAAGATACAAGCATCAAGAGAATAAACATCATCTTATGTACAAACTGTATAAATGCATGTCTCTATTTCAATAGCAACAACTAGATTTAAGTTTGAATCAATCTTGAAAATAGACAAGTTATTTTATAGTCCAGGCATGATTGAACTGAACTTACTGAAAGTTTCAACCTGATGTACAGATTCAAAAGCTTTTCAAAACTAGATTGCTACTACAGCTGTGTAGTGCAGTAGTGATCAGAAATAAATATCTTGACAAAATGTCCTTTTAAAATGGTGTATATTTAGACAACTGTAACATTATCATAAATTTCTTAGAAAAGCTCTGAACAAAAGCATGTTTCTGTTTCACATAAAATTATTTCTATCTAAAAATCTACCTTCATAAAATAATGTATATTAATTTCCACTTGGTTCCACTTCATCATCAGACAAGGTAAAAGTCCTGTCTAAAACACAATGAGACATACATACATAGTAACAAAGGAATGACATTCATCATGGCTTGATAGAGTAATAAGTCTGTGAATCACTGTCACCAACAGTATCAGTCAAAGCAAACAATAACACAAATATATGACTAGCATTTTCCATTCAACTGTCATCCAATCAATCACAGCATAAGAAATGGTTGAGCTAAAGCCTCAATCAACTGACAGTGAACAAGGCACCACTGGTCAATAGAAATATTATCTTAAACATCTGGCTAAATAATAAATGTCATTTTAGATCAAACTATTTCAGAAGTAGCTTGAGATAAATCATTTATTTTTAAAAGTAATGCACCAGAAATAAATAGAGCTCCATAAAAATAGATTTTAGAATATAATTTTAGCCAATTTGCATCATCTAGTTTAAAATTACACCTAGGAAATACTTACAATATATTCATTCTATAAAATGACTTTATATGCACTGCATTCGGAATATAAATAAAATTATATGTACAATAATCAACATAAAATAAAGTTTCAAAGTCTTGAGAAAGACAAAAGCAGATTTAGCTAAATCTATTTTAGTTTTATAGAAATTTACTGCCAAGAACAAATTGGCTTTTAACTTAACTGTTAAGAAGAAAAAATAAAAATCCTTAACAAATTTAGAACAAAACTGTCACAATATTGCTTCAAAATCTATTGTCAAGATGAGTGTCTTTTCAAACTTCATTAATCATTGCACATCAAGAAATAAATACTTAAGTAAATTTACTTTCTATTAACAATGTCTGCACATGATACTTTTCATTTGCAAAATAAAATCTTCTAGTTTGGCATCAAAGACAGCAGAATAAAAATAACTAATGAATGAAAAAATTATCACTGGCACAAATGAAACAAGTTAATGCCTTGAGGATCACAACTAATGAGTTGCCAGCAGTCAGAAATCACAGTTAACAGAATAAATTGTGCTTTTAGTCATAAGATGTGGTGTTTTGCCTCAAATGTAATCATTATTACACTAAACATTTATAGAATCCATTTAATTTAAGACAACAAAGCTTAGGACAAAACTCATGTAACATCAAGTCTAATTCTCTTAAATACTACCACAAATATAGCTTCATTGTTTTAAAAAAAATGGTTTCATTCACCAAGAAGTCAGCAATTATATTTTGGAGCAAAATATGTAAAAAAAACAACAACTCTGCTTCAATAAAAATAAATACTAAAATATTCTATGGGAAATTCCCTATTCTAAAATCTTTTCCCCATAATCTCACTTTGAACTATTTGCTGGTTATGTTAACCTCTGCATCATTACATTGTGAAAACAAAAAAATGCATAAAGTAACAAGAAACCAAAAACTCAGCAATGTTACCAATCAATCCATGTAACAAAATGTTACTAAATACATCAACACACAATTTCACAACATTTGAATCATCACAAAATCACTCCAATAATAATTTGTCATTGCAAGTAGTTCATTTCAAATTAAATGAAGGCAAGAAAAAAAAAAGTAAAATTTACTATGTTAAAAAAAATAAAACAATCAACCACTTTATACATTGAAGAAAAAAAAAGTTAAAAGTTCTGCCTTTGACCTAGACATAAGAATTCAGAGTCAGTAGGTCACACTGACATTTTAGGTAAGAAAAAAAATTAAACTGACTAACATACACATCTTAAAACTGCTTTTTTTTTAAAGTTGTCTTTGCCAAAAGAAATTTATACAGCACTTCAAAGCAAAACTAATCCAAGGACAAAAGAAAAGAATATTGCTAGGCATGGTTTGAATGAACTTTAAAAATTTCTAGTCAATTTGTTTAAGTTTCATCTAAAATACGCCAGAGATAGGTCATGCTACTGCAGCAAGAGAAATCAACAAAGATAACTTCTGGACATGTGTCTTAACTTTGGACATATTTGTATTCCCTGTGTGTTTGTGAAGGAGAGAAAAAGAATCAATTCATTCTTGGAGTTAACGAAAAAAAAAACTGGACGGCAAAAAAAAAGTTTCTCAAAAAAAAAGAAAAAAAAAAAAAGGTCAAAGTTCACTGACACACGCTAAACATAATATTCTTTTTTTTTAATTTCATTAATTTTTTTTTTTATATAAAAATAAACGTAAAAAAAAAATACTTGGATAACTTTGAAATGTGAATGTTAAAATATGGCAATGCATGAATCATTCAGAACATTGACTCTGGAAGCATTTAGACTAGCAAACTAGATTATGAATGAAATGAAAAACACCTTTTTTCTGTATGATACTAACATTATGTTAACAAAAATGTTCCAATCAGATTCAGCACAAAAGAAAGCTTAAGATTTCTCATGAGTTCTAGGCAGTGAACATAGTGCGAGATAAAAAGAAACTCACGAATAAAAAAAAAAGAATTAATGAATCACATTTGTTTAACAATCAAGTTTCACCATCTAGCTAGCAGTAGAGCTACTAAGATGGATGAACAAGTTCAAAGACACACCAATGTTGTTTAATTTGGTCCGTTCCATCATGAACATTTAGTTAGTGTTAAAAATTTGACCATGACAAAACATTGTAGATATTTTTAGCATACAATTAAGAGTAACACCAATACTAACAACAAGAATCAAGACAACTGGCCTGCCCAGGATGCTGTGTATAGATTGGTAAGCCAGTCATGACCTATTTCAATAGGCCTGCCAAGGATGCTTTGAATCACCCGGCTTACACAGAAAGCCCTGAATCAAGAGCTGGCAAAGGCTGCTTGTATATAAAGCCTGCCTCAATACAAAGCTGTTATGTTAGCTCACATTGCATGACTTTCTAAGTCAATATTTGGTACATATTTATGTAAAGCAACATGCAGCAGTCAAGAAAATAAAATTCCAGTAAAATATTTTGCTGATATACAACACATTCAATTTTGACACATTCTAATGTGTATTTTTTGACAAACTGGTCATTATATATGTATATATAAAGTATATATTGGATCACAAAACTCTAATAGTAACATTGAAATGACAAGTTTTTGGATGACATCAAGAAACAAAGTAAATAATGAATACTAGCAAAAACATGTCAGTAAGTTGACACTTTACAATTAAGTTGACACTTTACATAAGAAGAATGCTTAAGATTACAATTTTTGTAACAATTGATTTTCTTATGTGTTTTGTTTACATCAGAAACAATATTGTACATAGGCATGTAGAATTAATTTAGAGAAAATCGAAATAGCAAAAAGTTTCCCCACAAAGTTCAAGAAACAAAACAAAATCTAAAATTAAGCTGTTTCCATCTCTGTTGACATGTTGTGAATGTTGGTGTGTTTCAACATTTCCTGGTGAGTTCTCTTGATATCAGGGATGACAGTGCTCTGGTGGTAGATGTCGCTATTGTTCTCCATGTTGGCAGCCACCACCATCACCACTGTTGTGTCCGGGGAACTCTTACCACCTGCAGGTATCTCTGCTCCTCCCAAAAGGTCTACTCCAGGCTTGGGAAGGTTCTCATTTTTCTCAGAGGTCTGTTCTGGCATAGGGCATAGCAGTGAGTTGTCCCAAGGCATGGCTCTATAGTCGTCACAATAGTCATCTTGGTCCACTGACATTAACATCCTGGATTTTACTGCCAATACAAAATGAAAATAGTTCAATAGTTTACTTCACCATTTTTAACACAATAACACTTATTGTGCTAGGAGATGGTATTTACCATTTGAGCCTAATGTGGCACAATGGATTAGGGCACTAGCAGCAGTTTCTTTTTATTTAAACTTTCATATAAGAGAAGTGTTTGTTGCATTCAGAAGGAGAACAAAAGCTTCACAAATCAGATATGTTTAGGTTTGTTTTTTTGGTTGCTGAATAGGTATTTTTAAAATTTTTTGTTCCACTTAAGTCTTGATACTGCAGTGTATAAAGCCTTCTCTGGAAATTAAGTATTTTGGAAGCTTGTTTTTAATCTAAAGGTATTAAAAGTACATTTTTTAAAACTATATTTATTTATTTTTTTAAAGTTATTTATTCATTTATTTTCTAAAATATTTATTATGCAGAGTTGTCTCTACTTGTTTAGGGAATAAAGAGTATTTTCCAAACTGGAAAATAGCTCTATTGGATTAACCCTTTCAGTACTGCCTTACTCTCAGCTAATAACTTCGCTAGCCCTGGTGAGTTCGTTGTTACACTCAGTGAGTAATTTGGAATACAATATTTCTTTCCCTATCATTGTATTTTTATTTCTCTTTAATCTTTTAAATTTTAAGTGACAAAGTGTTAAGGTTTGTGATTTTTTTATATTTATGGATCAAATGTAGAATTATAAGGTTAAATTTAAAAAATATATTTTGTTTTTCAGTACTCAGTTTAAACTTGTTAAAAGAAATATTTTCTTAAATAATCTATTTTATTTATTAAACTTTTGTAGCAAATTCATTTTCATTTAAAATAAAATCAAATATGTTAAGTTATAGCTTAAAATAAAAAAAAGTTAGGATAGTTCTATTAACACTACCCCCCCCCAAATTTGTGTTCATCCAGGAAAACTCCATTTTTTCTATAAAAATAATATGCACTGAAAGAGTTAATGTTAATTACACCAATATAATAGATAATATATACATATATATAACTCAATAGTCAACAAAAACAAAACTGGATAGCAATAAAAAAAAATGTTTCTCAAAATAAAAAAGGTCAAAAGTTCACTCACACATTCTAAACATATATTTACATAGGTAGATAGATTAGATAAAGTTATAGATGTCCATTAGTACAGCTTAAACTTCCTGAAACTCTTTAGGTTATCAATTCTTTATAGAACACAGATGTATTGACCAAAGTAATACAAGTTTCAAAGCCAATATTTGGTACAAATTAATATTTGGATGTTATTTGATTGATGGGTATACATATTGTAACGTTCTCCACTATCCAGGCTCTCTGCAAACTGCACCACATGTCACAACGAACCTAAAGAACCTCACAACTCATCAGGGCTCCAAAGTAACAGTAACAGTTTAATTTCAAATACATCACAATTACTGTACAGTTGGCAACAACATTACACTGACTATCCAAAACCTAGCCTCTGCTCCGGACTGACTTCACACACTGTGCTGGTTCTGACTTCGCCTTGTACTGGTCATAATGCAAGGTAACGTGAAGTGTCTTGACTAACACACTCGCTCTTAAATAGGGTCCATACAGGCCTTTTAGAATCGGGTGGAACATCAATTGACCACTGGTTGGTGACATTCTCCGTGACTTGCGTGCGAAATATTTACAACACGGGTCTTTGCTGAACTGGTGTGTACTGTCGCTTGTCACGGTTGACTGTCTAGCGCTGGTCTGAGGCAGTTTGAGTAGTCTAAAAACACACAGCTCTAGCCCCATCTGTGTCACCACGAGTTTTACAACAATATACATAGAGAAGATGTGAAGAAAAGACTTCCCTCATATTGTGGGATTGTTAAGGGTAATTGGTGGCCAATATGTTAACACACTAATTAAAAGTGAATATATTTTATGTAGTTAAGATAAATGTGGACTTTTGTTTGAACTTTGAAAAGTTATGTTAATATGATAGAGAAAGTAATGCTCATCTTCAACTAGCCTTAAGAACTGTTAATTAACTCAATTTTGTGTCATAAAGCTAAGAAAAGACAAAGAGTGATTGTAATGGTCCCATCAAAGGAACTTACTTTAGGTACAATGTCTAAAATGTTATAAATGACTAGTCTGAAAGGAATACAACAATTTGTTTTCATGACTTCTTTTTTTAAATTCTACTTTTAGTTCATCACCTCTTTTTTTGTCTAATTTTATTACATTTTCCATTACAGCAATGTACGAAATACCTTTAACATTAAGCATGTATTGGACAAAGTTGACAATCAGTTTTTCTCATCCAATCTAAATGTTTTTCAAATGTAAAGCAAATAACAAGGTACATGTAAAAAGAAAGAGGAAAAAACACAAAATAGGAAAAAAAAACTGATCAAGTAATTCAATCCTGAAGCTACAGATTGATAATGAAATCACTTGGCTACTCAAAAAGATGAGACTTACAGTTTGGCGTATTATACTGGTTACTAGTGTCCTGAGCCGTCATCATCCTAGGTCCTATGTCATGCTGTGGAGACACCACACTGGCTGGCTGTTGGACAAAGCCCAGCATGGCAGGTTTACTGGAGTAGCCAACATTAAGATTGGCAGGTGACATGCTCCCAAGAAAGACAGCAAAACAAAACACAAGAACCTGCAGTAGTAGTTGATGAAGCCCCAGTTAGCAAATAATTTGATACATAGGTCAGGCTAGTGGTTGTGATACATTGTTCTGAAAGTGACTCATGGAGATGCCCACACAGACTGGTGGATTTAAGTTTTTTTCTTTAGATATTTTTTAAAAATCCTTTATATTTCTATAGATATATCCAAACCATTATCTTTTATACATTTGACATATATTTGCTAATAAGTTACAGAAACATTTCTGTTGGGGTTGAAATTGATTTTATTAACTTTGTTTATTTGTTCTATTTTAATTGAAGTATGGTTAGAAATCTTTTCTTAAGGCATTATGAATTTCTACAAATTATATAATTATGTATTGACATAACTTACCTTCAATAACTTTTTTTTTTAATAAGCATTTATGTAGGTATTTTGTATGCATGTATTTTCAGGTTTTATATTGAAACAGGGAATACATGCTGATTTATTCACTTTCTTGGCATATATATATTTAGTGTTAGATTTTATTGGGAGTTGTGAGAACATAACATCTTAATGTCAAAGACAATAGGGGAACACATTTTGAATTAATAAAAAAAATAATTTTAATTCTATATTTAAAAACAATTATTGCCATTATTACATGTCTTAAATTCAGCAGCAAATTTAATCCTGTTCTACTGAAGTAACATGAATATATCACTACCACACAGCCTTCACCATGCTAAGCCCCAGTCCAAATACTAGTATTTAGAAGAAAGATTATTTGTCTAATTACCTAAATATCTCAATACAGTTGTTTGTACTTTTGTTCTTATTTCATGGATTTCAAATAAATGATGCAAATAGATTTTTTTTTCTAATAAATCAAACAGTCCATAGATATACAATTTAAGTATTGAATGTGAATACTACATTAATTTTAGACGACATCTAAGCTTTTGTAAAACATTTTTCAATCAAAAGTTCAAGATTAATGAAATATGAAAAATAAATGATCAGCAGAAAGTTACTGAAAGTTTAGAAACAAATCAATTTATCAAAGATTTAAAATGTTGGTGAAATGATCAGATTTGAATACTTTCTGTCTCTAGATTGCAACCTAACAGAGAACTTGTCAAACTCTAAAAACTTATGCTCAATTCACTACAGAGGAACTAAGAGAGACAAGTGGGGCTAAAGAATCAGAACAGGAGCAAATAAATTGATGTATTGACTTTAGCACTCTGAATAAACAGACAAGACTATATCATCAGGGTGGAGTTACCTATCTTAAAGTTACAACCTGTCATGAAACTAGGCCAAAGATCATAAGTGAAGTATATTAACAATGTCAGTTCCTGACCAATAAGGACACCTACACACACACAAAACTGGGACAAGTCTAACTCTATAACATAACAATTACATAGGCCATTTTTGTAAGCTCAACACATATTTAACAAGCTTGGAATGCCTGCTTGGCAATCATCTAACTTGGAATGCCTGCTTGGCAATCATCTAACTTGGAATGCCTGCTTGGCAATCATCTTTTTATTTTCTTTATTACAACAGAAACACATTTTACAAAGTGGGTAAAACTTAACCAAAGCTTTCAGTTACTTGAGTTGTCATTCTTAGAAAACTATGTCCCATTAGAAATGAAAATTGTAATGTTCTAAATCAGTACTTGGTGACAGATGTGTGCAGGAACTACTTCTGTTCTCTCTTATCACCAGTTGATATGCAAAAGATAAAAACCAAGACAGACAAGCAAAACTAAAACTGCTATGTCAATAAACCCAAGCCACAGGCATAAGTTAGATGGTATGAAATAAATAAAATCCCCAGTACAAAACCCAAACCAAAGGATGTTTGCCCACACTCTATAATGGTTTCAATGCAAACCATAAAACAAAAGAGATGTCACTGACCATTAAAGCTGTGCCTGACTGTGTGGCTGATGCAGCTGCAGCTTTGGGCATTTTGCTAACTAAGGATTGAAGTTTCTGGAGCTGACCTAATAATGACCTGAAACATTGGAACATCAAATTATCAGATTATCCAGCAAGCTGTTGCACCTATTAGTAAATCTTGAACTCATTATTAAAGCCACATGTCTAGAATTAATGATTTGTTTATTTAAATATTAAAAAGTCATAATTTTGTTATGATATATATATATATATATATATATATATATATATATATATATATAGATATAGATAGATAGATAGATAGATAGATGTCACAAAGGTATGGATATATTGTTTGCAAATTTATTTTTTTTCAATGACAAAAGGGCTTCTTCCTTTCAGAAGATCAAAAGTGGCTGTTTGACCTTTTCGAACATGATACAGGAAGTGGTAACATTGGATTTTCATAGTGTTTTAGTTTTTGAGATCAAAATGTGATGGACAGATTTATGGACAGACATAAAAACAGCACACAATTTTAGTAGGTTTTCACTACAGGGGCTGCCACCTACCTAAAAGGTGTAACCAAGCAAGTGATTAAATGTAGGAATCCATTTGTTTTTTTTTCTTACCTGTTGTTGTTCTCCAAATTCTCCACTTTTTTTTTCAAATCATTATTTTCATGATTATATGCTTCCACTCTGTTAAACAAAAACACAAACCTTTTTTACTCATGAAATACACCAGGGATATATAGGAACATAAAAAACAAAAACAGATAACACTAGAGCAAAATTGACTAAAACAGTTTAAAAAAAAGAATTCTGATCATACTTCAATAAAAAAATGGCTGATTCTGTATTAAAATAATTGTTCAATATTCCTTGTTTACTCAGCTAATGAGTTTGTTTTGAAATAAGTGAAAACAAAGTTCCTATTGTAAGAGCTCAATGCTATTTCCTAGAGTCAGGCTACAAGTATTTCTATCATCTCACAATGTAAATCTTTACCCAATAATCATACAAGTTTAGAAATGTATCATCAGCTTAAAGAGTGTGAATATTTTGTTTAATTCTAGCCATCAACATATCATATGTTTACACAAAACGTCCATCGAGAAACTGGAAAAATCTTTCAAACACGTTTTGATTTCTACTTGAATGTGAGAAAAAAAAGAATTTACCTTTTTTCTAAAGCTTCTAAGTATTCTTTCTTCTTTCGTCTACTTTCTTGGGCAGAAATCTATGTCAGAAAAATAAAAGTGTGAATGGTATAAAAACCAAGAAAATATAAGGCATTCAAACGCAAGAAAATCAAGATACAAGAATGAACCCTACAACATCTGTAAGTACTTACTTTGTTTTTTATCTTTCTTCTTATTTTCTTTAGATTCTTTTCCTCCTGTTTAGTAAGTGGTAGTTTGGTTGGAATAGGATAACCTTCTGAAATCAGAGTTCGCTTCTCTTCTTCTGATAAAATTAATACACCTGATTGGGAGATCTGGAAAATGATGAACCAAACATGGTTATTTGAATTTAGTTTTGTTAATGTTTTGAATACAATTAAAAACAATCTATTAAACTGAAACAATTTAGAAATATAACTAAATATAATATTATGACATTAATCAAACTATGCAAATGTATCCAAAGAAAATAAAGAAGAGTTATCCAAGCTTAGTTTTAATTTTTTACTTTAAAATATACTATGGGATCCCAGCTGAATTTGAAACTTAAATTTTTTTTTTTTCTAACTGAACATAATAAGCAAAAAAATTCTAAAATGATGAAAATTTTACTAGAAATTTTAAAGGTTTTATATTTCCACATATTAAGTTTCAGAGATTAATGCATGTTGAAAATAATTTATACAAGAACATAAACAGATGACATGGAAAAAGGAATGCTGAAAACTTTTCTTTTGTTTTCAAAACTTTGAACAACTCAATGCTTCAGTAACTTTCCATTAATGTTTGATAATATTGCACAGAGCTGAGAAAGGTTTCTCCCCATTAATCTTCATGTGCTTTATTTTCTTTACTAATTGTGTCTGGACCCAACCATTTCCAATTCTGTTACAACTGGTAGAATCTGTATGCATTTTTGTTCATTTTAATCCATAACATCTCAATCATGGAGCAAAGATACTATTACTCCTCAATATTTGTATGTGGAGGTAAAAGTTACTTTACATCAAAATATATGAATATGTTCAAAAACTATCTTCAGGTATGTACTGGAAAAGTAGATTGGAGGCCTAAGCTAAGGATAAGCCCTGCATCAGCTGTTTCCCCTATAGATTTGAAACAACACTGTAGTAAGCCTAGTCAAATATGACAATCAATAACTTCCAGCTGCTATGTGCTGCCCCCTGTTGGCCAAGATTTTTTCACATTTAAACTATAGAGAGACAGTTCACTAGTTTCAGAGCTCACTTAAAGTGAATTTCAAGATAAAAACAAAAGTCCATTATAAAGACATTTTAATATGTTAACAGTTGTATGGTAAATGTAATGTGCAGTAGTCAGGAGCAATATAGAATTGCTCATACTATTTTGTACTATAAGTTGCTAAAAAAAAAATACCCAATATTAACAGCTATTGTGCAATGTTAAGTACTTTTACTACACCATCTATTGAAGGTAATTTTTTTCAAACACAACAAAGACATAATAGACTAATAGGATTGTTCAACTGAACAACTCCAGTACACATGTTTGCTCAGTAGTCAATAAAGTGAACAGGGAGGTCAGCTTTGAATCAATAAGACATTATACAAGTCAACACAGGCTAAAAGACACCAAAGAAAAACTACTATTTCAACACTTCTTTCCTATCATTAGAGTTGTATTATAGTTGTTGTTTAACTCTTCTTAATGTATTCAAGAACATGAGCTGATATGTACATTTCAAGCACTGAACCTAAATGTAAAGCCTCATTCATTTAGAGAAACAAATGCAACCATCACAATAGTATGTTCTTATATCTATGGTCCAAGTTGTAGGACAAAAATAATGGCATGATAGATTACAGGTTTGTAACAGGAAATGCGATATAGAAAATCCATTTTTAATATAGAAAACTAAAAGATAGAGTGTCTAGCTATCAACCTTATTACTACATGTTGATTTACTGTGTCAGCTCATGTTTCCAATGAAATATTTTTTTGTATTAAAAAGCATCCTGTAACTTATAGCTAAAACCTTTCTTTATTATTACTGCTTATGAGGGCATCCTAATATTATAATTACAACCAACCATGTGCCTAGGTACACTGGGACAAGTAATCTAACACAATACACAGACTCAATCCAACACCTAAATAGATTCACTAGCAAGTAAGCACTCATATACCCTGGTGTCCAGTGTTTAACCCTTACCAATCACACCATCTGCTGCCTCACCCACCATAGCTTCTGTTACACAATATTGTTAAACTCTAAGGTTTTTGTGTTTACGCTCTGATGCAATCAGACTCTAGTTTGCATGCATTCAATATATTTGTTTATATATCTATTAGAGTGAAGTGAATTTAAGATTTTTATACATTTTTACTTTCTATAGAACTACAAATACAAGGCAGTGGACTGACACCTCTATGTCTACAAATACAAGGCAGTGGACTGACACCTCTGTCTACAAATACAAGGCAGTGGACTGACACCTCTATGTCTACAAATACAAGGCAGTGGACTGACACCTCTATGTCTACAAATACAAGGCAGTGGACTGACACCTCTATGTCTACAAATATAAGGCAGTGGACTGACACCTCTATGTCTACAAATACAAGGCAGTGGACTGACACCTCTATGTCTACAAATACAAGGCAGTGGACTGACACCTCTGTGTCTACAAATACAAGGCAGTGGACTGACACCTCTATGTCTACAAATACAAGGCAGTGGACTGACACCTCTGTCTACAAATACAAGGCAGTGGACTGACACCTCTATGTCTACAAATACAAGGCAGTGGACTGACACCTCTATGTCTACAAATACAAGGCAGTGGACTGACACCTCTGTGTCTACAAATACAAGGCAGTGGACTGACACCTCTGTGTCTACAAATACAAGGCAGTGGACTGACACCTCTGTGTCTACAAATACAAGGCAGTGGACTGACACCTCTGTGTCTACAAATACAAGGCAGTGGACTGACACCTCTATGTCTACAAATACAAGGCAGTGGACTGACACCTCTGTGTCTACAAATACAAGGCAGTGGACTGACACCTCTATGTCTACAAATACAAGGCAGTGGACTGACACCTCTATGTCTACAAATACAAGGCAGTGGACTGACACCTCTATGTCTACAAATACAAGGCAGTGGACTGACACCTCTATGTCTACAAATACAAGGCAGTGGACTGACACCTCTATGTCTACAAATACAAGGCAGTGGACTGACACCTCTATGTCTACAAATACAAGGCAGTGGACTGACACCTCTGTGTCTACAAATACAAGGCAGTGGACTGACACCTCTGTGTCTACAAATACAAGGCAGTGGACTGACACCTCTGTGTCTACAAATACAAGGCAGTGGACTGACACCTCTGTGTCTACAAATACAAGGCAGTGGACTGACACCTCTGTGTCTACAAATACAAGGCAGTGGACTGACACCTCTATGTCTACAAATACAAGGCAGTGGACTGACACCTCTGTGTCTACAAATACAAGGCAGTGGACTGACACCTCTATGTCTACAAATACAAGGCAGTGGACTGACACCTCTATGTCTACAAATACAAGGCAGTGGACTGACACCTCTATGTCTACAAATACAAGGCAGTGGACTGACACCTCTGTGTCTACAAATACAAGGCAGTGGACTGACACCTCTGTGTCTACAAATACAAGGCAGTGGACTGACACCTCTATGTCTACAAATACAAGGCAGTGGACTGACACCTCTATGTCTACAAATACAAGGCAGTGGACTGACACCTCTGTGTCTACAAATACAAGGCAGTGGACTTACACCTCTGTGTCTACAAATACAAGGCAGTGGACTGACACCTCTGTGTCTACAAATACAAGGCAGTGGACTGACACCTCTGTGTCTACAAATACAAGGCAGTGGACTGACACCTCTATGTCTACAAATATAAGGCAGTGGACTGACACCTCTATGTCTACAAATACAAGGCAGTGGACTGACACCTCTATGTCTACAAATACAAGGCAGTGGACTGACACCTCTATGTCTACAAATATAAGGCAGTGGACTGACACCTCTGTGTCTACAAATACAAGGCAGTGGACTGACACCTCTATGTCTACAAATATAAGGCAGTGGACTGACACCTCTGTGTCTACAAATACAAGGCAGTGGACTGACACCTCTGTGTCTACAAATACAAGGCAGTGGACTGACACCTCTGTGTCTACAAATACAAGGCAGTGGACTGACACCTCTGTGTCTACAAATACAAGGCAGTGGACTGACACCTCTATGTCTACAAATATAAGGCAGTGGACTGACACCTCTATGTCTACAAATATAAGGCAGTGGACTGACACCTCTGTGTCTACAAATACAAGGCAGTGGACTGACACCTCTGTGTCTACAAATACAAGGCAGTGGACTGACACCTCTGTCTACAAATATAAGGCAGTGGACTGACACCTCTGTCTACAAATATAAGGCAGTGGACTGACACCTCTGTGTCTACAAATACAAGGCAGTGGACTGACACCTCTGTGTCTACAAATACAAGGCAGTGGACTGACACCTCTATGTCTACAAATATAAGGCAGTGGACTGACACCTCTATGTCTACAAATATAAGGCAGTGGACTGACACCTCTGTGTCTACAAATACAAGGCAGTGGACTGACACCTCTGTGTCTACAAATACAAGGCAGTGGACTGACACCTCTGTCTACAAATATAAGGCAGTGGACTGACACCTCTGTCTACAAATATAAGGCAGTGGACTGACACCTCTGTGTCTACAAATACAAGGCAGTGGACTGACACCTCTGTGTCTACAAATACAAGGCAGTGGACTGACACCTCTATGTCTACAAATACAAGGCAGTGGACTGACACCTCTGTGTCTACAAATACAAGGCAGTGGACTGACACCTCTGTGTCTACAAATACAAGGCAGTGGACTGACACCTCTGTGTCTACAAATATAAGGCAGTGGACTGACACCTCTGTGTCTACAAATACAAGGCAGTGGACTGACACCTCTGTGTCTACAAATATAAGGCAGTGGACTGACACCTCTGTGTCTACTAATACAAGGCAGTGGACTGACACCTCTGTGTCTACAAATACAAGGCAGTGGACTGACACCTCTGTGTCTACAAATACAAGGCAGTGGACTGACACCTCTATGTCTACAAATACAAGGCAGTGGACTGACACCTCTGTGTCTACAAATACAAGGCAGTGGACTGACACCTCTGTGTCTACAAATACAAGGCAGTGGACTGACACCTCTGTGTCTACAAATACAAGGCAGTGGACTGACACCTCTGTGTCTACAAATACAAGGCAGTGGACTGACACCTCTATGTCTACAAATACAAGGCAGTGGACTGACACCTCTATGTCTACAAATACAAGGCAGTGGACTGACACCTCTATGTCTACAAATACAAGGCAGTGGACTGACACCTCTGTGTCTACAAATACAAGGCAGTGGACTGACACCTCTATGTCTACAAATACAAGGCAGTGGACTGACACCTCTATGTCTACAAATATAAGGCAGTGGACTGACACCTCTGTCTACAAATATAAGGCAGTGGACTGACACCTCTGTCTACAAATATAAGGCAGTGGACTGACACCTCTATGTCTACAAATACAAGGCAGTGGACTGACACCTCTATGTCTACAAATACAAGGCAGTGGACTGACACCTCTATGTCTACAAATATAAGGCAGTGGACTGACACCTCTATGTCTACAAATACAAGGCAGTGGACTGACACCTCTATGTCTACAAATACAAGGCAGTGGACTGACACCTCTATGTCTACAAATATAAGGCAGTGGACTGACACCTCTATGTCTACAAATACAAGGCAGTGGACTGACACCTCTATGTCTACAAATACAAGGCAGTGGACTGACACCTCTGTGTCTACAAATACAAGGCAGTGGACTGACACCTCTATGTCTACAAATACAAGGCAGTGGACTGACACCTCTGTCTACAAATACAAGGCAGTGGACTGACACCTCTATGTCTACAAATACAAGGCAGTGGACTGACACCTCTATGTCTACAAATACAAGGCAGTGGACTGACACCTCTGTGTCTACAAATACAAGGCAGTGGACTGACACCTCTGTGTCTACAAATACAAGGCAGTGGACTGACACCTCTGTGTCTACAAATACAAGGCAGTGGACTGACACCTCTGTGTCTACAAATACAAGGCAGTGGACTGACACCTCTATGTCTACAAATACAAGGCAGTGGACTGACACCTCTGTGTCTACAAATACAAGGCAGTGGACTGACACCTCTATGTCTACAAATACAAGGCAGTGGACTGACACCTCTATGTCTACAAATACAAGGCAGTGGACTGACACCTCTATGTCTACAAATACAAGGCAGTGGACTGACACCTCTATGTCTACAAATACAAGGCAGTGGACTGACACCTCTATGTCTACAAATACAAGGCAGTGGACTGACACCTCTATGTCTACAAATACAAGGCAGTGGACTGACACCTCTGTGTCTACAAATACAAGGCAGTGGACTGACACCTCTGTGTCTACAAATACAAGGCAGTGGACTGACACCTCTGTGTCTACAAATACAAGGCAGTGGACTGACACCTCTGTGTCTACAAATACAAGGCAGTGGACTGACACCTCTGTGTCTACAAATACAAGGCAGTGGACTGACACCTCTATGTCTACAAATACAAGGCAGTGGACTGACACCTCTGTGTCTACAAATACAAGGCAGTGGACTGACACCTCTATGTCTACAAATACAAGGCAGTGGACTGACACCTCTATGTCTACAAATACAAGGCAGTGGACTGACACCTCTATGTCTACAAATACAAGGCAGTGGACTGACACCTCTGTGTCTACAAATACAAGGCAGTGGACTGACACCTCTGTGTCTACAAATACAAGGCAGTGGACTGACACCTCTATGTCTACAAATACAAGGCAGTGGACTGACACCTCTATGTCTACAAATACAAGGCAGTGGACTGACACCTCTGTGTCTACAAATACAAGGCAGTGGACTTACACCTCTGTGTCTACAAATACAAGGCAGTGGACTGACACCTCTGTGTCTACAAATACAAGGCAGTGGACTGACACCTCTGTGTCTACAAATACAAGGCAGTGGACTGACACCTCTATGTCTACAAATATAAGGCAGTGGACTGACACCTCTATGTCTACAAATACAAGGCAGTGGACTGACACCTCTATGTCTACAAATACAAGGCAGTGGACTGACACCTCTATGTCTACAAATATAAGGCAGTGGACTGACACCTCTGTGTCTACAAATACAAGGCAGTGGACTGACACCTCTATGTCTACAAATATAAGGCAGTGGACTGACACCTCTGTGTCTACAAATACAAGGCAGTGGACTGACACCTCTGTGTCTACAAATACAAGGCAGTGGACTGACACCTCTGTGTCTACAAATACAAGGCAGTGGACTGACACCTCTGTGTCTACAAATACAAGGCAGTGGACTGACACCTCTATGTCTACAAATATAAGGCAGTGGACTGACACCTCTATGTCTACAAATATAAGGCAGTGGACTGACACCTCTGTGTCTACAAATACAAGGCAGTGGACTGACACCTCTGTGTCTACAAATACAAGGCAGTGGACTGACACCTCTGTCTACAAATATAAGGCAGTGGACTGACACCTCTGTCTACAAATATAAGGCAGTGGACTGACACCTCTGTGTCTACAAATACAAGGCAGTGGACTGACACCTCTGTGTCTACAAATACAAGGCAGTGGACTGACACCTCTATGTCTACAAATATAAGGCAGTGGACTGACACCTCTATGTCTACAAATATAAGGCAGTGGACTGACACCTCTGTGTCTACAAATACAAGGCAGTGGACTGACACCTCTGTGTCTACAAATACAAGGCAGTGGACTGACACCTCTGTCTACAAATATAAGGCAGTGGACTGACACCTCTGTCTACAAATATAAGGCAGTGGACTGACACCTCTGTGTCTACAAATACAAGGCAGTGGACTGACACCTCTGTGTCTACAAATACAAGGCAGTGGACTGACACCTCTATGTCTACAAATACAAGGCAGTGGACTGACACCTCTGTGTCTACAAATACAAGGCAGTGGACTGACACCTCTGTGTCTACAAATACAAGGCAGTGGACTGACACCTCTGTGTCTACAAATATAAGGCAGTGGACTGACACCTCTGTGTCTACAAATACAAGGCAGTGGACTGACACCTCTGTGTCTACAAATATAAGGCAGTGGACTGACACCTCTGTGTCTACTAATACAAGGCAGTGGACTGACACCTCTGTGTCTACAAATACAAGGCAGTGGACTGACACCTCTGTGTCTACAAATACAAGGCAGTGGACTGACACCTCTATGTCTACAAATACAAGGCAGTGGACTGACACCTCTGTGTCTACAAATACAAGGCAGTGGACTGACACCTCTGTGTCTACAAATACAAGGCAGTGGACTGACACCTCTGTGTCTACAAATACAAGGCAGTGGACTGACACCTCTGTGTCTACAAATACAAGGCAGTGGACTGACACCTCTATGTCTACAAATACAAGGCAGTGGACTGACACCTCTATGTCTACAAATACAAGGCAGTGGACTGACACCTCTATGTCTACAAATACAAGGCAGTGGACTGACACCTCTGTGTCTACAAATACAAGGCAGTGGACTGACACCTCTATGTCTACAAATACAAGGCAGTGGACTGACACCTCTATGTCTACAAATATAAGGCAGTGGACTGACACCTCTGTCTACAAATATAAGGCAGTGGACTGACACCTCTGTCTACAAATATAAGGCAGTGGACTGACACCTCTATGTCTACAAATATAAGGCAGTGGACTGACACCTCTATGTCTACAAATACAAGGCAGTGGACTGACACCTCTATGTCTACAAATATAAGGCAGTGGACTGACACCTCTGTCTACAAATATAAGGCAGTGGACTGACACCTCTATGTCTACAAATACAAGGCAGTGGACTGACACCTCTATGTCTACAAATATAAGGCAGTGGACTGACACCTCTGTGTCTACAAATACAAGGCAGTGGACTGACACCTCTGTGTCTACAAATACAAGGCAGTGGACTGACACCTCTGTGTCTACAAATACAAGGCAGTGGACTGACACCTCTATGTCTACAAATACAAGGCAGTGGACTGACACCTCTGTGTCTACAAATACAAGGCAGTGGACTGACACCTCTATGTCTACAAATACAAGGCAGTGGACTGACACCTCTGTGTCTACAAATACAAGGCAGTGGACTGACACCTCTGTCTACAAATATAAGGCAGTGGACTGACACCTCTGTCTACAAATATAAGGCAGTGGACTGACACCTCTGTGTCTACAAATACAAGGCAGTGGACTGACACCTCTGTGTCTACAAATATAAGGCAGTGGACTGACACCTCTGTCTACAAATATAAGGCAGTGGACTGACACCTCTGTGTCTACAAATACAAGGCAGTGGACTGACACCTCTGTGTCTACAAATATAAGGCAGTGGACTGACACCTCTGTGTCTACAAATACAAGGCAGTGGACTGACACCTCTGTGTCTACAAATACAAGGCAGTGGACTGACACCTCTGTGTCTACAAATACAAGGCAGTGGACTGACACCTCTGTGTCTACAAATACAAGGCAGTGGACTGACACCTCTGTGTCTACAAATACAATGCAGTGGACTGACACCTCTGTGTCTACAAATACAAGGCAGTGGACTGACACCTCTGTGTCTACAAATACAAGGCAGTGGACTGACACCTCTATGTCTACAAATACAAGGCAGTGGACTGACACCTCTGTGTCTACAAATACAAGGCAGTGGACTGACACCTCTGTGTCTACAAATACAAGGCAGTGGACTGACACCTCTGTGTCTACAAATACAAGGCAGTGGACTGACACCTCTATGTCTACAAATACAAGGCAGTGGACTGACACCTCTGTCTACAAATACAAGGCAGTGGACTGACACCTCTATGTCTACAAATACAAGGCAGTGGACTGACACCTCTGTGTCTACAAATATAAGGCAGTGGACTGACACCTCTGTGTCTACAAATACAAGGCAGTGGACTGACACCTCTATGTCTACATATACAAGGCAGTGGACTGACACCTCTATGTCTACAAATACAAGGCAGTGGACTGACACCTCTGTGTCTACAAATACAAGGCAGTGGACTGACACCTCTGTGTCTACAAATACAAGGCAGTGGACTGACACCTCTGTGTCTACAAATATAAGGCAGTGGACTGACACCTCTGTGTCTACAAATACAAGGCAGTGGACTGACACCTCTGTGTCTACAAATACAAGGCAGTGGACTGACACCTCTGTGTCTACAAATACAAGGCAGTGGACTGACACCTCTGTGTCTACAAATACAAGGCAGTGGACTGACACCTCTATGTCTACATATACAAGGCAGTGGACTGACACCTCTATGTCTACAAATACAAGGCAGTGGACTGACACCTCTGTGTCTACAAATACAAGGCAGTGGACTGACACCTCTGTGTCTACAAATACAAGGCAGTGGACTGACACCTCTGTGTCTACAAATACAAGGCAGTGGACTGACACCTCTGTGTCTACAAATACAAGGCAGTGGACTGACACCTCTGTGTCTACAAATACAAGGCAGTGGACTGACACCTCTATGTCTACAAATACAAGGCAGTGGACTGACACCTCTGTCTACAAATACAAGGCAGTGGACTGACACCTCTATGTCTACAAATACAAGGCAGTGGACTGACACCTCTGTGTCTACAAATACAAGGCAGTGGACTGACACCTCTGTCTACAAATACAAGGCAGTGGACTGACACCTCTATGTCTACAAATACAAGGCAGTGGACTGACACCTCTGTGTCTACAAATACAAGGCAGTGGACTGACACCTCTGTGTCTACAAATACAAGGCAGTGGACTGACACCTCTGTGTCTACAAATACAAGGCAGTGGACTGACACCTCTATGTCTACAAATACAAGGCAGTGGACTGACACCTCTATGTCTACAAATACAAGGCAGTGGACTGACACCTCTATGTCTACAAATACAAGGCAGTGGACTGACACCTCTGTGTCTACAAATACAAGGCAGTGGACTGACACCTCTGTGTCTACAAATACAAGGCAGTGGACTGACACCTCTATGTCTACAAATACAAGGCAGTGGACTGACACCTCTATGTCTACAAATACAAGGCAGTGGACTGACACCTCTATGTCTACAAATACAAGGCAGTGGACTGACACCTCTGTGTCTACAAATACAAGGCAGTGGACTGACACCTCTGTGTCTACAAATACAAGGCAGTGGACTGACACCTCTATGTCTACAAATACAAGGCAGTGGACTGACACCTCTATGTCTACAAATACAAGGCAGTGGACTGACACCTCTATGTCTACAAATACAAGGCAGTGGACTGACACCTCTATGTCTACAAATACAAGGCAGTGGACTGACACCTCTATGTCTACAAATACAAGGCAGTGGACTGACACCTCTATGTCTACAAATACAAGGCAGTGGACTGACACCTCTATGTCTACAAATACAAGGCAGTGGACTGACACCTCTGTGTCTACAAATACAAGGCAGTGGACTGACACCTCTATGTCTACAAATACAAGGCAGTGGACTGACACCTCTGTGTCTACAAATACAAGGCAGTGGACTGACACCTCTGTGTCTACAAATACAAGGCAGTGGACTGACACCTCTGTGTCTACAAATACAAGGCAGTGGACTGACACCTCTATGTCTACAAATACAAGGCAGTGGACTGACACCTCTATGTCTACAAATACAAGGCAGTGGACTGACACCTCTGTGTCTACAAATATAAGGCAGTGGACTGACACCTCTATGTCTACAAATACAAGGCAGTGGACTGACACCTCTATGTCTACAAATACAAGGCAGTGGACTGACACCTCTGTGTCTACAAATACAAGGCAGTGGACTGACACCTCTGTGTCTACAAATACAAGGCAGTGGACTGACACCTCTGTGTCTACAAATACAAGGCAGTGGACTGACACCTCTGTGTCTACAAATACAAGGCAGTGGACTGACACCTCTGTGTCTACAAATACAAGGCAGTGGACTGACACCTCTATGTCTACAAATACAAGGCAGTGGACTGACACCTCTATGTCTACAAATACAAGGCAGTGGACTGACACCTCTATGTCTACAAATACAAGGCAGTGTATCAATTAGTTTGGATCAGTCATGTCATTGAATTTGTAATACATCTAGACTAACAATAATAAATCTGTGTGATTAGAAATATTTTTTTACCAATTGTTTTTGTTATTCATGTTTTTAGCTTTCTCAATACGCTATGATCCTATCATGTGCTTGGACCAGTTGGAAATGAGTGGGGGAGAATATGTGTGATTACTTTTTAAATGTTTTTTTCTTTTTTAAAAAGGTAATGACCTGAATTTGAACTTGTGGGTTAAAGCCTTCTCAAGCCAACGCAGTAACCACTTTGCTAGCAAAGAGTCTATGAACATGGAAGATTGTATAGTTATCTATTGTTTCTATTTAATTTTTGTGTTCACTAAGTCTCAGACGACAACCTATTAAGGGGACTAATTCAGCTTATACCACCACTTTAGTCAAGTACTATTTCTTTCCTTTGTTTGAGAGACCAAACAAAATAATTTCTTACCAATAGTTGATAAACTAATTGGTTAAATTTCTCTTTTATGGATTCTTGTGTTGTCAGGTAAAAGAAATAATTGTCTAAAATTTCAGCTTGATCCGATATTGGGAACATACCAAATCAATAAATAAGACATAAATAGAAAGCCCTAAGGAGATGTTTAAAACAATGTTTCTGTCCAGTTATTATGGAGTTTTTACTTTGCTACTAAGTAAGAAAATCTATATGAAATGGTTCTAATTACGAGAGAACAAACATGTGCATTCTACAAACTAGTGTGTGTGTGTGTGTGTAATGGTGAATGTTGACCCATATCTGGCCTGACACAATAGATTAGTAAGTATGTAGTTTGAACCATATGATTTTAACCTGTCTCACCTGTCATTACTTCCCACAGGCCACCAATTTGACAGATAAGATCCTATCACTTATTGGGCTTACTATTACAATGACCTTTATTCTAAGTCTATGTAGTTGTGTGTCGCCTGCTAGATATATCTGAAGGTTATAATTGGTTGATTTCTCTGCTGATAGTGATTCAATATACACACAGCTTGGGGGTCATTTTACAATGAGAGCACAAGTTTCAGATAAACTTGTTTTTTTTTTCAAATATCTACAAGCCTTTTTTCACTTTGCATTTTGGTAAAGGTTACAAGGAAAAGGTCAAATCTACAAAAGCTGTTTACTTATGAGCCTGTAATTATCTACAAATTCTGAAAGAAACATGCCCACAAAACTAAACAAGTGTACAGCACCACATTGAGGACACCTCAAACTTACAGGATTGACAAAGAATGGCTGTGAATAAGGTTTTCCTGACAGTGGTGAACTGGATGAGTGTCTGTAGGTCTGTCTTATTGGACTTGAGGGTGCTGACCTCTGGGGACTCTGACTGCCATCACTGTCACTGCCAGAACTGCCTGGAGGAGTTGGTGGTAGTAATATTGTTTCTAAGTTGACTGTAGAAATAGTGAAATCAAAATAATAATAATAATACAAAGACTCCTAAAATCCTCAATTTTAAAATTAATTTTTAAAAGACTTTTTGTTACTTTAAAGAGTAAAAGTTAACTTCATGACTTGAAATATAATCAAATACAATCAAATATAAGCAATACTGTCTTGAAATAAACTGGTGTAAATAAAAGAAGGATGGACTAACCGGATGGTTCACTTCCTTGGTCTAAGCAATCTGGTTGTTCCTCTTTGATTTGGATATTAGGAAAGGTGATGGGCTCATTCAGAAAAGAGGTTGATGATGATGCTAGGGATGTGGTTGTGACGATAATGGTTGGCTGTCTGGATGAAATGTTGAATGTGGTTGAGGTGGATGATGATGTGGTAACAGCCAAGAAGCTGTCTGAGATGTTGGTTTCAGTATTCATCACTGGAGCTGGTTTCATGGTCAGATCTAAGGCGGCAGTATTGGAGAAAATGTCTGTGTCAATGTCTGAAATTTAAAAATTCAACAAATGTCACAGAACTAAATTGGTAGTGTCAGAGAATATGTCTACTTCAATGTCTAGAATAAAAGATTCAACAAATGTAACAGAACTAAAATTGGTAGTGTCAGAGAATATGTCTACTTCAATGTCTAGAATAAAAGATTCAACAAATGTAACAGAACTAAAATTGGTAGTGACAGAGAATATGTCTATATCAATGTCTAGAGTAAAAGATTCAACAAATGTAACAGAACTAAAATTGGTAGTGACAGAGAATATGTCTATATCAATGTCTAGAGTAAAAGATTCAACAAATTTCACAGAACTAAAATTGGTAGTAACAGAGAATATGTCTATATCAATGTCTAGAATAAAAAATGTAACCAATGTAACAGAACTAAAATTGGTAGTGACAGAGAATATGTCTACTTCAATGTCTAGAATAAAAGATTCAACAAATGTCACAGAACTAAAATTGGTAGTGACAGAGAATATGTCTATATCAATGTCTAGAATAAAAAATGTAACCAATGTCACAGAACTAAAATTGGTAGTGACAGAGAATATGTCTACTTCAATGTCTAGAATAAAAGATTCAACAAATGTCAAAGAACTAAAATTGGTAGTGACAGAGAATATGTCTATATCAATGTCTAGAATAAAAAATGTAACCAATGTCACAGAACTAAAGTGTCAAAGACTATAATCTAGAATAAGACAGATAGTTCTCTACATAAACAACACTTTTTGTGTCAGAACATTTCATTTGCTCAGAACCAGAGACAAGTTCACTTTCTACCTAAGTCATCTTGGAAACACACAAAAATTGTCTTGTACAGCAATCAATGTAAATGAGCTTGTATTGATAAGTAATAGATGGTTTGCTTTTAGTTATTTTTGTCCAGAGTGAATATAAAGGATTTCATACACTACAGGGATAATTATTTTAATAGATACAGATAGGTCAAGAAATAAACTCTACTACTAAAAGAATATCCTATGAAACTAAACACACAAAGCTTTAGTCAAATAACAACCATCATAGAATTTATTCACAAATTTAATTTGAAGACAACACAAACTGAAGCTAATGAGTTACCTAATCCAGCATTAGTTTTACTTTTGAACCACAAAATGGTTTTTGGCAATTAATCAGTGTGGCTAGGTTTTATTTTACTTTTCTTTTAAGCATTTAGATCTTTTAACCAGTAGTCAATATCTTTCTTGTTCTAAACAAATTATTTTAAAAAAATGAAAAAAATAAGAACAATGTAATAAATAAGCTTCTTGAAAAACCCAGTCTTGTGGGGTTTTTTTTATCAATAGATAAAATCAAAACAAGTTTTTTCTGACTAGTGCTATCGACTCATTATATGAGTGAAGTTGAAGACCTACAAATATCAAGGGACAGAACAAGATGCTAACATGTGTCCTTTAAGATACTTGAAAGTCATCCAGAAATCCAATTGAAGGATCCACATGGACAGCTGAACTGAAATGTATTGTGAGGATTCAACAGCTATTTGACAAGTTACTTCCTCAAAATCTGTTGCTGAACTCAACAGCACAGAGTGAAGCTGACCTAAGACATTTAACTGAACTATAGAGATGAAAGTTGACTAGAAGGAGTCCATTGTGATAAACTAGATATACAAACAAAAAAGAAAGTCAATTTTTTAAGCTATCTTAGCACTTTCAAGACTAACTGTTAAAGCAATCAAAATATTTTCATTGACTAAACTAGTAAGCGTTCTGACATTCCTTCCGTTTATTGCATACTAGTGCTAACCTCGAGCAGGGGTAAACATGGTTTAACTTCAGGTTCAGCCACTCAGCTATCATCATACAGCATAAATACACATTACTTTTGGTAAGATTAATTAATAACATTCAACTGTCAGAAAAACTTAAAAAACTACAAAATATTTGTTCATTGGATCCAACATTATTAGAGTTCATGACTAGAACAGGATGACTTTATCTTTTGGGTGATAACAAGGAAGATATCATTGCCCAGTCTACAGTCAAAGACTAGCCAGAGACCACAACGACGGTGCTAGATGACCACACAAACCAAATTATAGAACTGCAGTTCGTATCACTAAAAAATGGTTCATGTTACATACCAAGGTAACTAAAAACCCAGTAAGAGATAGTGACTCTGTCATCAACATTTCATGGTCTATTCAGTTGGCTGTTGAAATACTTCAAACTTAAGTGCAATTTTGACCAACATGTATCTATATACCACTTCAACACAGCTACAGTCAACTATTTTTAGCTACATATTAATTGACTCAGCTATAAATAAGACGCAAGACCAGTAGGTTCTTGCCAGTTCTTCAAAAATAAATTATTTATATTGTATCAGTCTATTTACAACCAAGGAGTGGGATGATAACAATTAACAATAAATTGACAGATGAAATCTACAGCCATAAAATACATAGATCTACAATAAATATCAATATGAATGTCTTGTCTCCTACATAAAAATTTCCACTTTTTAAATTTGATCAATATCATAGAAAGCTAATAGGAGATATTTTTTAAAATGTACAGGAAATAGCAAAAAAAAATTTAAAGGCCTATGTAATATTAAAACTGAACACAGGAGATAAAAGGTCAGATTCAAATAAACAACACCCCATTCTTATTCTTCCTGATCTGTAAGGAAACTATCATAAACATTGGAAACACTGGCAATCATTATTTAAGATATTTTATTTCTCATTTTGATTTTTCATTCAACAAAGGTGGGCTTTGCTTAAAGTAAGAACTATAAAAAAATTAAATCACTAGATCTATAATTTTTGTAAAGACAGTTAATTTTATTTTTTTTAAGTGATTAATAAATTGAAGAAAATCAGAAAATTTTGTGAGACAAGAAACTTAAGAAAGCTGGAATAATTTTGGTTTCTGCAAGATAGAAATCTATGGTGCAAGGATGCAGTCAGCAGGTGTTCAGGGGCTTGGGGATGTGTCAAACAATACTCAGTGGATGAAAATCAATTCTCACACAGCTATACTGTAATAGAGTTCTATAAATAGGACTTGATGAAACATCAGGAGACCACAAGAAAAACAACAAAATTCTAAATACAGATGTTCATAAAGTCTCTATTAAAATTGGCTAGTGGTTTGTGTCTAAATGATTGTCTGGAGTTCAAACTCTTCAGCAGTCTTCCTTCTGTACCAAGTTTAGTAAATATGACATTGAATCCTGCTACCATTGCACATAAATGTCAGTTGAAACAACAAAAAAAGGAAGCATGGGAATGAGAGGTGGGTCACATGGAAACTATCCCCAAAATAGAAAGTAGCTTCTTCACAATAGAAAGGGTCTCAGTATATTGTTTGAGGAACTAGACGTTTAGCCATGGTCAAGATTGTCATCAACAATGATGAACAAACTATGAGACAGAGAAGTACAAGTTAAGCATAAATGATAAAAGTCAAGAGATTTTGTGCCTAATGTTCTACCTTCATGTTGGGTGTTGGGTGATCCAGGTTCATTGTCATTTATACTGTAGCTGTGTTCTGATTTGATACATGGTGGATTCATTGCATCACTCATCATCTTGTCATTCAGCACTGGGTCATCTAAGAAGCTGTTTAACCAGTCACTTTCATAACCAACATTGTCAGGGCTGGGGAAACCTGTCTGGAACACACAAACAAAATCATTGTCACAAACCACAAACATTATTCAATTCACTGTACAATGCTGAGCAAATATCTTCAACCTATAGTATAATCTGAATATAAACAAGTAACAGTAACTATCAATAAAATAAAATAAAAAATATATAGCACATTAATCCAAATTTATATGTAATAGTTTCTTTGCAAAAAAAAAAAAGGTTGAATTGTCTTTACCAATAGTAATACCCAAATAAAAAAACAACAACACAAATACTGATTGTGTCAAATATTGTGTATAGTAACCTTGGTGACATTAGTTCACTTTATGCAGTAAGATATTTTTTTACAGAGGTTAAATCGGATCATTACAGTAGCTCTTTTTTTTACTATGGGAAAATTCTTGCTCATACTTGCTGAATGATGATTTCTTGTGCGTGTTTTCTTATGATATTCTATTAGCAAGCTACGAAACAGTGATGTCAGAAATCAAGAGTAGCGAACTGTGGGACACACATGTGTATTTTATCATGCACATCTCAGACATACTGGTTCTGAGAGTGAAAACCAAAGGCATTGAAAATTCAGACTTGTTGCAAAGTTTCTGCAAATTACTGTATCACCGGCATAGAGGCAGCTTTAGCATTGCAGGAGCACTGGGGTGAGTGTCATATCAAGACCACAAATATTTGTGTGATGGGCTGATAGTTGCAAAAGATTCTCTTAATCATGTGCACTGACTGACCCAACCTTCACCCCTTAGCTTTAATGCCGCCTCTGACAGGTAAGTCTTTAGTCTTTTATGCCGGTGTATTCTCTGGTCTGAAGAACACTACTAATCTGTAAATATGTATGTATGTGTGTGTACATGTGCCTTTCAGTATAACATCAATTTAAATCATTGATTACTGTACAGTTTCAATTTGATACTTTATTATAGCTCTCTCAATGTGTATTTACAGGTCTTAGTTGTCTGTGTGTCTATAGCAGCATTCTTTATGTTGACAGTATATTAGTCTAGTCCATAATGATAATAAGCACAAAGATCTTGTTTTTCTCATTAACATGTGTACTGGATCTAAATGTGTTACCTTGTATGTGTGTGTGTGGACACTATGTTTTGTCAGAGAGCTATGGACACAAGTATCCTGGATAGCACAATCATAAATATACAAAAATACCAAGCAGACTACATTTATTATACTGCAGCTGACTGTATTTGTCAAATCAACAATGTAATGGTATATTAAAGTAAATATTATATTAGCTTTAGCCCAGGCACTAATATTAAGAGTCAATTGAAATAGTTTGTTTGGATAGATTTATGTTCTCTTGTTGTTCATTCAGACAATGAAAGAGATCAATGTTGAAGAAGAAATCACAAAGTTAAACAAATCACAAAGTCCTTTCAGTTTTGCAAAGAAATTATTTCAGTGACTAGATCTGAGAGACAGACTATCGTGTTATTTGTGGCCACTTTTTGTTGTCCAAATGGGAAGGGTAGGAACAACTGCTCATACTGCAATGATCCAGCTCCTTGAATTCCAACAGTCACTCCCTGTAGCTTTTTGTTTCAATTCATTCAAGAGGAGAGGGGGAGAGGAGTGTTTCATTGTCATGGTCTGCTGCTAGACACAGCTGACCTCAGCTTGACCTGGACAACATTCTAGATAGAAACATTTACCAACAAGTCAAGTCGAGTATTGCATTTACATTATCTTGTTTCCATTGGATCCTATGGTCTAGAGTCTAGATCATGGTCAGGTCTTTTTTGTTTTGTTTCTAAGTATTGCCTGTCGTTTGTTTTTCCCTTCTTCCTTTACAACTTAGAACAAACAAAACAACAAAGCTTTTTATAATAGAAAGAACAGTCATTGACTCAGGCAATATTCTCCACTACCATCTAACCAAATCTTCAGCCCCTATTCAAAAGACTATTCAGTTTAGCTCTAGCCAGTTCTCAATGAAAACCTTATGTGTTCACAGAACACGCCCTTCACTCTAGTCACACTCCAGTTGTGTGCAAACATCCACCCAGACATGACAGCTCTACTGGAGTCTAAGGCAGGCATCAGTAAAATAAAAAAAACTTTCACACGAAGTCTTGAAACAGAAATATTTGACACAAGTCGACCGGTGGAGTACCATACGCCGCTATTTTGCAGGGCCGGCCTTAGGCCGCTGCAACCTATGAGACTGCAGTGGGCCTCGCACTTTCATAGGACCCGCGCTAATTCTAGGTGTATAAATTATTAAATTAAACCATTTTAAAACTTATAACAGATTTCCCGCGGCCTCCTGTCGATTTACCAAGAGCTCCTGGAAATCTGAAATTGCAAAATATACGAAAAAGTTCTGGAAATATCCGGAAATTATTAAAATCTTAGAAAACTCATATAAATCTCCTGAAATATATAGACAAAATTGTCATTTTGGGGTGTCATTCAAAATGGAAAACGACAATCCTACGCGCGATAAAAAAAAAAACGGCATTACACCGTAATTTTGGAATCAGGTGAAAGAAGCTTCTCGCGCCTCAAACTAATGAAGAATTACTTAGGTCAACTATTCTCGTAGATAAGATTGAAACATTTGTTAATTCTTGCTATCGGGCGTGATTTATGTAGGAAACAGAATTCTTACGATATAATGTAAGACTTCGCTACACGCAAGGCTCATGTAGTAATTCTGTGTGTAGTAAAGAATGAATATAATGCAAAGACAAATTTATTTTCTAATACAAACTCTTAACTTTCACTTATTATTCGTATCCCTACCCAAACTGGGCCCCGCGAAATCCGTTTCGCATCGGGCCCTACAACGGTTGAGTCCGGCTCTATTTAGTGACGTGTGAATACAGAGTAGATTTCTTGCTCTCCTCCCCCTTCTCTTTTTTTTTTCGCCGCTAAAACTACGTGGAGGGGTAGAAATAAAAAAGAGTGATCTTTCCATGACTTCTTGGTCACAACAGTTAAGTCCGGCCCTGCTATTTTGTGACGGGTGAATACTACTTGTTCTCATCCCCACCCTTCTTTTTTTCGCAGGGTAACTGTAGTCTGACTTGCAGAAATAAGAGTGATCTTTCCTTTACTTCTTGTCCAAACTCTTGAACCATGAAGAGAATTATATATTTGACATTCTACAAGCGGAATTATTTTATTCGTTTTTTACAGCACATTTTAACAGGATTGGATACATGTTTCAACCCATCTGGAGTTGTGTATATATATTTATTTTATTATAGATGACTAGTTTATTAAACAAAACCTTTATGGGTCATGGATTGAACCTAATAAATGTCAATCAATGTTAACCTATTGATTAGTTCCAGCTGAGCAAGTCCATTGCTGTTCCAACAGGTTAATGGAGTTTACATAGAGACATTTATCTCCAGTCCACTGAGGTCATACACGAGTCTATCTCACACACACACACGTTCAATCATGTGTAGGTTATAGTACTTCGCTGTATTTTTTAATGTTTGAAATATTAGCTTACTTAGGTTGAATACAGAGAATAACATGTATAATAGTAAAGTAAACAATGTTCTTCTTTCAGTCCTTGCGATCAATAGGGCAGATGATGTGAAGGTCATCTGTTTCTGTGGCCCACAATTAACGAGGATGTCATGTGGCCAGCACAATGACCAGCCGCCGTTACTTTCAACAACTAACGTCAAGTACCCATTAGAGCTGGGTGGTTTCGGAGGCGCCCAAAGATCACTAAATTAAAAAATCCCAGTCTTCACCAGGATTCGAACCCAGGATATCGGTTCGGAAGCCAAGCGCTAACCGCTCAGCCACCTACCGCAGTCCAACATGTATAATATTTATTTTAAAAAATTCAGACATAATAAAAAAAAAACAAGATATGTAAAGAATCAGATTTTATTCAATAGAAACAGTCAAAGAGCCAGAGCCTAGCTGGTCAGTACGATATCTACTGGTAGGATATTCTAGGACACATGGCATAATGACCTGTTCACATTTCACCTTTACGTGCACCAACATTGATCTTTTTCTTTGTTTGTTTGTGACCATGTGAATTGTGAGTAGCACTACTAAAGAAGAAGAGAATGTGTAGACCTATGGGTGTGCTACACATCTAACTGTTGAAGTGATCATTAACTACCAAGTGTGCTCTCCCTCCACTCCCCATCCCCTAGTGCATCAAGTAGCATACAGTTCTCCCTAATGATGTCCTTTGACCTGCAACCTACAGCCAAGAGCGTCAGGTAGACAGACAGTAGATCAACACAGGAACAGGCTCGTCAAACAAAGGTGAGTGTGTGTGTCTACATTGTTACTTCTTCCTGGACTTAAGGCGGTCACATGTAAACTATGTTGACATCCCGTAGTGGCGTATTTACCTAGTTCACTAACGGCATTTCTTACCTCGAGATTATAACAGCTAAAACATCGTGCAGACAATAGGACAACATATTACAGGGAAACAAAACACGTGAGCGGACACATCTACAGCCACGGTATAGACTAGATACTGATTTCCAGGTCTATCAAACAAAGGCTTTATCTCGCTAAACAGCTTTAGTCAGAAAGGGACACGAGATACAGACGCTCTTTAAAGCATCCATTGAGTAAGACACAAGACAAGGTATCTTTTTGATTTTATATAAAGGTCTGTGTTTGAGCACCATCTCTATCCTACACTTACAACGAACTCAAGTGACACAGTGGCTAACTATCTAGATAGGTGGGTGCTGATAGTGTCACACGTGATGGTCAGCCTACTAAAGAGTGTGGGACACTAAGAGTATATCAGATGTATTACTTTGAATGTTCCTTCCCATGACTCTGAGCATGTCTACTCGGAAGCAGTAAATCTAAGACCCGGACAAGCTAGGTCACCGTCAGCTACGTACTAGTATATCTTATCTTATATAATACAGACGTTACTTCAAAAAAGAAGATGATTACGTCCTACGCGTCATGCATATTAACCAATGACTTAAATTCTGCCAAGTCACTGGTTTTCCTGGCTAGCTCAGGCAACCCATTCCATGCTCTAATAGCACTAGGGAAGAAGGAGTATTTGTACAAATTTGTCCTAGCATATGGGACGAGGAATGTGCCTTTATTTTTGTGTCTTTCAGAGTATTTTATTAGATTTTGTTTTTGTATTTGAAGATTATGGTTCAGTGTTTTATGTATAATTGCTACTTTACTTTCGAGTCTTCTGTCCTGAAGGCTTCCTAAATTTAGTGATTTTACTAATGGTGTTACTCTAGTCAAATGTGAATATTCGTTTGTTATGAATCTCACTGCTCTATTTTGTGTTTGTTCCAGTTTCTTAATGTTTTCTTGAGTTGAGGGTCCCAAACGGTGGATGCATATTCTATTATTGGCCTAACCAAGGTTAAATAACATTTTAGTTTTATGTTCTTATTTGATTTAAAGAAATTTCTTTTAATAAACCCTAATGCTTTGTTTGATTTTTTTATAGTTTCATCAATATGTGGATTCCATGACAGTTTTTCATTTATTATAACACCTAAGTATTTTGCGTTTTTAGTCTGTGTTACTGGTTTGCCATGAATAAGATAAGTGGAATTAATTTGTTTTAGTTTTTTTTGTTACTCTTAACAACTGACATTTTTCTGGGTGGAAAGACATGCTCCAATTTGATTCCCATTTCTGTAATTCATCTAATTCTCTTTGTAAAATATCTGTGTCTTGTATTGTTTTTATTGTTCTATATATTATGCAATCGTCTGCAAATAATCTGACTTTTGTTCCTGAACTAATGCAATTTGATATCAATACTAAATAATGACGTATCCAGGGATACAATGAGCTATAGAAAGTTTGATAGTAATAGTTGGCAATATTCTTTCCACCCGTTGACCAAAGAAACCGGTGACCTTTACTCCGCCACGACAGACTAAAACATGGCCTCAAAAACTTGCCAACCTATTAAAGGCTTAGGCTACAAGGCAACAGGATGTATTGTTTGCATGGCTGGCATAACAAATGCACAAACAAGTAACTCCGGAAGAAGATAAAGGAGTGTTGAAATCTCGGGGCGGTGGTAGCGACTACAAAATGTTAGATCGCCGGCGCAAACACATACATGAAGTGCTTTTGTACGTTAGCGGACTCACAACAAACAGAATGTTTGGTCATGTATGAGGGTAGTTCATACCTTTTGACCAGAGACGAAACTAAAGTAATCATCAACCACAAGACAGACTAACGTGGTCATCAACCACAAGACAGAATAACGTGGTCATCAACCACAAGACAGACTATCGTGGTCATCAACCACAAGACAGACTAACGTGGTCATCAACCACAAGACAGACTAACGTGGTCATCAACCACAAGACAGACTAACGTGGTCATCAACCACAAGACAGACTAACGTGGTCATCTGACACAGAACAGATAAGTGGAAAGTTTATCTACAGACTCACATTTCCAACTACCCCCCCCCCTTTGTCACACAAATTTCTAACAAACATATTCTGTGCATCAAACAATATAGATCCAGATAAAAAAAAAAAAATGTTAAAAAGTCTATTCGAAAAGAATAATGCAATCGTCTTCTCCAGTCAGAAACACGGGTGGCTTAACAATGTAGAGGTTGAAACGCTATTGTTATAAACTCGACAAGTACGGTGAGATATAGTAGTGCAGTCCTTTTCTTTAAAAAAAAAAAGGGGGGGGGGGTATATTTCCATTATCTTATGAATTTTGAACTCCTTTCCTATATTAAACGGGAAATGTAGCCTTCTATACACAGTACACAGACTACAATGGCACAGTGTTATCTACTGTCTTTTACATTACAGACACCACCACCTAATGGTTATCTACTGTACTCTCTCAGTGTATACACAATAGTGACAGCCATGTTCAAATGGTCAATGTGTGTAAACGAAGATATCAATCATCTTGAAAACAGACTACATACATTTGAAGGTATATTATACAGACGTCCGGATAGCTTCCCCTTCAAATCAAACCTTTAATATCCCCACAAACAAGAAGTTCTTTGAAAGAAACTTATATCAATAAGATCTACCTAGTGGTTTTATATCTCTCTGATCACTGCATAGAAAAGTCAGCTAGGTGTACACAAGTTCATTGTGTTGAAAGACTTTAGACAATGAGGCTCGAGTTTTTTTTTTTTTTTTTTTTTTGGGGGGGGGGGGGGGTGAGCTGTGATTGTCGGATAACTTATAGTGTCAAGAAATGAATGGGATGATGTTGTTTAATAAACTGGTAGGATAGAGTTGTCTAGACATTGGTGACATGGTTTGCATGTAAGAGTATGTAAATCTTCCTGAACTTTCACGGCTGCTACATTTAGGCATATCTATATTTCTATCTCTTTATCTACAGCCATCTCGCAGTAGTCACGAGACAACAACGATTCTGGATGGACGGATAGATTGATAGACAGATATATAGATAATCAGCATGTATTACCTAGACGCTGTTCTAGTGTGCAGGCACAGCATGATAGAAAACAAACAAACGATGGATCACGTGGTCCCCAGTCTCTCAATGATAATGTACAAGCAACGAGATCAATTTAACCCTAAAGGCTTATTGAGGCAAGTGGACACAGCTGTTGGCCCGTGTAACACATTGCCTCTGTGCATGTATATGTACTAGAACCTTATCTACAACAAGGAAACCGAGACGTTAGTGTTGGATTAATTATTTGAAACAGTAGCCATTCATATTGTAGGGTACACGTACTGTTTCAGGGGTGGCGGGGGAGAAAAGGATGTATTCAATGTGTGTATATTAGATTTTATATTATATAGAGAACCCCAGATCTATTAAGTAGACAGAGCGTGAAAGACCTCAGGTATAAAGTAGATCAAGCGTGAAAAAAAAAAAAGACTTCATTTGTAGACGGGCGTAAAAAAACGTGAAAAATACAGCCAATGTTTATTGAATTCCAAGAAGGAAATGTTTGCGCTATTCAACTGTCTTACTGCTGGGGATCAAATCCTGGTTATTGTTTCCCTTGTATGCTAGCAGAAATGGCTCCTTTCAAAATGTATTGATAAGCTGTAATCTAAACTAACTGTACATAACTAAGGAACACGTGCTCAAAGACACTACAGTGGGTTTGTGTTACGCTGCGATTCAGTCCTACTTACAATAAACAAATGATGGGAAATCGGATTTGTAATAGCGCTTTTACCATGATATCAACGCGAGGGAATGCACAAAGAATGGCTTCCTTTTATGAGCCGAGAAACAAATCTTTCCAGCATTACACACGTGAGAGCCATCCCAAGTGACAAAGAAATAGGCTTAGATAGCTAGTTGTATATGTTTATTTGGCTAGTTGTATAGGTTTATATGGATATTTTTTTTTTATTCCGGCAAGGTTACTGAAAAACCAATGGCACGAAAGGTTCCTGAAGTATTGTCACTTGAAATCTAGGGCAATATGTACAAGTAGATTCAAAATGCATGGCAATTGGTCAAATCAACCATTTCCATCTCTGATGTGATACAACCATTGATCCGTAATATTTGAAAAACAGGTCGTCGCCTGTTGCTTTTAAACCCATTCAAAACAGGCCATGTTCTATGCTCGTCTGTAAACATTTTATGTTAGCTAGTCACCAAGTCAAAAAAAAAAGTGCCCCCCCCCCAGCCCTGCCCTATAATCCTGTTTGTTTATACAGGCACCGAGTTCACATCTACTCCAGCTAAGATGTAGAAGCAAAGTGGTTCAAGTCTGCACATAGCCAGGTCATGAACTCACACAAACCAGAAGGCTGCGCGTTAAGTAGGTCACCAGGCGCTAGCAGCTGAAAGCCAAATCAAATGTTTGTGCCATTTCAGTCAATGATAGACAACAACAACAACGTTTTCATTTCCAAAGAACTTTTCATTTTAGAATTCAATTGTCTTGATGAAGAGAACGAGGAACTAGTTTTAAAACTGCAGACATAAACAGATTTCTTGCCTTTCTTTGGATTACTTGCAGAGAACTTAAACAAAAAAAAAAATAAATACATGACTCAGGAGCTTACATTAGAGATTTCCCTTTTAACTGCTGACTGGCAGAAATGTCAGCAGAAAAAAAGTTCCATCCTGACAGAAAGAGAAAAATGAGGAAACTATTTCCTCGCAATCAGTGATAAGAATCATTCCGGATTTCCTAACAGATGTTGCCACTGAACTACAGAAGATGAAATATGAATCTATTCTCTCTTCCAATAAGGGTTTCAAAACAACAACAATAACAACGAAAGCATCTGCTAGATAGAACATTGACTTGTTGTATAGACCTATGAAATAAGCAAACAAATCATTCTAGCCTAACAACAGAACAAGACAATCAATGGCTTTGATGGTACTCAACTAATAATTGAAAAAATGAAGTTGTGTTTTTACTCTTCTAGACAGACAGCAGGGTTACATGATGACCTGCTAACTATTGTAAAGAAACGCAAGCTCAAAATATATGGCCATATTACAAGATCCACTGTGCTTGCAAAGACCCTCCATCAGGGAACAGTACCAGGAAAAAGAAGAAGAGGCAGACAGAAAAGGCGATGGGAGGACAACATAAAAGAATGGACGGGCCTACCATTGATAGAGGTTTTAAACAAGGCAAAAGACAGGGAGGAATGGAGAACGACGGTAGACAAGTCTTGCTTGGTGCCCCAACGTCCAACAGATAGGTGAAGGTAAGGTAAAGTAAGACAGACATACATTCAGTGCTTATGCAGCTATTGAATTACTCTGTTAATTTATATCCCTGTAGTACTGAGCCATTCATGTCTTCCCACCCCCAAAAAAAAATAGTTTTTATTTTTTGTTACGTAGAGATAAACGGTTTTCCTAAGAAGCTGATAGCCAGTGCAATGCTACTCTGTTGTTAGACGGTGGCTTTAAAGTGGGAAGAGGGGAGCAATGTGCATAGCCTGATAAAAGTAAAAAGCATAGCCTGATAAAAGTAAAAAAAGAACAGGATGCTCCATCCAGAAAACTAATACTGGTGAGAAAACATCTGAAAGTGGAAGTTTGTAAACCAAGGGCAAGGTCACAAACATTATTTTAAAAAAAAAATTAAAATACATAAGAATTTCAAAATCAGAGATTTTGTTTGAATTGTTAGCAAAATCTAAAGAAATATCTCAAAATAGACAAAACACATGTATACACAATATGTCTAACAAGATAGAGATAAACTAAATATATACATAACAAATTAGGCAAATAAAAGAAACACATTATATGATAATATCTGAAATAAACAGAACACACTAGACAATAAACCATACAGACAATTCATGTTAGATTACAAACACCTTGCATACTGAAAATGTAATGGTAAAGTACTGCATAAAAAAAGAAACCAGCATAAATTTTTTCATAAATTAACAAAGTTTCTTTGTTCTTGTTATAAATTTTTCATTTCTAAAACTGACCCTTATTTTTTTTCCTAAGGGTGGTTTTTACAAATATTATAGATCTGTTCAGATTTTTTAAAAAAACTAGAAAATAAAACAAAAAATTAAAATGAACTTTCCTCTCTTATCATGTTATTTTTGTTAATAAATGTATTTGGCTCAGCACGTCAGTTTTATTATTTTTTTTGCTGTTGTTGTTTTTAAATAAATCTATTTGGCTCAGCAAGTCTTGTTTCATTTTTTGCTGTTGTTTTTCAGTACTTTAAACAAAAATCGAAGAAAAAATGTATCATTAAATAAATAAATTTAATTAATTAATACCATTCTTTTTAACATAACACATAAACCTAGTGCTTCAAGCAAACTAACTTTATGGAAGATGTCCATGAGAAAAAGACAAGATTCATTTATTTTAGACCTATAGATCTCATTCAAAATGACAGAATATTTTCCTTAAAGACGTTTTAACCAAAGCTGACTAAAATATCAATAAAAGTAAATAATTTTGTTTTCTTTAATTTAAAATTATAGATTTCCAGTAACCTTATTTTTGTCCTCTATAAACCAAAGCCCTTAAGGTACTCCCTCTTCTTAACTTTTGTCACCTTTAAGACTACGGCATCTAAGGCAAGGCTTGCATTAAAATTAGATCTTGCGACAATGATGAAGAGTTTAAAGATTTCTTGTTATAAAAGTACTGCTATGATTTATATCAAATTAAGTCTAAGTAGATCTAAATCTAGATGGCTAGAGCTATTCTAGACTAGATTATAGATATATGTATGTCTAGTCTAGATTATATAGAAATATTCGTCAAAATTAAACAGACACAAACACTCTTTTGTTCCCCTGGCAATCAAATCATTAAATAAGAACAATCTGATATAAACTTTGTCATGTGTAAATTATGAGTGAGTCAGGTGTGAATGTACACTTTGGTTTCTTATAGTTATGTTTTTTTGTTTGGTGTAATGCACAAATTGTAAGACAAATTTCCATATGGCCAATAAAGATTATTATTATATATCCCATGTGACAAAACAAAAACAAAAAAAAAGTTATAGATCTTTTTAATAACACTATCAGGATCATAATCATAATGTCATAATCATTAGTATCAAGATTTAAAATTAATAATATGCCTATAAATAATATTACACTAGACTCTACTATGATAAAATATATACCAGATCTTTATTCTAGACTTCAACATTACAATATAACAGACTGGACTAAGGGATTATGTATAGATCTACAACCAAACAGATCTAGAATGACCAAAAATAAGCCATACAAAGCTCGTAGATTTCTAAATCTAAATAAGCTACTAAAGATGGGCGTCACCCATAATACATGCATGACCTGCATTCGCAATAGTAAATACAACTTCAAAGATAGAGATCTAGAAAATAAATTTCAACAAGATCTGCTTCAGACGTTGAGTATAGATAAAACAAAACTAATGTACATATTGTGACTATTTATTTCTTAAACTGAAAGCAAAATAATAACATTAAAAAGTAACATATGTCACAGAATTTTTCTATACCTCACCACGAAAGGCCCCATTCACTACCGGTTTCTATTTTACTTCAATGAATCAATCATCCACAAAAACTTACCACATGCGAGTGAAATATGTCGCTTGCATCAAAGAAATCCACATCATCTGGCTCTTCCAGATATTCAAGTTTTCTATCGTGTCCATAAAGGATGTCCATTTTCGTAGTGTCCCTGAGGTTTGGTAGAAGACCAAAATACCTCAAGGGATAGCCGTTAACCGATGGGAGAAGGAGGAGGAGGATCCGCACGGGACTCTATTTTCTCTTGCAGTGTACTTTGTTGTGCTTGCTATTCTCAAGTCAGCAGCGCTAGAATATATTTGCAGCCCAACAACGCACTGAAAAAAACTTACGACAATAAGATTCCCGATGCATTAAAATTTGTCTATAAATATTTGTACTATTTCCGCAAACATATTATGTAATTTAATATAATAATTTCGAATTACTTAAACATCGAACATTATTTTCCATATACTTTGAACAGTTGTTTGTCAAATAGATATATATTTATATTTTTAACACGCTTGACACGTCTAGTCCGAACCAGCCAATCAAATGTGGGGATTCCAGTTGTATTCTTTTTTTTTTTAAATGTGTGCTATTTTTAGCCAACGCCCGCCCACTTAAATGAACATTTCAAAATAGACTGGAGGCCTCTCCGCTGATTTTTTTTTTTTAACCGCAATCGCTTGAATCAAAGTGCGCTACTCTAAGTTATTTAAAACTAGATCTAAAAGCTTTTACTAAAAAAAAAAAATTTAATTAGATATTGGAAATCTTAGATCTAATTTCAGAAATATTCATCAAATATCCGATGTAGCTTACTAACATTTTTTTCCTTATTAATTGTGACACATTACAAAGAATGGTAGGCTATTAATATTTAGGCCTATATGATAGGCTATAATAAATTTTTCTTCATTAATAAAAAGTAATGGAAATAATTTAAAAACAAGAATAATAAAATAAACACAATGTAATAATATAAATGGCTCGAATCCAAATCAAGACCAATAATAGTAATTACTACTACTATTTCTTTTATACTAAATTATAGCTACTCAAGTATGCCTCTAGGAACAATCTTAATTTGGCCCACTACTCAGGAATTGCAATAGTTCAGGAAATAAAGTCAGTTTATTCGTGGATGATTGCATAATGTATAGAACTATAAAAACAACACAAGAAACAGACATTTTACAAAGTGAATTAGAAGAATTACAGTAATGAGAATCATATTGGAGCATGTCTTTCCAAATAATACATAAAACACTGGACCGTAATTTCAAAATAGTATAGAAAACAAAACCTAATAAAATACTCAGAGACACAAAGATGGAGGCACTTTTCTTAGCCCGTATTCTAGGACAAAGTCGTACAAGTGCTAGCTTCTTCTTTAGTGCCATTAGAGAATGGAATGAGTTGCCTGAATCAACCAGGAAAATCAACGACTTAGCAGAGTACGAGTCACTGAGTAACATGCATGACGTAGCCTTTTAGATTGGCATATGAAATGCGTAGGACATAATTATCTTCTCTTATGAAGTATATCTAGGCCTATATTGGCCTAATCTAAAAGATTAAGTTCAAAAGGGTCGGGTATCCCTCATCTGTAATCCTCTTTCTTTTCGTCCAGGCACTTTGCTCTGTATAATAGAGCCTAAAAGGCCTATTTTTTGTTGACGGTACGCACCAGTATGGCGTACCAGCACCTTTTTTAATGTGGGGAAAAATTATTACTTTTCTTGTATTTTAACGTTTATTATGAAATTATTAGCAGTTAAAAGTTAGGCAATCCATCACTGAGTACCGGCACCTACTTTGCCAACAAAAAAAAAGCCCTGTATGTATATGTGTATATATATATATACTAGCTCAGCAGATTGATCAGAAATTATTGAAGAAGTTGTATGACACAAATCATGCTACTTCACTTGCTGTTCTTTCCTTTGAGCGAAAAGCAGCCAAAAGTTTGGGAACTAGATGCACTGGTTTCTGACTTTGCTTCTTAGAAATGCTAGATGAATACAACTTTATGAGATAAATGTTAGATCTATAGTTACTGTTAAATAATGGAAGTTTCACTAGACTAGTCGACCGACGGCGTAGCATACGCCGCTATTATGCAGGGCCGGCCTTAGGCCACTGCGACCTATGCGATCGCAGTGGGCCCCGCACTTTCATAGGACCCGCGCTAATTCTAGGTGTATAAATTATTAAAATTAAACCATTTAATAACTTATAACATATTTCCCACGGCCTCCTGTCGATTTACAAGGAGCTTCTGGAAACCTCCTGAAAATACAAAATATACGAAAAGTCCTGGAAATACCCGGAAATTATTAAAATCTTTTTAAAAAACTCATACAAATCTCCTGAAAAATATAGACAAAACTGTTATTTTGGGATGTCATTCAATATGGAAAACGCCAATCCTACGCGATACGATAAAAAAAAAAAACGGCTTTATGCAATACCCGTGATTGTGGAATCTAGTGAAAGAAGCTTCTCGCGCCTCAAACTAATGAAGAATTACTTGAGGTCAACAATTCTCGTAGATAGATTGAAACATTTGGTAATTCTTGCTATTGAGCGTGATCTATGTAGGAAAAATAATTCTTATGATATGACTGTATGACTTCGCTACACGCAAGGCTCGTGTAGTAATTCTGTGTGTAAAATGTGAATAAAAAATGCAAAGACGAATATATATTCTTATACAAACTCTTAAAAATTTCACTTATTATCCGTATCCCTACCTAAACTGGGCCCCGCGAAATCCGTTTTGCAGTGAGCCCCACAATGGTTAAGTCCGGCCCTGCTATTTAGTGACGGGTGAATACTACATATTCTCCCCCCCCCCTCTTTTTTCGCCTCTAAAATTACGTGGGGTAACTCTAGTCCGTCCGATTTGCAGAAATAAAAGAGTGATCTTTGCATTAAAAAAAGAACTATGTACAGAGAATCACAGGAACCTTCAGCATATTTCTAACACATTTATGCAAAAGCTTTTTTTAATGTTAAAAAAATGTATTACTATAGTATTTTTCGTCATACTAGCCATCATATGGTGATAAAATGATAACTTTTGAAAGAAAGAATCTATTTAGTAAGTCGGATATAATTTAAAACAAAAATGAATAAGCAGTGTTTCCTATTGTACACGTGACGTACTCTATACAACACGGGAGTTCTACTTTAACCAAAGTGAAACGTTTCTTTCTTGAGGCATTCAATGAAAGATTGGCCCTTTACAAAACAAATCAATTAGATATTATACTCATTCAATAACAGGCGAGTTTCACATTGAACCATAACTTCATAACTATCAGTTCAAAGACTACATATGAATATAAACAATGTAATAATAACATTAATAAATCTCCATATCCTGTCGTATCAAGTCGTTAGTCGAACTAACAATACAACAGTATCGGCAACACTTGGGACACGCGCACGGCTCTTCTTGCTGAAAATATTAAAACCTGCCTTTTTACCAGCCAGAGCGGACCACTTTGGGGGTCGATTTTGAGTTTGTTTCCACACATGTCTAGAACCAGTACTTTCATCCCTGTTTATACTCTTTACACAAATCGAAGATGTCCAAAAACGATCATTTTGAGATTCGAACCTGATGTCATGTCACCTCTATAGGCCTATTGTCTTGCAACTATATTATGCCTTGTAGGTTGCGAGAGCCACGAGATCCTGATCATCAAAGTTGTATCTTCGTTATCTCTTTCATTGCTCAAGTTGTTTTCAAACAGAGAAAAAGAAAAACATTTTAAAAAAATACATTTGTTTGTTTGTTTAACCACTCTGCTAGTAAGGTGTGTACGAAAATAAAAGAGTGTATAGTTATCTATTGTTTAATTGAAAGTTACTTGAAAAGCCGTGACCTATAAAGGAGACTAATTCAGCTTACATCACCACCTTAGTCAAGTACAACTTCTTTCTCTTGTTCGAGATACCAAACAAAATAATTAATTACAATAGTTCATTAACTCATTGGTTAAATTTTTTAAAAATTGATTTTTGTGTTGTCAGGTAAAAAAAATACCAAAATTTCAGCTTGACCCGAGATTGGGTGTCGGAGAAATAACGTGCAAACCTTTTTGACCAGAGTGAGTTGATATAAGCTTTGTCAAAAGGGAGGGGGAAACCATTTGTAGGCCGTCTCAGAAATTCAATATTGGCGTGAGCATAATTAAACCCGAATAGAATTGTTTTCACTCTATTCACACGTCTTCAATGGCCCTACCCCCACCACCCCTTCAGAGAATGAAATTTCTTCGGTATCTAGAAAAAAGGTGAAATCTAAAAGCACTGCATGCTATTGGGAGAAAGCAAGTGGCGTAGATTAATGACCATTGTATAAGGTTAACAATAGCTACAACCTAGAGCAACATAATTCTAATTTCCAACCTAATGTCCTTTCCTTATTAGATGCAATCAAAGTAGCGATGATTACAGCCTTTACAATTGTGTAGGCACTAGCTTTACTGACGTCCATATTTCACATAGATCAAGACTATTTCGCTACTCCCTTCCCTAAACTGTCCAAACTAAAAGTGAATGCACGTTTAAAACTCATTGTATATTAATTCAGTGAATGTACAAGAGTAGGCCAACATTAGCCATCTGTTTCCTCGAGTTCAGTCCAACCAGTCCCACAGAAATAAGTCCAATTGATTTCTTCATAACTTCTGTTGAATGTATCGACATTTTGAAGAGCCATGGACCCAGATTTTTAAAATTATTTTTAGGCCTAACTGCATTTTTTTTTAAAAAAGTGATTGTATGTGTGTGTGTGTGTGAAACTAAAAATCCGGATTTAAAAAAACATCTGTTACATTGTACATGTCTCTGCACAGGAAAAAAAACAAACTAATAGAAGCCATTTGGTCAACTCAAACCCGTTGATTTCAGTAGGTCTGATGAAATCAACTGATGAAACCAGCAGACCAAACTGCATCACTTGAGAGTAGTCCTACTAGACTATGTGTTCCACGTATTCTTAAGAGAGTTCAGTTAGTATAATGCTTTTACTGACTTATTTTGTTACTTTGTTCACCCCTCCACTGATACGCATGGTGGCCTCCAATCAATATGCAAGTGTTAATTTCATTTTTTTTCTTGTTCCAAAAAAAAAAAAAAAAAACGTTTGATTTGTAAGGACTGTCAAGTAAAGACTAGTAGACCTACGTCATGCTTGGTTACACGATCACGAGGTCTACGTGTTTTAACGATGTAAGGCCTGCAGTTGACATCCATCAGATCTAACCTAGTGGACACATTAGCCCAACGGACGATATTTGAAAAAACTACCCAACTGTGGTAAAAGAAACAAAAACTCGATCCCAACTATCTCCTCCCCCTTTTATTTTTAATAAGAGCTAAGACTTCGTTTTAAAACTTAACTATTTGTTATTTTTACAAAGCTTATATCAACTCACTGTCTGGCAAAGTTTGTATATGTTATTTCTCGCACACCCAATTTCAGATCAAGCTGAAATTTTGCACAATTATTTCTTTTACCTAACAAAACAAGAATCAACAAAAAGAATCAACTATTGGTAATTAATTATTTTGTTTGTTATCTAGAACAAGGGAGAGAAATTGTACTTGACTGATGTGGTGGTCTAAGTTGAATTAGTCCCTTTTATACTTTGTAGAGAGAAAAGTTTGAAACAATAGATAACTATAAAACAGAGTGAGTAAAAAGATGAGAGCAGCAATGTAAAACAATAAAATGGAGTTTGTGACAGAATCTCCTTTTGATTGATAGAGTCCCCCGAGCCCTCCACTACACATAGACAATCAACAGAGCAGCAGTGTAAAACAATAAAATGGAGTTTGTGACAGAATCTCTTTTTGATTGATAGAGTCCCCCGAGCACTCCACTATCTACACATAGACAGAGGAGCTTATCAACGTTTGGAACACTTACAACATTGACTAGTGACACGAATTGTACTATCAAAGTAAAACCTCTCTAAGATCTATGTCATAGTCATCAGTGCAAATCTTTTAGATGGCTTCAATGTAGTCAATCTAAAAACTTGAGTTTCCTATTTTTTTTTTTATGTAAAAGAAATAGATAGAGGTTACAACAGAAACTAGTGTGATAGCTGGGTCCCTCCAGTAGGCCTACACATCATTTCAAAAAGTGTTATCTCAAAAAGTTCAAAGATATTTTTTAAAAGGTCCAATAGCCTCAAAAAGTGCAATGATGTCAAAGGAATTTGACATGATATCAAATAACTTGGTTTCCACAGAAAAGAAAACACACTTCTCTTATTTTTTGAAACCTTAAATACATCAGTTTTTTTAGATACATTACTTTGAACAGAAATAAGGAGGCAGTTTCAACATTTAGACAGAAAACAATTTTGTGGGTCTTATTGCCTCCTGGGTGATTTTTAAAATGGTATATATATATATATGTCCACGTAGGCAATCAGATGTAGTCCAAAAAAATATATTTGTTGTCAATTTATAAAGAATGTCATTGCAAGATTTTAAAAATAATGAGCACTTATCTTGCACAGCATAATAATTTGCTCACAAACATTTCTGATTATAGTTAGAGATTCAGAAAACAAATCCATGAATATATTCATTCTTTATTAATTTAAACACAAGACTAAAGTCATTGTAGTTTCTTACTTTACAATTATTCACGAAATAAATAAATCTAACAACAAAACCTTTCCTTATAGAATAGTCATTAATAATATTCCTACATATGACTAGGAAGTAAATGTATACTACTAAGGAAACATATATATTTTATATATATTGCTTAGAGTTGGCACCTATTTATTTACATTTTTTTTTCGATCAGCACTATAATACTAACAACATAGTGATTAGACTTTTATATACAGACCAATAACATCCTATTTAGTCTAAAATGTAAATTGACAACATATTTAGTCAGACTAGAATGTACAGGCCAATGACATCATGTTAAAATTATAATGTATAAACTAATGAGATCATGTTGAGACAGACTACAAGACTAATGACATCAGGATGAGACAGACTACAAGACAAATGACATCATGATGAGACAGACTACAAGACAAATGACATCATGATGAGACAGACTTCAAAGTACAGACTAAAGACTGCAATGTGTTTTGCTAAAAATCCAGTGCACACATCAGAGCAACACCTCGTTTAATCCAGTATCTTTCTGGTTTGGATGATGGCAGTTCCACAGTGAACACAAAATTTGTTGAATGGCCTGTTGTGGATAGAGTTCCTGCAGAGAAAAGTATACAGGCCTTACAATGGCAATGTCAGTCCAAACATTTTCTTTGGCTCTCAATAACACATTTAGTCATATTTTCCATTGCCATAATTCATTTAATTAATCATACATTAGTGTGTCATTACTGAAAAAACAACTTATAGTAATAGCAGTTTCATAAAACCTTGTTAAATATAACTATTATAGAATGTCTAAATGTACAATCAGTCACAATACAATACAGCTAAAAATTAATAATATTTTCAACAGTACTCATTTCAAAAGGTTTTCAAACCAGATATGAAATAATTCTGAACTTGTATTTTAAACTTGCAATACATAAAAAAAAATACTAACATTATACAGTCCAATTTTATTCCTTTTAAAAACAATGTTTTATATACACTGATTACTTAAAGTGGTTTTGAAATTCTGCATTAGACAAAGATGTCTTTCAGTCATAATGGCTTTTGGAGAGCTGTGTATTGTCTCCACAATCATAAACAAACTTGACTGACATAAACAGTGAAGAGAAGGGAAATCACTCATAATCAAGCAAAGAATAAGCACAAAGACTAATAACCTATGACAGTGAACTATGACTCCAATAGCTGTTTCTTTTATGTACATTCATGCACAAAGATTTTTCTGGATTGTTTTTGCCGCTGATAGTAAATTCTCCAAGTTTCCCACAATTCCACCTTGACTCTACATCTAGTTTATTCAAATCGAGGATATCTAGAAGGATCAACTTTTTTTCACGAGCACACGCAATGGGATTTACTAATACAGCCAGTTAACATACCACTGGTCAGCTACTGTTTTAAAGTGTGGCCGATACACATATGTGACACTTTTCATGTCCCATAAAAATTTATTTTTGGCTGGCATCTTTGTTTCTAGAGGCAAGGATGCACCCAGATACTCTAAGGCAAAATTTAGGGCCTTAGAGAAAAAGTTCAGGGGTTGCCCATGCATCTCTCTTGACCTTGCAGGTTTGATCCTATGGAATACAGTTTATTACGTATGGCATTAATTAACTGAGTTGCAGGAGCTGTACCTCAGTTTATTGTCTTAACACTCCATTAGGGTGCTTCAATCATGATTTCTCCTCAAGGTTAACTCCTGAAGCCATTTCAAATATATGCATTTTAAGGGCTAAAAACAAACTTGAAACTCACAAATATAAAAACTTTTTTTGAAAGATACTATATAGTAAATAGTTGGAAGTAAGGAGTTGCTCACCTGCCCTAGTTAAAGTTTTGTACACAGGACAATGGTAAATCCCTTTGAGAGGTTCCACTCTATTTGATGTAGGAATCAGCCAAATAGGAGGCATGCTGAAGTATAATTCTTTGGGGACAGACTCCCAAAGAAACTGAGTTATAGCGTTAAAGCGAGCTCCTTCAAGAAAAAGCCCTTCAATATAACAGCCAACTTTTGGTGGAATTAGTGCTTGATCAGCAGTAGTTATCTAAAGGTGAAAAAAAAACAACCTTTTAGATATAATGTTTACAATAGGAGCCACATTTAGAACTATTACATTACTACTAGAGTTGCTTTGAACCAAACGTACATTCCATTACTTGATATACATGATTTTATGTAATAGTATAATTGTAGTTTGAACCACTTGTGACATCCATAATTGTATGATACAACCAATCTTATTGCAATAGACTAATTCTCATCTCATCTCTGCCTGTGGTACCCTCTGGGGCATAGAACACCAACCATCTTCCTCCAGGCATCTTGGTTCTTGGAGAGTCTTTCCAACTGTCCCCACATCTTGCCCATCCATGTATTCTCTTCCTCATTCCTTGGGGGTTCCAAGTAAGGGCTTGCCTTATAATGATGGATGCAGGCTTATAAAGGATGTGGCCTTTCCATCCCCAGGTCCTCTGTAGGATATCTACTTCAATGGGCTGCTCCTTTGTTCTTTGCCACAGTTCCTCATTGGAGGATCTTGTCTGTTCAGTGGATCATAAAAAAACCGTCCTGATGAATACTTCAATCTTTGGAATTTCAACAGAAGATTTATTGAGAGTCTTTATGTTTATTACAATATATTTAGAAATTGTATCATGACTTTTAAAATCTTGCCATGATCTTTTTATCAATATTCCTCTGTCTTAATTAATCAAATATCAGATCGAAAAAAAAAAATTACTAAAGTACATCATTATAGTTTAAGAAATATATATATATATATATATATATATATATATATATATATATATATATATATATATTGTTATAAACCTGGTGGTGGCACAGAGAGGGGTAGTGGTGTGAGTGTAGTCAGCCGACGCAAATCGCTCCAGGCCAGCGCTAGACGAGCGGTCAACCGTGACGAGTTATAACGGTCGGCCAAGATGAGTGTCAACATGATGGTTTGGGAAGGATCGACGTCGTGAACAGAGCTCAGGAGCGTCATGAGAGCGGCGTTCTGTCCGGTTTGAGAAGGCCAGTAGGGACCCTATATAAGAGCGGAGGTGTCGCAGTAAAGACGGTTCAGAAAAGGGGTTCACGACAGAAGGTTCACTACAGCACAGTTCAACGGTGTGGTTCTGTACGGAGCATTACGACGGTTCAGTGCGGAGTACTGTCAAGTACAGTTGAGACGACTGGCGTCTTGATCTTGGTCTGTGATCGAGTCTGACACAACGAGCCTAGTGTGTGAAGTCAGTCCTGAACTGTTGAACCCAGGGCAAGCCCGGAACGAGACGGAGAGACCAGTGCAAGAGTTGATACGGCGGTACAGTGATATCGGAGAGATATTTGTACAGTCTTGTGTTACGTGCTGCCAATTGTACTTGTACAGTATCAGTTGTTATTTATTCAACTATGAAAGTGTTACGTTACTTTGGAGCCCTAAGTTGTCAAGTTCTTTAAGTTGGTGGTGTATGGTGCAGTTTGCAGAGAGCCTGCATAGTGAGATTCGTAACAATATATATATTTTAAATATGAAACAGAAAAATGTTTTAATGTTTGTTTCTAAAATTAAACTAAAAAAATGTTTTAGTATTTGTAACTAAGTTGAATGTATTTGTGAATTAAGGGAAATAACTTTTGATGACAACATAAATAACAAAAACTAAAAAGATGGCTACATAACATGCTAAATGATTTTAGCACCTTAAAATCAAAACTTATTGTGTCTATAGAGATTGCAACCTGTCTGGCATAATTCTGAAGAGTCCCAGTCAGAAATGCTTGTGGAAAGAAAAATCCAGAAATCCAAAATACCTGCCAGAAAAAAAAAAAATCAAATTTCATGGCAGATATCGATAAACTTTATATACTAATGCAGATATTCATCACATATGGATACTACTATATCAATGTACACATGGTTGAGCAAGATAAAAACTATTTTTACTGTTATTTTTCTGTTTTAACAATCCATTCCAGAACAAAATAAGAGCTCTTTTAATCACTATGTTGAATGTTTTAAAAGACTGCCACATCTACTTCCAAGTTCTTAATCTGCCACATCATACTTTTAAGTTCTATATTATACCATAGCTTAGTATAGGAATTGTGTGATCTTGTGCTAGACTTACAGAAGGAATTCCATTATCTACCCACTTGTTAATGAAAGCCATTCTTTCAATTAGGTCAGCCACCCATGCTGAAAGAGGTTTCAATGATGGATAAGCCTAGAAGAGAAAAAAAAAAAGGTCAATTTATATACTACCCCAAAGTTACCAATTTGTCTTTTAGATTCCCGGTCATTTCATTCCCGGGGATGAAGTGACCAGTCACCGCCTATTAAGCTGTAACCAATGCATTGCTAAACAAATATTCACAAATTGATGTGACATTGATAAATTTGAAAAGTGTTTCTGACAATTAAATCACATTGTGTGTCCAGTAATGTCTGTGTATAAAGGAGGGTGGTAGACGACATCAAACTAAAATCAAGTAAACCTTTCCTGACCACATCACAGGTACTAAGTTGATGAAAAGACTGTTGGCCATTTCTTCCAATTTCTGTGACATCACCACAAGACCTTTAAGAGCTTTCAGTAAATCTTTTAATGACTGATGTATGACCATAAGCAGACGATTGTACCTTTAGGAGTAAACAAGTTATATTAACCTCTGAGGACATTTTATTGGCTAATTTAAAGATATTTTTCATTCATGCAATAATGAATTTTTCATACACAATGAAAGATCTAACATGATTCAGTTCAAATACATGTAAAAGCAGTGAATCAACATTGTGGCGGAGACACATGTTAAAATAGTCTACATCAAAATTCAAACCATTCGACAAAGTTCCTTTCACTTTCAAATATTGAATACAACCAAGACTTAGTGGATCTCTCCCTATACCTGATGACTTCTTGAGCCAGGACTGAGTTCATTGATTGCTCATAAAGAACTGGATACTTCTGACAAACGATCTTCAAGTCAATAGTTTTAGGGCATTTCTCAAGTATGGTTTTGGCAGTGGCTTCCATTACCTACAATTAAGATATGAACAAAAGCTAATTTCTATAGCAAAAAGAAAAAGGAGAAACAACAGATTCAAGATATTTTACAAATACCATTTAGATATTTAATAGTTCAATCTTACAAAGTATGGATGTTTCTTTAGAAATAAAAAATTTTTTCATCACAGGAATCAACCTGAAAACTGTTACATCATTTAAGTCTAGCTAGGTCATTAGTTGTCTCAGCTATGCACAACAACACTTCATGTTTCAGTCTAGCTAGGTCATTAGTTGTCTCAGCTATGCACAACACTTTATGTTTCAGTCTAGCTAGGTCATTAGTTTTCTCAGCTTTGCACAACACATCATGTTTCAGCCTAGCTAGGTCATTAGTTTTCTCAGCTATGCACAACAACACTTCATGTTTCAGTCTAGCTAGGTCATTAGTTTTCTCAGCTATGCACAACAACACTTCATGTTTCAAACAGACTTAGAAATAATGTATTTGTCCAACCGTATGTTGTACTTATTGTAGAGACCTTTATTAAAGTAAATTGACTACTTACTATTTCAGATATGTGTATTTTACATCTGTTTAGTTGACAGTTGAAAAAAAAATGTTTTCTTTAAAATGTTCAAATACTAAGAGTCTGGGGATAATTTGGTTGGAAACTAAGTATTCTTTCAATATACAAAAGTTGTAGAGATCTATTTCAAGTGACAATAGCTTTAGAATGTTGTATTTCAGATTACAAAAACTTTAAAATGATCTTTTGCAGATGAAAGTAACTTTAAAACAATCTATTTCAGAATACAATAGCTTTAGAATGATCTATTTCAGATTAAAATAGCTTTAGAATGATCTATTTCAGAGTACAATAGCTTTCAAATAATCTATTTCAGATTACAGGGTTTGTATACCTCCTCACGACTCATTCCTTTACCGGACACTGATTTTGGCTGCAGTTCTAACAAATAACCTAAAAGAGCTGTAGTTTCATTCTGTGCAAATGTGATATTAGCATTGTCATGAAGACCAAAGATTTCAGGTTTGTCATTGATGGGCAAATTTTTGATGTAATCCAAATAGCCCTGAAGAAAAGACAATAAACATACATATATAGATTTGAAATAGAATCTATTTAGATGTCCTTATCCAGTATTTTTGTATAACAGATTGGTCCTCAAAGAAGATCTAGCTTTTTTTAAGCTATTACATTTATATTAAACAAAAGCAGCCATTGTTTCAATTAAGGCTGCCTAACCAAGCCATAATAATGGTCCCTAGTTTGAATCACACCCTTTGAAGTCCCCTGCCACCCAGAGGTAATCACAAGGATGAAATAATCTTCCTTTCTAAAGGACACCTGAAACCAGATATAGTCTTTAAAAAGTACCTACTTTAGCTATTATCTATACATTAGACAAATTAAAAGCAACCACTGTAATCATTCTATGTGTTAAGCTGGACAAAACACCAATTAATTTTAACTTCATTTAGAGATAAAACAGGATTTTGATCAAAGTATTATGAATTAAAATGGCTGCCTGGACAAGTGGTATGTGCTCTAGTCAGTCATGTAGAGATGATGTAGAATGTATACATCTTTTACTAAATACAAAGATGGCAAGGAACAGCCAGGAGATTCATGAGACTGGTCTAAATCTAATGCTCTGATCTAAAAAAAAAATCTTGTAACTGTATATTAAAAAATAAATATGTTAAAAGCAAGAAAATAAAAAAAAAAGGATACTGTCACGTACACAGTATCTATTTTTAGCTCGTCAAGTACCTCAGGTTTTTTCTCACGTGGAGATATGTTAATAAGTGTAACTTGGGCTGCATTTATTGGTTGACACTGCAATGAGCTGCCTGGGAGACGTGAGGTAGCTGGAGCCCGGGAAAAGTTCTGGTTTTTTGGTCACTCATTGTATGGAACTTGGAAGTGAAACATCTACTAAAGCTTTGTATTAGAACTCAGTTATATCATTGTGTAGATCTATCATTTTATTCAAGTACGTTTAACCATTGTAATTATTTGTGAATAGCTTTTTCAAGTTCTGAATTAAAGTAATTGTTTTAGACGAAGAGAAGTTTCTTCATTGAATATAATAACATACTTAGATCGACTTAGCGAATGACAACTTCTAGATGATCAACTGGCAACGTTTTGAATGATCGTATTATCAACTAGATCTAGCTACTTCTATACGATCATCTTATTAAAAGAAGATTTCAAGATCCTCGGCAATAACGATCATCGTTAGTGTGATATAGGTCAAGATAATCTTCAACGTCACATCTATCATTGCATCTTCATAGATCTTGACATCGAACATCCACATTAATTGATGATTGTGATATCTGGCACCTCCGACCTTCGATAAAGATCATCAAAAAGATCATCAAAAAGATCATAAAAAAAAATATTTTTTTTTCAAGATCTAAGGAAAAATTTTCAAAACTTCGTCAATTACAAAACTTCAATTTTCTTCAACTTGAGAATAGTTCTACTGTGTTCAAAGGTCAGTTTGGTTATCGATATTTTATCTTATAGATATAGATCTACGGTCGAGTTTTTACTATAACTCTCGAGATCTAATATTATTATTTTGTATTGGCATTGGCAATAAGACCAATATCATTTAACTGGCACGATACATAAGCCCAGTAATATTTAGCTGGCATAACATAAGCCCAGTATTATTTAACTGACACAGTAGATAAGCCCAGTATCATTTAACTGGCATTAGTATTATAGATAAGCCCAGTAGCAATTACCTGGCACTATAATCTACCAAGTAGACATTTCTCTACTATTTGATATCAAGTCAATCGTACACAACGACGACTTTAATACGACAAGTTCTACTAGATCTACAATCTCAAGAGAGAGAAAGTTCATAGCCTTGTACGGCTAACCTGATACGGTTCCATCAATCTACACTTCCTACAAAGACTCCAGTAGTACTTCTACTGTAAAACAAAGTTCTACTTCATAGCCAGTCACGACATAACTAACATTGTTATATTCCAAAACCGTATTATATTTGTACATTCCAAGTTGGTATATTTTTTCAACATGTCTACAAAGACAAGAACACAAAGATGGTTAGAATTATTTGACATAGCTAAAGAAAAACAAGTACCTAAACCAGATGACTGGGTTGATCGACAGGAAGAAAAAGAATATCAAGCAAAAGAACATTGTAACATGACTTCGACAACAGACATAATAGGTGAAGCCATAGCTTTGGCAGAAAAACTCAATATTCCGTCACATGAACGAGAAAGATGGTTTGATAATAAATTAGCTGAGATAGACAGAGAAGACGACAAAAAACGGCAAGAAGAATTAAAACGAGAATTATTAGAATTGAAAAATACTGAATTCAAAGCTGAACAAAAGAATGATGCAACATTAACAAGAATATACCAGGAAGCTCCATTAGGATACCTTGAGGCATATTTTGAAGATGGATTTCTCAAGAAGACTTCTTTCCACAAGTGTAATGTAATTAAACAAATATATGTACCAGAGAAGTACAGAAAACAAATAATTGAAGCAAAGCATGAGTTTCATTACACCAAACATATGAGTGTAACAAGTACTAAGAAGAGAATTGCCAAAGAATATTATTGGCCTAGCATGACCAAAGATGTCAAGAAATATGTTAACAATTGTCCAGATTGAAAAGAGACAATCTTAATAAGAAGCAAAGTCAAAAGCAATCTAAATCAATCAAAACAAAGAATGAACCAGACTTCAAAGTCAGAACCGACAGCAATGAATATATACATCATGACTCAAGTAAATCTACAGGGACATTACTGCCCACTACATGTCCATCCCTACCTGTTACTACATGTCCATCCCTACCTGTTACTACATGTCCATCCCTACCTGATACTACATGTCCACCCATACCAAGTACTTTCCCATCCCTAACCACTGATGATAACTTTATACATCAAGACTTGAACAAGACTGCATCTGCATCATTATCTACCAATACTATGGCATGCATTGAAAATTCCTGCTACAATCAAGACAAGTCTAAATCCTACAATGGAACGCAGAGGGCATTCAAAAGAAAAAAGAAGCTCTAAAAATATTTTTGCAAGAGAAAGAAATAGATGTAGCTTGCATCCAAGAAACTCATTTGAACAGTAATCTTCGTTTCTCCATTAGAGGCTACACCTGCATCAGACAAGATAGAGAAATCAGACCCAAAGGAGGAATCCTCACCCTCATTAAAAATGACATCCCTACCACAGACATAACTATGGCCAACTCCTCAGAATCAGAAATAATGGGAACTAAGCTAATTCTTCCAGATGGAAATATTAATCTATTTAACTGCTACTTCCCACCAGACAAGGAAATAGAGATTGATCACATACAAATACCTGACCAAGAAGACTGTCTTATCTTAGGAGATATGAATCCTACTTAACAAACCTGAGGATAAACCAACATTTTTCTCAAGAGCCTGGCTAACATCAACCACTCCAGATCTAGCCTTTGCAACTGACAAGTTATCCAAAAAGTGCACCAGAGAAGTTGCAGACCAGCTAGCCACCAGTGACCACAGACCCATATTGATCAGTATGGATAGCTCCTTCAAAATATCAGAAAACTCCACCATCCCCAGATGGAACTACAAAAAAGCCAACTGGCACCTATTCTCAAAGCTCACAGACCTATACACAACTTCAATAAACTGCAAATCAAATCAGGTTAATAAGTCATACTCATCTTTCTCCAAAGCAATCCTCCTAGCAGCTAAGGAATCAATTCCTAGAGGAGCAAGAAAAGATTATATTCCAAACTGGTCTGATCACCTTCAACAACTCCACAATGCCACCATTGAAGCCAGAAACACAGTAGAAAATAACCCTTGCACAGAAAATAACATAAATCTAAAAGCAGCTAACGCAGTTTTCAGGAAAAATTACCTTTCCGCCATGACAAAAAGTTGGCATGAAAAAAACAGAACGGCTAAACGTAGATAGAGACGGCCACAAACTCTGGTGTATAGCCAAATGTCTCAACCAGGAAGAAAACAGAACAACTCCTATAGTAATAGAAAAGGACAACAAACCCCTGAAAGGTCAAGAAGCAGCAAATGAATTCATTAAGTTTTTCCAAAGCGTAGGACAAATACAAATCAGTGAAAGTAGAAATAAAGATGTGAACTCAGAAATCCAAGATAGAATCAAAGAAAACTATCCAGCTTACTCCTTGGGAATGACCACTAATCTTAAAATGAAGGAACTTGATGAATCCCTAAAAGTCCTCAAACCAAAACAAGCCCCGGGCCCAGACAAAATATCTAATGACATGCTTCTTCATTTGGGTCCTCAAGCCAAAAGAAAACTGCTACAAATATTCAATGCTAGCTGGAAATCTGGCAGAATTCCAAACATCTGGAAAAAAGCCATTATGATCCCTATACTAAAGCACGGCAAACCAAGAAACAAGCTGGATAGCTACCGCCCCATCAGCCTCACTAGCTGTTCCTGCAAACTGATGGAAAGAATGATAAATAGAAGGCTGACATGGATCCTTGAGTCAAATAACCTACTCACTGAAGCCCAGGCTGGCTTTAGAAAAGGCAGATCAACAGAAGATCAAATCGCCTTTATCACACAAGAAATAGAAGATGGCTTTCAAGAAAAAAAACCAACAACAATTGTGTGGGTTGACTTAGAAAAAGCATTTGACAAAAGTCTGGGAACAAGGTCTCTTGCTCAAACTAATCCAGCATCACATATCCCACAGAATGTACAACTGGATAAAGGAATATCTAAATAATAGAAAAGCCTTAGTTTGCATGCAAGGACAAAGAAGCCACACAGTGGGTATTAAAAATGGTGTCCCCCAAGGAGGAGTCCTATCCCCCAACACTTTTCCTAATATTCATAAACGATCTAAATCAAAACTTACCAAGAAAAGTTAAAAGCAGCATGTATGCAGATGACCTTGCCTTAATTAGCACAGAAGAATATGTAGGAACATCGAAATTTCGATTACAAGATGCTCTCGATATACTCAATAATTGGTCCAAAGACTGGGGCATGTCCATCAACACAAAAAAGACCACATATACCATATTCTCACTGTCAACAAAACAGCAAACAATAAAATTAACATTAGATAAGGAAGCTTTAGAAAAAAATGACAGCCCTACATACCTTGGAGTCACCTATGACCCGAGACTAACCTGGAAAAGCCAAATAGATAAAACACAGAGTAAAGGCATCCAGAGACTATCCCTCTTGAAAAAATTAGCTGGCTAAGATTGGGGAGCAAATCACAACATCCTGAAAAAGACCTATACCAGTTACGTGAGACCTGTATTAGAATATGGTGCCACAGCATGGGGCTCAGCAGCCCAAACCAACCTAAGAAAAATAGACAAGGTTCAAAATATTGGTCTCAGGATAATGACAGGAGCTATCAAAACAGCACCCATAAGAGCTATGGAGGAAACCGCTGCCCTGATCTCTCTGGATGAAAGAAGAGAAATAAAAATCCTTTCCCAATTCACTAAATTGGAAACCATGGAGAGGCACCCACTCAGAACAAAAATCCATAAAACTGGCACCAAAAAACGCCTCAAAAGGACCAATTTCATACAGGAATCTCTAAACCTAAAAAAGAAACACCAACTTGAAAAAATTACCCTGGAATCCTCGATACACTATAATGAATCTCCACCCTGGGACGATGCTCTGGATGTGCTCTAGTCAGTCATGTAGAGGTGATGTAGAATGTATACATCTTTTGCTAAATACAAAGATGGCAAGGAACAGCCAGGAGATTCATGAGACTGGTCTAAATCTAATGCTCTGATCTAAAAAAAAATCTTGTAACTGTATATTAAAAAATAAATATGTTAAAAGCAAGAAAATAAAAAAAAAAGGATACTGTCACGTACACAGTATCTATTTTTAGCTCGTCAAGTACCTCAGGTTTTTTCTCACGTGGAGATATGTTAATTAGTGTAACTTGGGCTGCATTTATTGGTTGGCACTGCAATGAGCTGCCTGGGAGACGTGACGTAGCTGGAGCCCGGGAAAAGTTCTGGTTTTTTGGTCAGTCATTGTATGGAACTTGGAAGTGAAACATCTACTAAAGCTTTGTATTAGAACTCAGTTATATCATTGTGTAGATCTATCATTTTATTCAAGTACGTTTAACCATTGTAATTATTTGTGAATAGCTTTTTCAAGTTCTGAATTAAAGTAATTGTTTTAGACGAAGAGAAGTTTCTTCATTGAATATAATAACATACTTAGATCGACTTAGCGAATGACAACTTCTAGATGATCAACTGGCAACGTTTTGAATGATCGTATTATCAACTAGATCTAGCTACTTCTATACGATCATCTTATTAAAAGAAGATTTCAAGATCCTCGGCAATCACGATCATCGTTAGTGTGATATAGGTCAAGATAATCTTCAACGTCACATCTATCATTGCATCTTCATAGATCTTGACATCCGACATTCACATTAATTGATGATTGTGATACTAAAGTTAAGACTCCTAAACATTGTCTCAGTGAATATAATAAAAGTGTGTGGGTGCATGTTTTTTTTTGGGTGGAGTGTGTTTAATACTGTTTGTGAAGATGGGTTAATCTGGATCTAGATCTGTGACATACAAAAAATATGTAATTTGTGGGCTAATTTAGGAATAGTAATGTTGCACCTCTGCGGAAAAGGGTTTTTCATTTGAAAATATTGGGTGTATTTGTTGGGGGCATTATAGTAGAGGGAGATGGAAGGCTACAACCAATGAGCCTAAGAAGTGTTTGTACATACTCTATAATAGGGGCCCTTCATTGTAGGATGAAAGAGACAAAAAAAAAGGACAAAGAATTTCAGGGCTAAAAAATGTGCTGGGAATGAGTGAGGTGAGTGTTGTAATGCTGGCCATATTTTAATGGATGGTGTCTAAGAGTGTGCCAGGCAAAATAAACATATATACCTCTACAAGCTGTTTCACCCATAGCAAAGCATAGTGAATTATATAACTAAATCATATCTAGTATGTAACAATTTTTATAATCTTCATTCTTTTATTTGAGCAATTAATTGTAAACAACTTTTATTTCAAACAGTTTACAAAGCTCAAAGAACTGAGACACTTAGTGATCTAATTAAACTCATTCATGTTAAAACAACACTTTTTCTATTCAATAAAGTTTCAAAATTTTATATTCGTAATTTTGTAATTTTTGCTCAGATTAAAAATGAGTCCTTCCTTGAAGACTTGAACAACATATTGAACACTGGTGATGTGCCAAATATCTATGGGTTGGATGAATTAGAGAATATCTTTAAAGAGATGAAGCCTTCTGTTGTAGAAGCTGGATTGCAACCCACTAAAACTATTATGTTCTCTACTTACACCAAGAGAGTCCGCAGTAACCTACACACAGTCATAACTATGAGGTCAGTTGGTTAGTGTTGTGTACAAGTCAGGTTTGCTAAAAAAAAGTGTGCCCTGTCTATAGGGTCAGTACATATGTCTTGATAAATAGTAATTTTAATTGTTAGTTATAATGGCAATGTCTTTGATTCTGAGAATTTAAGATAAGTGCAGTCTTTCACATGACTACACAAACCCAGTTGCGACCTGCATTTTTTTTCCACATCTGATGTAGATAAAGCCACCATCCGCATATACATCTTCTGCGTCTGTCTTCTACCAGGGCTTTAATAGGGCTTCAAATGTTGTCCCTGGCCTTTGTGAGAGCTCTCCAACTGTTTCTTTCATAGCAATAAGCCAGGTTCATGAATCAATTCTATTAACACATTATCTATAGTTCATCCATCGTGTTCGATGATGACCACTTTTGTCATCCAGGGGGCTGAGAGCTTTGCACTGGGGTTTTGTGCCTCCTCATGTGGCTGGTGAGATACTTTCTATATATTATCAAATAAACAATCAAATGTCTAACAAATGCCCATTCTATTAAACTTAGGAATCTAATGCCTAACAACTGCCCATTCTGTTATACTTAGGAATTTCATGCCCAACAACTGCACATTCTATTGTACTTAGGAATCTAACGCCCAACAACTCCACATTCTATTGTACTTAGGAATCTAATGCCCAACAACAGCCCATTCTATTATACTTAGGAATTAAATGCCCAACAGTGTGCCCTCTATTATACAAAGTTTTGAACTTTTTTTCCCCATATTGATTCAAATTAAAAGAGTTACAGATATACAGGTTAGAGCTAATCAAAGATGAAAAGCTAGCTTACTGCTAGTTCTGTCTCTGCTGGTAGCTGTCTGTAAACCCCAGACTCAGAGTACATGAAACTACTGCTAATGACTTCAGCGCAATAAAAGTCTCCTAGGATATTCATCATACATCTTCGATCCCAGTCATCTGTGACACGACCTCCATAGTTGATGTGACCAGCAGTGTACACCAGTACCTAAGATAATGTCATAGAACTCATTTTGTTTTTAATTTCAAATTCATCAATAACTGAGAGCATTATATTGTGAAATTAATAAACATTATTCAGAAAAGTTTACTTCCATAAGCTAATAAAAAAAAAATAATACAGAATTAATTAAGAGCAGAAATAGATTAATTAGAATAACATGATTGCACTTAGCCTTATCAGACTATCACTGGGGCACTATTAGTGAATGTTAACCTTACTTGTTATTTGAATGTAATAATTCACCTTGAAAGGAATTTCATTGTACTCTTGCAAGAACATGTTCAGTTGATCAATACAAATACGAAGATCTCCATCTGTAAACTCATAAGGTATGTTGAACCCTAGAGCTCCAAATTTTCTACGTTCAAGTAGCACAGCATGGAAGAGACAGATTGAAAACAAGAGGTGCTTGAAGATTCTATTCTGTAAATAGTGGAGCACAAAATTTGGAAGAGAGAAAACTGAATGCATGAACAAACATTGTATAATAATCAAAGCCAATTCAAAACATGGATGAATATTATACATCTGCAGACATTGTTTCATTTCAGTCTGCACCTTTATCTAATCAATGTCTTCATTGAGTTCATTGGAGTTCATTGAGCTACTTAGTCCTGACTCAGAGCAAATGGTGGTTGGTGACTATACAAGTCTATGTTTTAACAAACAGAAAAACAGTAGGACATCTCTAGATGGGCATATGTGATATAAATTGTGTGAAAAAAAATAATTCCGGCAGCATGAGAAAACAATTACGTTTTTTAAGATTTAAAAGTGAAATTATGGTGACATTTCATAATGTGCTGTGTTCAAAGTTATAAATTTGATCAGATAGATATTTTTGCATCTAGGTAGGACTCAATATAATATGCTAGGTTACCATAACCAAATGGAGGTGAGGTGGCTAAGCAGTAAACCCTTGCCTTCCAAACTGGGGGTCCTAGATTCAAATCCTGTTGAAGACTGGGATTTTTAATTTTAGGATCTTAGGTCACCTCTGAGTTCACCCAGCTCTAATGGGTACCTGACATGAGTTAAGGAAAAGTAAAGGTGGTTGGTCGTTTTGCTGGTCACATGACAACCTCGTTAACTGTGGGCCACAGAAACGGATGGTCTTTAAAACCTCTGCCCTATAGATCCCAACGTCTAAAAGGGGAACTTTACTTTACTTACGTTACCATAATCTAATGGAGGCAAGGTGGCTGAGCGGTAAACCCTTGGCTTCCAAACCGGGTCCCTGGTTCAAATCCTGGTGAAGACTCTTTGACAATGCCCTTTGACTGTAAACTAGAATTATAAGTGTGTCACCAATTCTGTGGCTTTAATGTAATTTGATTGTTCTGATTTCTGCTTCATTTATTCCTTACAATGATTTTTGTGGTTTTAAACTCTGGGTTTTATATTATCTACATCAATCACCAGTCAACTTGTGAATTTCCCATGTCACAAAACCAGTCTACAGATATATTACCTTTCCTGGACACTGCTTGAAAAATTTATCATTGAAGCTGAGATAAGATCTCAGCATATTGGCCTTGATTCCTTTTGGAGGTTCAACAGTCATTTTGGAACTGTTTTGAAGTATATATACTGGAAAGTTGGGGCTAGGCATACTAGTCAACCACAGACGAAAATCTTTATGAACCTAAAACAAAACATTTTAAAATAAATTACTACAAATCATTCAAACAATCTCAAGATTATTATGAGCTGGGTGGACTTGATTAACATTATAGCAAAGGGGCTAGTATGCACCTATGTGGGGTATTGTATTTCCACTCATGCCAATACATGATTCGATTGAAGAACTATTATTATATATATTATCAGTGTTAGGATAGATTTGGTGTCACTTAAAATAGCTGAGTTTAAAAGAATTTATTCAAGGACATGCAATATTTTTCCTATGTATAAGTTTATTAAATAAAAAAACAAGTGTGAACATTTTGAATAATTAAAATGTATTAAAACACAGAAATATTTCCAATTGATCAAAACAATTTTAAGTAAATGTTTCAATATAAGTTTTTGAATTTCTTAAAGCGACTTTTTAAAAATTTCAACTCACAAAATCTGAATCAATAGTCTCCACCAATCTCTCCAAGGTTGGCATCCAGCTTGGTGCCAAATGACAGTTCTGAAAGAAACACCAGCCACCTTTGTCCATTGCCAATTTCATTAACATTTCTGCTCTTGGTCCCTAGAGAAAGAGTTTTGTGGTGTTTATACAATAGAAAGGAGTTCTTTTTACAAGGAAATTATTTTTTGTAGTGAGATTTGCTTTTGTCCACAAGGTACCTTAAATGTCAACCTCCAAAAGATATTTGAGCAATTAAGTGTTTTCAAAGGGAGTCTCCATATAATTTCACTGATTAAAAAATGTTTTGATATCATTTTTGGTGTTGGTTTAGAACCATTTATGGCGAAAGTTCAGTTTTCTTCTAAAATAAAATCTTTGAACTAGAAATGATGAAAAAAAAAGCAAATCAAGTATTGTTGGACTCAATTCAATTAGTTGTATATAACTAAAGCTTGAATATAAATCTAGCTAGATGCCAACTAAAAACATCAGTTTCAACTGCTATGAAGCACAGTTAAGTTAGTTTTAATATAAACGTTTGACAAAAAGCTGAAGTATAAATGGTTCAACTAGTAAAGGAATAAATAAGTGGCTACTTTTGTTCTAGTTAGAAATGTCAAGATCGAACATGTTCCTTACTCAGCTTACTGTAATAACATTAGAAGCACGATTTTTAAATATCTAGTTATGTCTGAACGGATCTCATTCACCAGTAGTAAATAAACAACATTGAGCCACATGTTTCCCTATCTCTTTTATACAAATCACAATCTAATTTTAATCAACAATGGTTATCCCGTGACAGTTTTTTTTCATTGTTTTATCAATATTATCATGTGATCGTTCATTTTTGTGAAAGAGATCCATTATCATGTAATCTTAATTTGCAGCTTCTGTTTTAAAAAAATGTTTTTGAAAATTTATACAGCCAAGTATACATAAAAGATATAAAAGAAAAATTCTAAATATTGCAAATATGCAATTTTTGTATTTATCTAATTAAAATATAATAGAATGTAAATCATATTCACTATCATAGCTATTGTCAGGAACTTTAAAGTAAAAAAAAACAACAGAAACTTTGAATTGCATTTGATACAAAAATGTTTTCTACTATTTGTAAAAGCCATCTTTTTATTGATTTCTTTCATATTTTTGACTTTTAAAGTCATATTGATGTTGAAGTAGAACATTATGTTCTCTGCCTTTTTTTCAAATTTCTTATTCACATGTCTGTCATTACTTTCCTTTTCTTATACTTGGATGCAGAAAACAATTTTTTGGTTCTCAAGAATGATTATATCTAGAAGTAAAAAAAGTTCCCTTTCAGACCTTGCAATCTATGGGGCAGATGATATAAAAGGTCATCTGTTCCTGTGACCCATGGTTAATGTTAGGTACTCAGAGCTGGGTGGACTCAGATGTGCCCTAAAGATCTGGAAATAAAAAAATCCTGGATTCATCAGGATTTGAACCTGTGACTCGCTCGGTTTGGAAGCCAAGTGCTTTACCACTCAGCCACCATGATTATCTGTATTGATAGTTATTTCCTTTTGACCCACAACTGGTCCAAATATCAGTATTTAATTTCCTCCAGTACTTAGCATGCAATCTTATGTCAAGTAGAACAAGATAATACAATTACCTGCCCTTGTCCTAGAGAGATTGCACTTAATTTCTTAGAAAATTTTAACGTTTCTGCGAAACTGTAAAGAGATCCAGCAGGGTCTGTTCCTGTTGACAGCACAAAGACCAAAGGTGTAGTTGTGGATGACTCCTTAAACACATCTGAAAGGTCTGTTGTCTGTGGCTCTATGAACTTCTGGCCCAAAACCTGGGCCACTAAGTTTTGCATGGCATTGGTGACCTTGTCTGGTCTCAAGGCTTTCAGGACCAGCGTGCACTGGAAGTCATCTAATGCAGCCCACTCACCAGGGAGTTTGATACTGTCAACAAAACATGACAATTTTATTAAAACTTCAAATAATAAAGAAACAAACAAAAAAATGATAATCTTAACTTTTCAACTAGCCTCTTTGATTAGTGACAATCAGCCTTACCCTCTTAAAAGTGAAGAAGAACATGAAGTTAATTAGTTTTTATTTAGAATTACTTTTTATTACATTTTACATTCAATTTATTATGTTGATCTTCATGCTCACAAACAGACACCACAGCGCCAAGAGTGAAATGTAAAAAAAAAAAGTTCATATGTTTAAACTGCACTAAAATAATTTGTTAAAAAAGCTATTACAGTTATAGTAGTCAGATTTCAATAACAATTTTTTTTTAAATGCATGCCTGCGTTTCAATGCAATATTTTTAAACAATGATAAGGGCCAAGTGTTTGTTATCCTTATCTTTTTAAAGCCATTTTTCGGCAAACTAATAATTCAGTTGTAACCTTCATTTTAATCAACGTTAAAAAAAAGTTTGTGAAAAACAGCATTTTTTTTAGTCGTGTCAAATAAATTTTCGTATATGATATGAAGTCTGTGTGAAATTGTTACGATCCTCAATATCCAGGCTCTTTGCAAACACAGCTTTTAACATGAAACAACTCGCTCAAAAACTGCAACTCTGCTCCAAATAATGTGATATTTTAATGATTGTAATAAACACCAGCCAAATACTGTACAATTGGCCCCACAAGACATCTAACTGTAATTGTACTCAACTTGTACTGAACTTCTCTCCTCATGGTCACTACAGTTACGACAATCTGATATGTGGTCTATGTTATGAAGTGCTATGTTATGAAGTCTATGTTATGTTATGAAATCTATGTTATGACATCTATGTTATGTTATGAAGTCTATATGTTAAGTACATAACAGGATATGAATTCTATGAGAATTATAGGATTTGATATGAAGTATATAATATGATATGGGAACTATCTAATACGCTTAAAATTAGCAAAACTTATTATTATTATAGAAAACAATAAAAAATTTTCAAAACTTCTTACTGCAAAACTAAACTGAATGTATAAAGTCAAAAGTTTCCCAAGTCATGGAGCTACATAACTCTGTGGCTTCTCTTTTGTCTCTTCCTTCCCAGTATGCTATTTTATCAAGATAATACATTTTGCTTCTCTTAGTAAGTGAATTAATTAATTCATGATCAGAAGTAGCACAAGGTAATACAGAAAAGAGTAGCACAGAAAAATAAAATGAGAGTACAAATAGAAAAAATCCATCAATAAATAGGCCTTTCATTTTGTTCCACTGATTAACAGCTGCTAGAGTTTATGTTAGTATTTTTAAAACATGAGTCACACATAGCATCAGCTTTCGTCATCCTAAGCAAGTACTTGTTAACATAAAAAAAAATAAACACAAACTTACTCTTGGGGTTCACTGCTATCAAATATGTATTTAAATTCATGTATGTACTTTTTAAAATGAGAAGCAAAATTTTTAAACGATGGTAAAGTTGGGAGAGTCAAAATTTCATTCCAGGAACGAACAGAGATCCATGAAGGGTCTGGGTTAGGTAACTGTTCTGGAACCACTGTACCGCCAGCTATTAACCAACGCCAGTCATTCTGGGGGGAAAAATATTAAGAATAAAATGAGCTAGTTTTTGTTTTGATTATGTCTCTACATAAACAGCTCATTCAAAAGACATTCCATTTGTGTGCAGTGGCAGAAGGAAGGGAACAGAAATGTGGAAAGAGAACATCTAGAAATGAAAGCCTAGAAATGAATACATGTCACATTGTGAAGGATAACAAACAAAACTAGAGTGTAGTAGTGAGGTATTGACCCATCAAACTATAGAACAGAAAAATTAAAAAATAAGATATTTTATTGGAAATGTATAGGAAGCATAATTTTATATATTTAAACTAAACTTTTTTCAAAAAAGTAGATTTCTATGAAATACAAGTGGACCTGTTTCTGACATAGAACTTGGCATGACTGTCTGGTCTTGTGGTATCGTATGTGCTTCAGAATGTCAACAAGATGATTCAAGTTCAAACCCTGCCTGCTATCATAGAAGGTTTGACCTAGGACGTAATAATCTTCATTTCTGAAGAAACACACACAATTTTTGTTGACACCTCTAGGGCATACAAGAATAGAAAAAAAAACATACATACTAAGTCGATGTTTCCTTTCTCCATCTCTCGACGTACAGTCATTAGAAGACCAAATAAGAGTTTGTGTTTTTCAAAAAGACTGCGGCAGACGTTAATATATAAATTGTAGGTGAAGGTTTCATTGATATGGACTACCCTTTCAGCTAGTGTCTCTGGGGAAAAAAATTTCAACTATCAAAGAGACCTTAGTTTAATTTTCTAAACAAAAAGTAAAAGTATACGCTGGGGATTTTCAAAATATATATTAATAACAACAATCTGCTTATTGTGTACACACTTAGTTTTAAGATCTCATCTCTGGTCTTATCATTTATTTGGACATGTTGGGGGGGGGGGGTATCAAAACATAATTCAGTCCATATCAAAACATAATGCAGCCTAAGTGAAATTTTGATTTAAAATTTCTAGTCAACCTCACAATTTAAACTTGAACCTCCTAGTCCCTAAGCTAGGTTACCAATAGTTTATGCTATTCGCAGTGGTGACACTCATTAGGGGGTGACATACAAGTGGTTGAAATGCACTTTTGCAAAAAAGAAAAAAAAAAAAAAAAAAAAAAACAGACAACTTAAAAAATCTTTATCAGGCTTTAAGATTTGGAAATCTTTGGCACTCGGAATTAGAATACAAAAAAAAAAGAAAACAAAATGAACCAGGAAGTCATTGCTATGATGAAGGTCAAGAAGGAAACAAAGAAGAACATCCTGCACAGACTTCTGCTTGATATCAAAATGTTTCTTGCATCAATCGCAGGCAATGATGGGCACTAAAAAGTTACTTGCCAGTCTTGTATCAAAATTTACAGAGTTTATAAATGTTATAACAGAACTCGTAAAGAGACAAATGATAGAAAGTACTGTGGTATCTTGTATCATAGCACATCTAAAATAAATGTCAGAAGTTGTAAGATATTTTAACATTAGAAATGGTGACTTCAAATGTCAGAAATGTTTTAGGATGTTTTTATTCAAAGATAACCAAAGCTGATGGTGCCAGTTCTGATATCTTTAAATGCCTAGAAAGAGATGGGCCTGACTTATTGATGTGTTGAGCTCATGGGTATGATAAAGCAGCTACAATATCTGGAATTCATGAAGGAGTGCAGGCAATATTAAAAAAAACAAAAGAAACGCAATTTTAATGGATGAGTACATTGTTCATTTTAGCTATAAACAAAATTCAGAAAATACTTCCTGCATGACATTTTAGTAAGTCTTTAAAAAAAATTTCATCACGCTTTTACCATTCGATGGGGTATTTTAATTAATCACAATGGAGTTACACTGGGGTATCATTAAAATGTCTATAAACAACTCGCTGGAGTGATCTACTAAAGTTAGAAATGGTGAAAGAACCATTTGATGAAAGTTTGACAGCAATTTAAGCTCTTTAGCACCACTTTGAAAATATAGACACTGGAGGTGCAGCTCAAAGACCATTGACATCTAAAAATGTTAAGATAACTCTTGTCAAATCAAACTAACATGTTATAGCAACAGAAACATAAGTTTAAACAATATAAAAATGTGAGGAGAGTAGTCTCAAGATTCTGGACTCACTATTCAAGTAGAGAACAAGAGGTTTATGCTGGAGTGCAGTGATCCCTTTAATGCTAAGTCAGATGACAAGATATTTTAACAGAAATACCAAAACTAGAATACATCTTCTGACAGCAAAGGTTAATTTTGCAGTCTTAAACTTTCATGCACTTAAATTTTACAATCAAAATGGAATAACGATGTAACTTTTATAAGCCTTTTAATTAAGCCTTCAACAGCTTCTTGCCAAATGCATGTCAACGTGGTGTCTTTTGAAGTTAATTAAGGATGTTTAATTAAGAGCTTTTGAAAACGAAATCACATAACATATTGACTTTAAAGTTATTTATAAGTTTTCATGTTTGAAATCTTGAAAAGTTCTTATACGATTTTAAATTATTATTTTGTACCGTAATTAATTCGTTGTCAGTACAAAACTAGCACTATAATGTTTAACTGTTTCTGTTTCTGTTAGGAGCTCTTTAAAGTCTACTAAGGAAAGCATGTTTAGTTGATGTTAAATATTTTTTCTAATTTAAAATGTTAAATTTTTAACTATGCAATAACTAATGATAAAGTGTCAAAAACAACTAAATTTTTAAATAGAATCGACACCCTTTTTAACGTTCAGTAATAACTATCAAGAAATGTAGCTCACTGTATCATGGCGCAACAAAAATACTAGGAAAATTTGAGGAAAAAAGTTGGGGGGGGGGGGGGGAGGCGGGACGCTGAACTTACCTCACCGGGTGACACCCACCCTAGTGACACCACTGGCTATTCAACCATATATTTCAAATGTTAGTAACTTACAATATTTAAAAAGAATCTCTCTCTCTATATATATATATATCAAACATTTTAAAACAAAAATAACAATGACTACAGTAAAGAATGAGACACTAATTACTAAGAGCCTTCAACTGACCTGCTCTTTCAGCTTGAGCAATAGAGTTCATGAAGATTCTAATAAACCACTCCAAGGAATACTGATACATAGGGTCTATCTTGCCCATGTCAGCTACACAGAAAAATAAAATCTGTGCATTGATGGCTACAGGAATGTACTGAGATCGAGTCTCATCAATTATTTTTTCAGTTGTCTCTGCTATTTTCACTTTAGTCTGAAATATAAACACAATTTAATTTGTCATTTCAAGCCATGTTATCTTTTGTTAAAAGTTCTAGATAATACTATTATTATTATAGATTTATAGATGTCATATCATAGCTCATTGACAAAGCACACTTACTTTACAGAAGAAATGCTATGTAACTAATTGAAGAAGTGGTCTTAAAATTTCTTTAATTTTGAGTTGCAGCTTACTTTTATAACTGATTTTAGGCAGCAGATTTTTAACAATTACACAAAACAACAAAACCTAATAATGCCACACATTATCTGTTAATGGGAGTGTTGTGGCTGAGTAGTAAAGAATGGGATTTTTAATTTCTGGATGTATAGGATGCCTCAGAGTCCACCCAACTCTACTGGTTTCCTAACAATGGCACCCTCCTTAATCATGACTTTTATATCCCCTGCCTTACAGATGATAAGGTCTGGAAAACATTAACTGAATTTCCGAGGATGTTAGACAACTAGAACAAGATTCAAGAATGTTAACTAAATCTTTTCATGTCACCTGGATCTCTGAGGAGGTTATCTTGGAGGCATCCAGAGTTTCAATCAGTTCAATGTCATCTACAGGACTTCCCTGGGAGGCACTCAAAAGGTAAAGTATTTTATCTTCAATATCTTTCAGCTCTGACTTCATCTTGGCATTACTGATTATAAGCTGGTTCTTGGAGTCCTCCAGATCTGGACGTTCCTCAGCTACCACAATGCCCAAAAGCTGGTCTTGTAAACCACTGGAACAGGAAAGTACAGAAATTGTATTTGATAATTATTTAATGATAAATAGTGAGTGGCAGAGGGAAAAAATAAGCTATTAAATAAATTTTTGCAAAAGTTTTTTTGTCATTAGCAAGAAACAGTTCAAAATATTGAAATAGAAATACCAAAACAAATTGTGTAGCTTGAATATAATTGACCAGCATACACTTGCTCATTGCCCATTCAATCACCTGGGAGAAAGAGTAAAGTTGATGATGGTCACCTTCGTAGATACCTCTGGTGTGTAATGAGGGTTTGGTAGTTTGCTGGTTATGTAGAACTTGAAGTCTTTATGGTAGGGCACTAATGAGTCTCCAATTTTGATGACTAAAGTTCCTTGTTGTTTAAATACCTAAACAAAAATTTACATTCCATAAACATTCATTCAGAGTGCACAATATAACCACAAAAAACATTGTGAAACTGTAGGCTGTAGGGCAAGTTAATTAAGAATGTTTCTAGTTTAAAATGCATCATTGTATCACTCTATATATTTATTCTATTGTGCAAAGTCGATATGGAGAGCAAAAGAAATGTTTCTCATAGTAAGTAATATATTAGTAATAATAAGCTAAAAGCAACAGTTTGTGTGTTTATTTTCCAGTGAGCAGAAGCCCCCAAATGCTAAGTCATTTTGTTTCCTCAATGCTTTTTGAATGTCTAAAATTAGTTATTAATATAAAACTGGAAAATTCTAAATGAAAAATGATTTATTGAAAGAAGAATTGTGTAATAAACAAAAAAAACTAAATGACCTGCTTAAGTAAAAACTAAATGACCTGCTTGAGTAAAAAAACTAAATGACCTGCTTAAGTAAAAAACTAAATGACCTGCTTAAGTAAAAAAAAACTAAATGACCCGCTTAAGTAAAAACTAAATGACCCGCTTAAGTAAAAACTAAATGACCCGCTTAAGTAAAAACTAAATGACCTGCTTAAGTAAAAAACTAAATGACCTGCTTAAGTAAAAAACTAAATGACCTACTTAAGTAAAAAAATGGCCTGCTTAAGTAAAAAAAACTAAATGACCTGCTTAATTAAGTAAAAACTAAATGACATGCTTAATTAAAAGCTAAATAACCTGCTTGAGTAGCACTGGTTCTAAGGATGGGTCCAATTCTGAACCAACATTCTCCATAAGGCAAGGCTTTCCAAATCTAATTGCATTCTCTAAAGTTCGTATGAAATCTTTGCTGGAGAGTTTCACAACTTCCATTTCATTGTGACTTTCCTGGGTACAATTACATTCATAGAGTACAGTGTTAGGATGACTGATGACAAAGACTAGCAATGTAGTAGTTTATTCTGGCTTTGATAGGAAACCACAGTAACTACATTAGCAATGTGTACTGTGCTGTGTCAATATTTTCTCTTCTTTAAAGCCATTCAATTAACACAGTTGAAACTGTTAAAAGCCTGTTTCACTGCTGATTGTAAATACCTGCATATGGAGAGCTGCAGTATAGATCTAGTTTGGATTTAATCAAAGAAACAGATAGCTTAATAGACACTTCAAATTGTATTCAAACCAAGTCAGATCTCCAAGTAAATTAGATATAGAAACAATAAATTACAGTCCAAAAAAACTTTGGATTCTTCCCCTGGTCAGAGAAACTAATTAAACTACTAATTCTGATATTGAATGAAGATTCTATAACATGACCTATATAACCAATCAACTTTTCCTGTGCATTTATCTTTTGCTCGAGCTGACTCTTGCAGTTGGTCTCAAAAAAGTCTACTATTATCAGCACTGCTATATAGGGTGTTGGTTATACTGAGATGTTGATCTAACAGGAAGCACTGCTACACATAGTGTTGGTTATACTGAGATGTTGAGCTAACAGGAAGCACTGCTACACATAGTGTTGGTTATACTGAGATGTTGAGCTAACAGGAAGCACTGCTACACATAGTGTTGGTTATACTGGGATGTTGATCTTACAGGAAGCACTGCTACACATAGTGTTGGTTATACTGAGATGTAATAGGATCCATCTGAGATGGAATTATTTGGGATATTGAAAAGACTTTAGTAGACAGTTTTGTAAATAAGGAAAGCAGAGGGGAAGGGGATAGAAATGTGTAGTTTGCTCTCTATGGAGGTGGAAGTGAATATCAAACCATTAACATGACATAGTATATGAAAAGCAACATCTAATAGTCAAACAGCCTTTCCATAGTCACATCGCAACTGAAGAGGGCCACATCTATATAAGTATATATATATAACTTGTATGCAAGTGAGAAAATTTTCGCTGTTCAAATTGAGATTTTTTTTCTACAGTGAATGAAAAATATTTTGACAAAGTAATTTTCAAAAGTTTCAAGCCAACAGCTCACCATATTCTTGATCCACTTGTTGGCCTGACCTTGAGGATCAATAAACAATGGCCAGCGCTGTGTCAAGCTGACAATGACACCATTTTCAATAGAATAATTGTCTCCAGGCAAACCGTGGATCTGCCAGTTTCTAATCATGACTGGGTTTCCCATGGTGGAAAGAAAGTTTGGATTAGGGGAGGAAGGTACTTTATTTTCATGTAAAGACTCACTCCATTCTTTAACCATGACATGTCTGTAATCCGCCTGTTGAGACAATGCAAGTTTTAAAAGAAAAAAGCAAAGATTGACAGCAAATGATTAAATGTATGAAGTTTATATATATATATATATACTAGACAGATATTACCCACTGCCTGCGGGTCTTAACTTGCGTATTGGTGATGTAGTCAATGATATAGTGCATTAGAAACAATTAAAGAAAATAATAATGTTATAAGTAAAGAGAATGCATGAATTCATGAATAAAAAAAATATTATGAATGGAGCTAACAATAGCTAATTGACCTGAATTCATGGGATATTAAGAATAGAGTTGCACTCATGTAAAAATGCTTTAGAAAAACAAATTTGAATGTTAATTTGATTAAAATATTAAATGAATTGACTATAATTAGTATGTTCGTTTGTCAAAGAATATAACTATCTTTGCAAAGAGAAGTTCTGTCATCTTAGAGTTGAATGAGTGTATTAGACCTAGGAATAGAGAGATGTGTAACCTTTCTGGTAATGTCTAATAAAAGAATGCACATCAGGACTTCTAAATTTACAGATATAAGGAAGGCATTTATGTAAAAATGCTTTTGAAACACAAATTTGAAGTTTAATTTTATTAAATAATGAAATCAATAGACTATATTTTGTATTTTCATGTGTCAAAGTAAAAAACTTAATGCGCAAAGTGTAGTTCTTAAAATTTTGATCTTTTCATGTAAACATTGGTAAACATAGCCTAAATTGATGAATTTATAATGATTTCATAGAGTTGGTCAACTTTTTTTTTTGAGGGTCTTTAGTTTGTTTTAGCGCTACGATTCCAGTTAGTACCCAAGGAACATTTATGCCAAGTTTTATCAAGATTGGTCAAACGGTTTTGATTTCTATGAGGGACATACATACATACAACTTACTTTCTACTTTATATATACAATATACTAAATGAATCAGCACTAACTAGATTTTGGTGCAGCAATATGTGAGTTTAAAAATATGAGATAAAGTCTATAGCAAGGAAAATGTAAAGAGAATAAAAAAAAAATAGAAGGAATGTTACACCAATTATGTCTTTAGCCACAGAAATAACATATTATTATTAGGAGATTTTTTTTTTTTAAAGTACATGTTACAGCAACTGTTTTTAGACACAGAAATAACATTTGGTTGACAGAAATAACATTTGATAACAACAGAAATAACATTTTGATCACCATTACAAGAAATGAATGCAATTTAAGTTTACCTGGACAGAAAGAGAATATGTGACTACCAGAATAAAATGTATGATAATTAAGATAATAAAGTGTAAGACTATCACTACACAACAACAACGCATTTTTGGTACTTACGGTAAATGGTCCCAAGTAAGCCACAAATCCAGCAGACAAAAGCACATCCCCATAGACATTGTGGAGAAGTTTCTCATAATTTGTTATAGTGTCCCCCCAACGATCTTTTTCCTCAGCTAAACTGTTGATGAGCTGAAATGACAGACACTAGTTCAGTTAATAACCTATTTCAACATTAACAACAAAGAAATTTAACAAATGAAAGCATCCATCCAGTAATACGTTTAGAGATTTAGTACATACATTTCTTTCATATAAAGTCTCATTTTTTAAAAATATAAAACTAAACTGCAGAATAAAAAACTTTAAACTGAAAATAAATACGAACCTTGTCAGCTCTATCCAACCTGGCCTCACACAGTTTACATTTATCTTCCAGTATTTTCTTCTTGTGCATACTTTCATTGTACTGTTTCTGCAACTTAGCTACACCTGCTTCCACTTCATGCAATTTCTTCTTGGCTTCAGCAAGTATTTTTTCAGTAGTTGCCAACTCCTCCATTGCTTTCTTCAGCTTCTCTCTCTTTGGGGCCACAGTGATTGCCACAAAGTGATATTTGAACATGGCATGGACCCACTGACATATAGCCATACAAGCTCTCGAAACCTAGATATTGTTAACATAACACTTCTTAAACATTTTTGCCAATACGACTAGAAATGTAAACATGTGTAATACATACAAAATTTAAAATTTATAATTATAATACATACAGGTGACATGGTGGCCAAGTGGTAAAACGCATGACTTCCTAGACAAGGGCTCCTGGCTTCAAAATCTTTGTGAAGACTGGGATTTTTAATTTTGGAATTTTAAGGGTGACCCTGAGTCCACCCAACTCTAATGGGTACCAGACATTAGTTGGGGAAAGTTAGCTGTCATTGTCACAGTCTCAGTTGACATTGCATGATTTAAAGTTCATGTCATGTTAAGAGTTATAAGACACGTGGAATTCCTGATGTAGAAAACAGGAAGTAGGATGAATAAAGTTTACTTTGAGTTCAGTCAAGTGGTATACTTTGGACCGGGTGGTCAAGTCAAGTGTTATCCTCTGTACGAGGCAGTTATGTATTATTACTCTGTTAGTCGAGCTGTAACTTTGAAGTTAAGAAGTAGCTTTTGGGCGTTGTTGCCAGTGTTCTTTTTGAGATATGTATTATTATTATGGATTATTCTGTACAGTGTTACCCGCTGAGATGCGGACGTGATTTGTAATATACTCTGAAGAGTTTAACGTATTGGATACATTTGATACCCCTGTTATGCCGATAGGATTGTTTATTATTTCTTGACTTGTAGCACTAACAAGGAGTGCAGTATTATTATGTTGTAAAATAAACTTTATATTTGTCCGCTGGTACATATGTTTGTCACGTGTCAAGAGTACTCCAGGAAGCATGAACCCAGCATTCCACGACATTCGCATTCTTCAACATTACACCATTTAACATTCTTTTACAGTCATTCATAGAAAAAAATGACCTTTATATCATCTCTCTAAAGATCGCAAGGTCTGAAAGGGTTATTTTTTACATTTATAATCAAACATTAATAAAAGCAACATAAGTATTCTTTTTAAAAGGAATGTTAAAAGTTATGGGCTGAAAATCAAAGAATTATCATAAAAAAATATGTTACATTTTAAGCATCATAATAGATGAAAACATTAATAAGAAGTATTGTTTAAAATAGTCAATTAAATCATTTGTGTCTATTATTTCAAAACATATTTATTTTTAAACAACATTAATATTATGATGTGAGCCTCTCATTCAGCTAGTGACCATAAAAGATTGGTTTTTAAACTTAGAAATAAATCTTTAAAAAAAAATAATTTCAAGCTCTACAAGTTGGTAACTATGTTACATCTGAAACAAACAATTTTTTTCCTATTGTAGAGCTTGCTGCAAAACCTCAGGAAAGTAAGGACTTACCTTAAGAATTGCATTTGGCGTGAAGTTTGGGTCATTGATGTAAGGAGTAATTTTTTTGATGACTTCATTAGGGATGTTATCTTTGTCATACTGGAATAAACTGTCCATGAACTTGGCTGGCTCTTGAAGCTGAGCTTTACCAACCTCCCAGTAGTCATCTACTTTGGTACCAGGCTAAAAAGGTGTTAATATAAATAGCTGCTATATAAAATCTCATCTTTTCAAGTTTATCATTTTCTTGCATCAAGTAGGTCATGGCATAGTACTGATACTGATTATCATAAACTTTAGTAAAATAATGAAAGTACTGACCAGGGCACAAACCATGGACACTGATTCAACAACTTCACCTAGCAGCAAATCAGTACTAGGAGAATAAACCACTTGACCATCTAGATTCCCCAAAAACAATCTTTTTGATTAATAGAGTTTCACCAGTGCCCTACTTTGCTAGCAACTGTCACATGATCCACTAAGTCCCACTTCACTTACAATAACCCCCTTCAATAGCAATCTTAACCGAGACAACACACAAATAGCCAGAGTTGTCAAATTGGAGAGTCCATTCTATATTTAATTCACCATTTTCATTCATAAAATTTTTGTTGCTAAAGCTTTTATATATAGTATATACATATGCATATCAAAAGAGGGGGGTGAAGAAAAGAATTAAAAGCTGATGTGCTGATTGTCAAATAAGATGTTGAAAGACTAGTCCTTTGGGGACTTATTTGAAATTGTCATTTTTTGTGTGATGGGATTTCAAAGTTGGATAAAATGTTGATTTGTAAAATGTTTTTCATGTTTCGGATGTTCCTTCAGAGTTGAAGATAGACTACTTTCTAGTCCCAACCTCCCACAGGACAACAAGAGATAGCAGCAGGCAGGGTATGAACCCAGGGCCACTGAGACAGCAAGCATACCCAACAACCATCTCCCCCCCCCCCCCATTAGGATGACTATTATACAAGTCTTAATGAAAAATAAACAATAAGTAGGATTTTTGTTTATGTCTAAGAAGACATGGGGTAGCTGGTTGTTTCCTTGGGAAGACTTGCTGGTTGTTTCCTTGGGAAGACTTGCTGGTTGTTTCTACAAGAAAAAAAGCCAAGACTTTGAAAAGGCTGGGAGCTAAACTTATGTTATACTTTGAATTGTTTACTTTTATTTTACATAATAGTGATAAATTCTGCAAATATCTAATTTTTTATTCATAAACATTTGTATTCAATTTTATATTGATATCTATCAAATGCACAATGTATGACAGTTAAAGAAAATTGGATCAAATGGAAAGCTAAATCTATTCAACTCTAGTACTTTTTCCCCAGCTATTTTCTTGGGAGCAATCTGTTTCATGATGCATACAGCTTCCATCACAAGTTTGACTCCAGGAGGTGGCCGTTGTAGGGCTCTCACTTCTGTGATATCACTTTTGTTGATATTCTTAAGGCTGGTAAGGGCACTTTCCTGAGAAAAAAAAGAAAGAAAGGAAATAATGTATTTTAGGTTTAACATTCGGTAGAGACTGAAGCATGGTTTGCATAACAAACTATGATCAATCCACAAATTATCACCTGTACTGTTAAAATATATTATTGGTGTTCCCAAAATATTTTTATGTATTTCTTGAATACTGACAATGGTTAACACACAAATAATGACTACAACAAATTAGAAAACCTAAAGCTTTGTTTTCCATGCACACTAAGATTTTAACAAAGGTTACCAACCTATCAAGGCATGCATACAGATTAAATTTCAAAACTAATAAGACTGTTTTATTTCATTATTTATTCATTTTCTGACATTCATCTGTCTGTGTCTTAAAGTGTTATACTAATCTTTTGTAATTGTAATTTTATCCTAGTTTGTTTCTGAATCAAAACAAGACATAAGGAACATATTAACTCAACAAGGATGATTCTAAAGAAATGCTATATTACAAGTGCAGGCAGAGCTTCAGCCAAATCCTTCTGGGCATCAGCAGCAATGGCTTCAGTTTCTGATGCCTTGATAGATGCTGCCTTCTCTTCAGCCTGAACATGTTGCTTGGTTTCTTCAGCCACAGCCTGTACACAATCACAATCAATTAATCCCTTCAGTGAATTCTATTTTTGTTAGTACAATCAAACCTCCTTACATTAAACAGGGTTACATAAAAATCTGTTTACACATTTTTTTAAAAATTTGTATTACTACTTAAGCTCTAAACTAGTGCATTGGATAGAACTTATTCTTAGGTAATATTGAATGTTAAATATTCTGAACTAATCCAAATTATCTAGTAAAGTTTGATGTTCAATATTTGACTGAATCATTATTATATAGTACCAATACAATGTACTATTGTTATCATTATTATCTAATCACATTTACTATTTTATTGACTAATTCAATGATTATTAAAAAGTATATAACCACATTCAATATTTCAGAATTTTTTTCTGTATCTTTTTAAAAATGAAATATCAGTGGGAAAATGTGGCTGTTTGGTTGAGTGTATTGAGGACTAAAAGAATCAAGTTAAAATCCAAATGAACTTTATCCAATTTAACTTCAGGCTTGAAATGAGCCCATTCTTTTATAAGGAGACTCTGACTTAGGAAATCAAGTGTGATAGAGATCACTGCAACCCCTTAACAACATTTCCACAGAATGGGGTGAACTCAAGAGCCCTAACTAAAAACAAAAAAAGCAGCAGATAGCACATTGCTTCAACTGTGAAAACAAAATTATTTAATAACATTATAAGCTTACAGTATCCTTAGCTATATGCTCCATTGTTATGACTGCATCTTTTACAGCCACTTCCAATTCAGGACTCATGATGGCCAACTCCTCCTGTAATTTGGCCACTTCTACAGTTGTAACCAAAATCTGAACAGAGACTTCACAAATTTGACACTCATTTAAACAAAACATTATTTTACTTCTATTAATTTAGACTGCTGGGCTGTGGTTCATAGGCTCAAACATTACTGAGGGAGACAGTGCTGGGCTGTGGTTCATAGGTTCAATCATTACTGAGGGAGACAGTGCTGGGCTGTGGTTCATAGGTTCAATCATTACTGAGGGAGACAGTGCTGGAATGTAGTTCATAGGTTCAATCATTACTGAGAGAGACAGTGCTGGAATGTAGTTCATAGGTTCAATCATTACTGAGAGAGACAGTGCTGGACTGTGGTTCATAGGTTCAATCATTACTGAGGGAGACAGTGCTGGACTGTGGTTCATAGGTTCAATCATTACTGAGGGAGACAGTGCTGGAATGTAGTTCATAGGTTCAATCATTACTGAGGGAGACAGTGCTGGACTGTGGTTCATAGGTTCAATCATTACTGAGAGAGACAGTGCTGGAATGTAGTTCATAGGTTCAATCATTACTGAGGGAGACAGTGCTGGACTGTGGTTCATAGGTTCAATCATTACTGAGGGAGACAGTGCTGGACTGTGGTTCATAGGTTCAATCATTACTGAGGGAGACAGTGCTGGAATGTAGTTCATAGGTTCAATCATTACTGAGGGAGACAGTGCTGGACTGTGGTTCATAGGTTCAATCATTACTGAGGGAGACAGTGCTGGAATGTAGTTCATAGGTTCAATCATTACTGAGGGAGACAGTGCTGGACTGTGGTTCATAGGTTCAATCATTACTGAGGGAGACAGTGCTGGACTGTGGTTCATAGGTTCAATCATTACTGAGGGAGACAGTGCTGGAATGTTGTTCATAGGTTCAATCATTACTGAGGGAGACAGTGCTGGACTGTGGTTCATAGGTTCAATCATTACTGAGGGAGACAGTGCTGGACTGTGGTTCATAGGTTCAATCATTACTGAGGGAGACAGTGCTGGACTGTGGTTCATAGGTTCAATCATTACTGAGGGAGACAGTGCTGGACTGTGGTTCATAGGTTCAATCATTACTGAGGGAGACAGTGCTGGACTGTGGTTCATAGGTTCAATCATTACTGAGGGAGACAGTGCTGGACTGTGGTTCATAGGCTCAAACATTACTGAGGGAGACAGTGCTGGACTGTGGTTCATAGGTTCAAACATTACTGAGGGAGACAGTGCTGGACTGTGGTTCATAGGCTCAAACATTACTGAGGGAGACAGTGCTGGACTGTGGTTCATAGGGTCAAACATTACTGAGGGAGACAGTGCTGGAATGTAGTTCATAGGGTCAATCATTACTGAGGGAGACAGTGCTGGAATGTAGTTCATAGGGTCAATCATTACTGAGGGAGACAGTGCTGGAATGTAGTTCATAGGGTCAATCATTACTGAGGGAGACAGTGCTGGACTGTAGTTCATAGGGTCAATCATTACTGAGGGAGACAGTGCTGGACTGTAGTTCATAGGGTCAATCATTACTGAGGGAGACAGTGCTGGAATGTAGTTCATAGGGTCAATCATTACTGAGGGAGACAGTGCTGGAATGTAGTTCATAGGGTCAATCATTACTGAGGGAGACAGTGCTGGAATGTAGTTCATAGGGTCAATCATTACTGAGGGAGACAGTGCTGGACTGTAGTTCATAGGGTCAATCATTACTGAGGGAGACAGTGCTGGACTGTAGTTCATAGGTTCAATCATTACTGAGGGAGACAGTGCTGGACTGTGGTTCATAGGTTCAATCATTACTGAGGGAGACATTGCTGGACTGTGGTTTATAATTTCAAACATTACTGAGGGAGACAGTGCTGAGCTGAAATTGTTACTCAAAACTGCTTCAGGTCAGCATGGGATTATAAATTTCTGCTGCAAAGTCTTAATAGTATGAAAAAAACTATAAATGACATCATGAGATATATGAAGACTTCTAAAAAGAGACAACTCATACTTTATCTAAACCGGTCTTGAGTCTAGCACTAGCCAGAGTAAGCTCCCCTTTTTTGCTATTGACCAACTGAGTGAATAGACTAAGCAGTTCCAAGTAAGACGTGGGGGTGACATAGTTGTGTCTGGACATTTCTTCCAGGAATCGTACAGAGTATCGTGTGACTGAATCTTGTATCACCTGACACATGGCCACCTACAGAAGGGAGGGAAGGTTAACACCTTAATATAGACACTTACATTTCTAGGAATAAGTTTACAGGAATATTTTAAGAAAAATCACAAAACCTTACCAGTCCATTGAGAACTTCTTTCATTTGCTCTGTATCACCAAAGTCTCCTAAGAGTTTATATGCAACAGATCTTAAAGCATCAGGTGGCCAAGGACAGAACCAGTCAATAGTGCAGCAGTTAACTAGTGCTGGGAACTGTCGCAGTCGAGAACGAAAAATTTCTCCTAGTGGGCTGAAATAAACCAAGAATAAAAAAAATGTCATTGCAACAAACAAAAAGTAGCGATTCAGGCTTTATATGCTTATCCTGACATTTCAACTTTGTATTACAAACATTACAGTGTGATAGGCCTTGACCTTGTTGTTGTATGATGGCTGTCTGACTTCAACAGATTACTCAGAAGATGTTTGAGTTTCTTGTACAGGTGTAATAGATGCACTTCAACTACTTATGAACAAGATGTAAGGACCAAGTCCAGACCATTAGAGACTTGAATAAAGTTGAATGCATAATGTCCGTAATAAGATGTTGTCACCTTGAATTCCTAACACTAATAATAACAAAAATAAACTGAAACCCACTAATCTGTGACATCACTAAATGTTGTGTTTGAAGTTTATCAAATATGGTGTGTCTATATACTAAGTTTCTAACAACATTAAAGTCCAAAACATCTTTATGGTTGGAGAGTTCCCCAGGTAATAGCACAATAGCATTTACTCTCTCAAACAGTTGACCATTAATAGTTAATGAAACTGAGAAACATCTTCAAATTTGAAGCAAAAATCCTTTCATCATCAAGACTTAAATTCATTATGAAACAAATCAGCTAACATATTTCATTTATAGGTTATGATCTCAAATCTTCAGCACACGACTCATGACCATCATGGAACACAAATTCTAATATAACCCTGACTGTTGACATACTGTCACCATTTAGAATTATTCCCATTGGCAAGGGAGTATTGTAACATGTGTTACATGAGTTAAGAAAAATACTGAATATCAAATGGCAAGAAAAAATACCAGATATTGAAGTCCTTCAAAGAGCAAGTCTGCAAAGCATCCACACAATCCTGATGCAGTCCCAGCTGCGATGGGCAGGACAAGTCTGCAGAATGGAAGACCAATGCATTCCTAAGCGACTCTTGTATGGCCAACTAAGCAAATGAAAGCGCTCGCAAGGTGGTCAAAGAAAACACTTCAGGGACACCCTCAAATTTTCTCTGAAGGGGTTTAACTTAGGCCCAACCACCTGGGAGACAGAGACTCATGACATGCATCATGGCGTCGCGCTGTGAAAACTAGTGCACAGGTTGCTGAGGAAAAGAGAACAATGCTGGCAAAAGAAAAAAGACGGAGAAGAAAAGCAAGGCCAATGACACTAGCTCTAGCTGAAATAACCAAACATTCCTGGCTTACATAGGTCTCACCAGCCACATGAGGAGGCACAAAACCCCAGTGCAAAGCTCTCAGCCCCCTAGATGACAAAAGTGGTCATCATCGAACACGATGGATGAACTATAGATGTGTTAATAGAATTGATTCATGAACCTGGCTTATTGCTATGAAAGAAACAGTTGGAGAGCTCTCACAAAGGCCAGGGAACAACATTTGAAGCCCTATTAAAGCCCTGGTAGAAGACAGACGCAGAAGTTGTATATGCGGATGGTGGCTTTATCTACATCAGATGTGGAAAAAAATGCAGGTCGCAACTGGGTTTGTGTAGTCATGTGAAAGACTGCACTTATCTTAAATTCTCAGAATCAAAGACATTGCCATTATAACTAACAATTAAAATTACTATTTATCAAGACATATGTACTGACCCTATAGACAGGGCACACTTTTTTTTAGCAAACCTGACTTGTACACAACACTAACCAACTGACCTCATAGTTATGACTGTGTGTAGGTTACTGCGGACTCTCTTGGTGTAAGTAGAGAACATAATAGTTTTAGTGGGTTGCAATCCAGCTTCTACAACAGAAGGCTTCATCTCTTTAAAGATATTCTCTAATTCATCCAACCCATAGATATTTGGCACATCACCAGTGTTCAATATGTTGTTCAAGTCTTCAAGGAAGGACTCATTTTTAATCTGAGCAAAAATTACAAAATTACGAATATAAAATTTTGAAACTTTATTGAATAGAAAAAGTGTTGTTTTAACATGAATGAGTTAAATTAGATCACTAAGTGTCTCAGTTCTTTGAGCTTTGTAAACTGTTTGAAATAAAAGTTGTTTACAATTAATTGCTCAAATAAAAGAATGAAGATTATAAAAATTGTTACATACTAGATATGATTTAGTTATATAATTCACTATGCTTTGCTATGGGTGAAACAGCTTGTAGAGGTATATATGTTTATTTTGCCTGGCACACTCTTAGACACCATCCATTAAAATGGCCGGCATTACAACACTCACCTCACTCATTCCCAGCACATTTTTTAGCCCTGAAATTCTTTGTCCTTTTTTTTTGTCTCTTTCATCCTACAATGAAGGGCCCCTATTATAGAGTATGTACAAACACGTCTTAGGCTCATTGGTTGTAGCCTTCCATCTCCCTGTACTATAATGCCCCCCACATATCTGTGGCATTTTACGTCTCGAGAGACGATCTTTTCACATTTGCAACTTCTTGTGTGACTAAATAGGCCAATCCTTGATACACCGCTGCGATCGCAGGTTGGGCATATATAATCACCAGGCGCTGTTGCATTTTCACCCTTCTTTCTGCTTCTGTTGTGTATGGCATCTGCAATCTTTGACCCTTCCTTTATGCTCTCTCTCCATGAGGATCTGTCCAGTGCCACCTCTTCCCAGTTGCCAGTGTCGATTTTGAAGAGCTTCATGTCGCGTTTGCATACATCCGTATAACGTAAAAGTGGGCGACCAGCGGCTCTCCTGCCTTCTATTAGATCGCCATACAGGATGTCCTGTGGAAGTCGACCTTCTGGCATTCTACGAACGTGGCCAAGCCGGCCAAGCCAGCCAAGGCGTCTGCTGCTGATAACAGAGCGGATGTCCTGGCACCCTGCTCTTTGTAGCACTTCCTCATTGGTTATCATATCTTGCCACCTTATTTTAAAGATCCGCCTTAGGCATCGGAGGTGGAAAACATTCCGCTTTTTTTCCTGCCATGAGTAGGTTGACCATGTTTCACTTCCGTACAGCAAGGTGCTCAACACACAGGTCCGGTAGACTAGAGCTTTAGTACTGTTAGTCAGCAATATGTTGTCCCAGACTCTTTTCTGCAGCCGTGACATGGTGGCCATTGCCTTGGCTATCCTGTTGTTTATGTCTTAATCCAGTAGAGTGTTGTTGGATATGATGGAGCCAAGGTAACAAAAGTGATCAACAATTTCTAGTAGTTGGCCATTAATGCTTACTTGAGGTGCAGTGTTTGTGTTTTGAACAAGTATCTTAGTCTTGCTTTGACTGATGTTTAAGCCGAACTTCTGGCAAGCAGCAGATAATTTGTCAACCAGGCACTGTAGCTGAATATCAGAATCAGCCACAATAGCTGCATCATCAGCATACAGGAGTTCCCTGACGAGTAGCTTCCTAACCTTGGTTTTTGCCCGCAGCCTTGAAACGTTAAATAGTTTTCCAGAGGATCTTGTATGGAGAAACACACCTTCGTTTATGTCGTTGTACGCATAATGCAGTAGGCAGGAGAAGAATATGCCAAACAGAGTAGGTGCGAGCACACATCCCTGCTTGACACCACTGCAAACCTCAAAAGGTGCTGATTGGGCTCCATTGAATTTGACAGTGCATTTAGTTTCCTCGTGAAAACACTCAATGAACTGCAGTAGTTTGGGAGGGCAACCTATTTTCCTCAGGAGTTTGAAAAGGCCACTTCTGCTGACCATGTCAAAAGCTTTAGTCAGATCAACAAAAACGATGTAAGGTGTCTGTCTCTCTCTCTGAATTTCTCCTGCAGTAGTCGTAGAGAAGATATCATGTCTACAGTGGATCTACCACTCCTGAATCCACACTGAGACTCTGGGTAGACTCTAGAAGCTATCACTTGCAGCCTGGATAGTGCCACTCTAGCAAAGATCTTGCCCACTATACTGAGGAGAGAGATACCCCTGTAATTGTTGCAGTCACTCCGATCCCCTTTGTTCTTGTATATTGTGACTATAGTTGCGTCACGCATGTCCTGTGGGACATGACCTGTTTCCCAACAGCGGCAGAGGAGAATATAGAGTTCAGGGAGCAGGAGTGATTCGTTGACTTTCACTACTTCCACTGGGATACCATCACTCCCAGGAGATTTTCTATTTTTTATGCAGTTAATTGCTTTTTTAAGGTCACTGAGGCTCGGAAGATCATCTAGGCATTCCAGTACTGGAAGATCTAGTAGAGAAGCCAGGGCGACATCGTCTACTGTGTTCTGTGTGGTATAGACTTCGAGGTAGTGTTCTGTCCAACGTTCTAGCTGCTTGGTTTGATCTGTAATTTTTTCTCCTGATTTGGATAGAAGGGGGGCAGGCTTAGACACTGTTGGACCCAGGGCCGCTTTAATGCCATCAAATAGAGCTTTGCTATTTCCTGAGTGGAGACTGTCTTGGATTCTGTTGCAGGTATCCCTCCAAAAGTTGTTAGCACATTTTCTAGCCGTTTGTTTCACCTCTTTATTAGCACTTTTGAAGGCCTCCAGAGATCTTGGACTTGGCTTTGTCTTGAGAGCGAGGTGTGCAGATCGCTTTTTCTCGATGCAAGGTTCCATTTGTGCTAGATTCGCCTCAAACCAGTCTACATTTTTGTGTTTTTGAGGCCCAAAGGCGGTGATTGCCGAACTGTAGATTACATCTCTTAATTTCTCCCATCTGATAGAGATGTCTTCTTCATCACTTAACGAGGGGATTGAACTGTTCAATAGCTCGCCAAAGAGTGCACACTTCTCTGGTTCACCTACATGGTTGACGTTAATTCGCCTAGTTCTGGGTTGAGTGGAAGTATAAGCCTTCTTGAGAAGTAGTTTGATTTTGCTTAGCACTAGTGAATGGTCTGAGTTGCAGTCCGCACTATGGTATGAACGGGTGTGGATGACACTTTTCAGACCCATCCTTCGGGTGATGCAGAGGTCAAGCTGGTGCCACCTTTTTGAGCGTGGGTGCTGCCAAGAGACTTTATGGCGTTCCTTGCCAGAGAAGAATGTATTTGTTACACACAGTTCATGAGAGCTACAGAACTCGAGTAGCCTTTGGCCATTGTCATTGATTTTGCCAACACCATGAGGTCCCAAGCATTGTGGCCATGCATCATTTCCATCACCAACATGGGCATTAAAGTCTCCATTTATATAGAGGCGCTCGGATTTTGGAATACTTTTAATTACGTCCTCTAGAGCTTGATAGAATCTGTCTTTGTCCTCTTCCGGTGCAGCAAGGGTTGGTGAGTAAGCACAGATTATATTAACTTTGCCTTGCGGTGATGCAAATTTCATGTGTGCTACTCTTTCATTGCCAATGGGAAACATCGCGATGCAGGGGGCGAGACTGTTTCTTATTGCGAAGCCGACGCCATGTATTCTAGGGCTTTGTTCTGGTTTTCCTTGCCAGTAGAATGTATAGTTGCTTTCTGTAAGAGATCCGCTGTCTGCCAGTCTGGTTTCTTGCAGGCAGGCAACATCAATGTTTAGTCTGCTGAGTTCTCTGTTGATGATAGCTGTTTGACGCATGTCGGTGACGAGTTCAGGGTCAGTATTGAAGCCAGGACACATTGTCCGTATGTTTCAGCTTGCTAAACGCATTAATGTTGAGGGTTTTCTTTTGATTGTATTTGCAGGTGCGGGTGAGCAGCTTGCTTTTTGATTTTGTCTTAGCACCAAGCACCCAGTGGTGCGGCAAGCTGTGTCAGGATAGCACTTTACTGTCCGAGGGCTGCTCGGCTTAAGGCAGGCAGTAGCTATCCAGTGAGGCTAAAAAGCCCCTCCTACCGTCAAGAGTGGTCCCTGGCGTTCCAGCTTACGCCAATCAGCTAGGAACTTATCACCGGTAACTACCACTCCCCGTGTTTTTCCAAAGACATTACTGTCAGAGATGGAGTGACCTCTCCATTGCTGGGGGAAAGCCTGGGCGGTAAATTTGCGAGTGCTGGGCTGCCCACACGTCAGCACACGCCTCTCTTCCATACTGACCGGGTCCAAAGGGATGGCGAGCCATCACAATTTGGGGACAGGTGGCTGCAGGAGTTTGCCAGAGAGCAGTAGTCTTACTACTGTCCCCCCGCCTACGGGGATCCAGGACCGGATTTTCTGTTAGGGTTTACTCCCTTAGCCTTAGACCTTACAGGGACACACACACAAGGCAGTGCGGCTATTGACCTATAGCTAGGGGTTTTGTTTGTGGGCAACAGGGCGTGTCCGCACGCCGACGGGCCATGCCTGCCTCACATCTTGGGGCCAAACCTCCTCCGAGACCCTTGCAGTTTAGCCTGAGGCTTCGCAGCCTCAGTTTCCATCTGCCACCACGAGGAGGTACTGCATAGGACTTGCTGTGGAGAGGCTATGTACTGGCAAGAGAGACTTACAAAACTGCTCCCCTTTCACAGATGCTAGCCAGCGGTGGCAACAAGTCAAGCTACCACACTAGACGCTTCACACAGCCATTTGACATATACACCCAATATTTTCAAATGAAAAACCCTTTTCCGCAGAGGTGCACATTACTATTCCTAAATTAGCCCACAAATTCCATATTTTTTGTTAGTCACAGATCTAGATCCAGAGAGGCCTCTTATTTAGAATAACCCATCTTCACAAACAGTATTAAACACACTCCACCCAAAAAAAAAAACATGCACCCACACACTTTTATTATATTCACTGAGACAATGTTTAGGAGTCTTAACTTAAGAATAGAGGCTTACACATTCACTCTGCCACTTATCTAACCCCATAGAGAAGAATTCCATTTCAGATCTAGATCTATGAAACAAAACCAAATGGAAAGAAAGAAATGAACCAAAAAGTGTTCCTAAGTGCTCAAGGGGAAGGAATGATTGTTTTGTCAGCTTTTGTCAGCTTTCAGAGACATCCTGGCTAGAAATTACAAATACAAAATCATTTATGGTAAACTTAACCATTGAGGTTTCAATCTGAAAATGGCTTAGTTATCTTAGGCAAGAAAAAATAGGTTAAATTTTTCATTCGATCGTCCACAACAAATGGAAGAAATAGTGATTATTATGACTGAATGAATGAATGAGTGGTCAGGACCAAGAATTTTGTGTTATAGATGACACAGAAGATATGATCTGGCTATATAAACTAAAATTGTTTTTACTTTATTGTAGGTTTTGTATAGCATTCTCATAGAGCATTTTTGCTGCAATTCAAGCTCTTTTATGGACAGGAGGAGATATCTGGGAGAAAGGGGTATCTGGGAGAAAGGGATATCTGGGATAAAGGGATATCTGGGAGAAGGTATCTAGGCTGCCATTCATCAAACACAAAACAGCTTGAGTCAAATAACAAATTGAAAATCCCTAGTATATATCAGGGTTCATACTAGAGTCTCCTCAATAAAGTGGCCCATTGTTTATGCAGCTCAGCAGCACATCCCACTAGAATACAAACTCAATCTATACATCAATCTAGTTATATACATTTTTTTTATGCTAGACATGATCTGGTAATATACATTTTTTTATTTTTTTAGACAAGATCTGGTTATATACATTTTTTCAATGATCTTGTTTTTTATATCCATTTTTCAATGCTATATATGATCTGGTTATACACATTTTTCAATGCTAGACATGATCTGGTTATACACATTTTTTAATGCTAGACATGATCAGGTAATACAGATTTTTTAATGCTAGACATGATCTAGTTATACACATTTTTTAATGCTAGACATGATCAGGTTATATAAATTTTTCAATGCTAGACATGATCTGGTTATATACATTTTTTAATGCTAGACATGATCTGGTTACATTCATTTTTCAATGCTAGACATGATCTGGTTATATACATTTTTCAATGCTAGACATGATCTGGTTATATACATTTTTCAATGCTAGACATGATCTGGTTATATACATTTTTCAATGCTAGACATGATCTGGTTACATTCATTTTTCAATGCTAGACATGATCTGGTTATATACATTTTTTTGATCCTAGACAAGATGTGTTATGCAGATATTTAGATAACAAACTCATTAAAATACAGTTTGCCAGAGAAGTCCAATAATTCAATAGTGTAATTAATGAACAGTCATTCACTGGTAATTACCTTAAAATGAACTTACTGGGGATTTTCCTACATGACAGAAAAATAGCTAGTTTGTTTTGGTGCACAAAAAGGGAAGTGTGGAAAAGTTATTTATTTTTTTAAGTTATCTGAGAACTCGTGTGCACTTTTAACAACAAACTGTCATCTGTAGCATCATACAGTAGAAGACAGAAATTTTATTTCAAAGTACAGCAAGGTTACTGTTTTTACAAAGCTTATATCAACTCACTGTCTCTGGTAAAAAGTTTGTACACACTAATCAAGCTATCAAGCTGAAATTTTGCACATTATCTCTTTTACCTGACCACACAAGAATCAATAAAAAGAATTAACCAATTAGTTAATTAACTATTGGTATTTAATTAATTTGTTTGGTATCTCAAACAAGGGAAAGAAATTGTACTTGACTGAAGTGGTGGTATAAGATGAAATAGTCCCATTTATAGGTTGTTGTCTGAGGCTTAGTGAAAACAAACATAATAATAATAATATTTATTGTCAGTATGGAAATTTGTCTTACAATTTGTGCATAACACCAAACAAATCATTGTCTGAGGCTTAGTGAAAACAAACATGAAATAGAAACAATAGATAACTATACAATATTCACTTCGCTAGCTGAGTGGTTACCGTGTTGATTTGAGAAGCCTAAGAAGGCGTTAGCTCACGAGTTCGAATTCAGGTCGTAAACATTTGTTTTTAAAAATACATTTAAAAAACAATCACCCAGATACCCCATTCTTTCTCCTCCACCCCTCTCCATCTAGTCCAGACAAGTGCTAGGATCAGAGTGAATTGAGAAAGCTAAAAGGATGAAATAGGGTTAAACAAAAACAATTGCTAAAAATATTTCTAATCGCACAGATTTATTATTGTTAGTCTAGATCAATTACAAATTGATTGAGATAACATTATCCAAATTAATTGATACACTTAATATAGGCTTTGTTTTTTTTTGTTGTTTTTTTTTAAAGTATTTTTTAATATTTTGCTTGTTTTACTTTTAAATTTGAAATGAAACTTTCAATAGCATTACCACCCTGTTACTGATGTTGATGTACCTGTGTGTCACTGAACAAGAAAACAACAGGCTCTTCTCGCAGTCCTGCCTTCATCATGACTTTCTTTAAGTCTTCATGCCAATCATGTACATTATAGTTTTTAGACAGCTCGACCTGGAAACAGTCATACTCAGACCTGGAGGGAAGAGAGACAAACAAATTTTAGTAAGAAACCTCAGGTGATGCTACCCAAACTTCAAATAATTTAAACTAAAAAAAAAAAAAATGTCACACAAACATTTTCTAGAGCTAAGTCCTGTATTTATGCTCATGGTGAATATATCAAAACATTTAATACGCCAGTCATGGTAACTTACATGTGTGATGCTAATTTAGTTAAACTCTGCCGTCCACTGCCACCCATACCAAGCAATAAAGCATTACCGAGTGGCTGTCTTAGTATACGGGCTATGCGACTGACATGGCAAATGGCATCCATGAATAGCACAAGCTCCATCTTTTTGTTTGTTGCCTGGTTAAACTCTGATAAATATTCTTCAACGGTTTTTTGAGCCTGAAAAGTTCCCATGAAAAAATCAGTTAAGAAATGTACAAACATTATTCAGTGTCAGGAGTGAGACTACAAAGCACATGATTCGGTGTCAGGAGTGAAACTACAAAAGCACATGATTCGTGTCAGGCGTGAGACTACAAAGCCCATTATTCAGTGTCAGGAGTGAAACTACAAAAGCACATGATTCATGTCAGGAGTGAGACTACAAAGCCCGTTAATCTGTGTCAGGAGTGAGACTACAAAGCACACAATTCGGTGCCAGGAGTGAGACTACAAAGCACACAATTCGGTGCCAGGAGTGAGACTACAAAGCACACAATTCGGTGCCAGGAGTGAGACTACAAAGCACATGATTCGTTGCCAGGAGTGAGACTACAAAGCACATGATTCAGTGTCAGGAATGAAACTACAAAGCCCATTAATCGGTGTCAGGAAAGAGGTGAAGAGAAACATGTAAAAGAAGAGGAAATATGTTATGTTCAAGCAATATGTAGAAATGACAAGGAAAAAATGCTGAATTAAACAGATATTAGCTTTCAACCTCATGCAAAGTCAAGGGAAGTCTTATCACACTTTTACCAAGTTTTTTTTAGCTGTTATATCTTCCACTTTTAATGTAACCAACAAGGTTGTGTAAGTATCAAATACACAACTTACTAGTGCATGATCTTTCACAAGAGTGTAGGGGCGAGGATCTTGATCATTGTTTAAGAAATCAGCATAAATGATTGGCTTGTGGGCTATGATGTGATTGAAGTCCACATCAAAATCTTTCATGACTGTGTTCTTTAAGATATCTTCAAAGGACTGTCTGTCTGCATCATCCACTAAACGATCCTGAAAGACTCTGCAACATTCATGATACCAGAGTCTCAGAACAGCACCGACTGACTTTCAGAGAGAAGAAAATGTCATGTTTTAAATAAAAGTTCACAAATAAATGAACAAAAAATATATCAAGATCAATAAAAATTCAAATATTTGTTAAAACCTGAAAAAATATTTTATTCAATAACTTTTTATTTGCATAACAATTTGTTTTAAAACTTGTTGTTTAGTATCTCAGAGTAAAAATCAAATAATTACAGAGTGGATGGATTCAATTAATATCTTTTACTTTCTGAGAGGGTGATTTCAGCTAAGATCTCTTCTAATGCTATCTATGCTAACCAATTTTGACAAGTGCAAACCTTACAAATCGACCTGAATTTGAATGTGTTTAATGTAACGTTGTATGGTTATCTAGTTAGTTGATGTACAGATGTTCCATCATAATTATTGTTTTTTGAATAAGTTAGGTATATCTAGGCATAATAAAACTCAAGTGCTGTAGAATACTTTTATCTTCTACCAAGTATTATGAACTGTAGCTTAATACTTTTGAGCTGAACAAAATGAAGAAAGCAGACATACCTTGTTCTCTTCATACTGGCCCATGAGAATTCCTTGAAATACTTTGGACAAATCTCTCAAGTTGAATGTGTAGTGAGACTTGGAGGGTGTAGGCAACATGTTGGCCTGAACTGAATTATACATGTTGATACTGGCCGTCACAAGCTTGTCACAGTACTTTACAATGTGGGGACAGTTGGCTGAAACAAAATTGTATTATCAGGATCAGATGGTTTCTTAAAAGCTCCACACTACCTTTGTTTCTTAATGTTTTTTTTAAATGAAACTTTTTCTTCTTGCCTCCCTTCTCTCTTCAGAAATGTTTTCTTCTTGCCTCCTTCTCTCTTCAGAAATGTTTTCTTCTTGCCTCCTTCTCTCTTCAGAAATGTTTTCTTCTTACCTCCTTCTCTCTTCAGAAATATTTTCTTCTTGTCTCCTTCTCTCTTCAGAAATGTTTTCTTCTTGCCTCCTTCTCTCTTCAGAAATGTTTTCTTCTTACCTCCTCTCTTCAGAAATATTTTCTTCTTGTCTCCTTCTCTCTTCAGAAATGTTTTCTTCTTGCCTCCTTCTCTCTTCAGAAATGTTTTCTTCTTGCCTCCTTCTCTCTTCAGAAATGTTTTCTTCTTGCCTCCTTCTCTCTTCAGAAATGTTTTCTTCTTGTCTCCTTCTCTCTTCAGAAACTTTTTCTTCTTGCCTCCCTTCTCTCTTCAGAAATGTTTTCTTCTTGCCTCCTTCTCTCTTCAGAAATGTTTTCTTCTTGCCTCCCTTCTCTCTTCAGAAATGTTTTCTTCTTGCCTCCTTCTCTCTTCAGAAATGTTTTCTTCTTGCCTCCTTCTCTCTTCAGAAACTTTTTCTTCTTGCCTCCCTTCTCTCTTGAGAAATGTTTTCTTCTTGCCTCCTTCTCTCTTCAGAAACTTTTTCTTCTTACCTCCCTTCTCTCTTGAGAAATGTTTTCTTCTTGCCTCCTTCTCTCTTCAGAAACTTTTTCTTCTTGTCTCCCTTCTCTCTTCAGAAACTTTTTCTTCTTACCTCCCTTCTCTCTTGAGAAATGTTTTCTTCTTGCCTCCTTCTCTCTTCAGAAACTTTTTCTTCTTGTCTCCCTTCTCTCTTCAGAAACTTTTTCTTCTTGCCTCCCTTCTCTCTTCAGAAACTTTTTCTTCTTGTTTACCTTCCCTCTTCAGAAACTTTTTCTTCTTGCCTCCCTTCTCTCTTCAGAAACTTTTTCTTCTTGTTTACCTTCCCTCTTCAGAAACTTTTTCTTCTTGCCTCCCTTCTCTCTTCAGAAACTTTTTCTTCTTGTTTACCTTCCCTCTTCAGAAACTTTTTCTTCTTGCCTCCCTTCTCTCTTCAGAAACTTTTTCTTCTTGCCTCCCTTCTCTCTTCAGAAATGTTTTCTTCTTGCCTCCCTTCTCTCTTCAGAAATGTTTTCTTCTTGCCTCCCTTCTCTCTTCAGAAATGTTTTCTTCTTGCCTCCTTCTCTCTTCAGAAATGTTTTCTTCTTGCCTCCTTCTCTCTTCAGAAATGTTTTCTTCTTACCTCCTTCTCTCTTCAGAAATATTTTCTTCTTGTCTCCTTCTCTCTTCAGAAATGTTTTCTTCTTGCCTCCTCTCTTCAGAAATGTTTTCTTCTTACCTCCTTCTCTCTTCAGAAATGTTTTCTTCTTGCTTCCTTCTCTCTTCAGAAACTTTTTCTTCTTGCCTCCTTCTCTCTTCAGAAATGTTTTCTTCTTACCTCCTTCTCTCTTCAGAAATATTTTCTTCTTGTCTCCTTCTCTCTTCAGAAATGTTTTCTTCTTGCCTCCTTCTCTCTTCAGAAATGTTTTCTTCTTGCCTCCTTCTCTCTTCAGAAATGTTTTCTTCTTGCCTCCTTCTCTCTTCAGAAATGTTTTCTTCTTGTCTCCTTCTCTCTTCAGAAACTTTTTCTTCTTGCCTCCCTTCTCTCTTCAGAAATGTTTTCTTCTTGCCTCCTTCTCTCTTCAGAAATGTTTTCTTCTTGCCTCCCTTCTCTCTTCAGAAATGTTTTCTTCTTGCCTCCTTCTCTCTTCAGAAATGTTTTCTTCTTGCCTCCTTCTCTCTTCAGAAACTTTTTCTTCTTGCCTCCCTTCTCTCTTGAGAAATGTTTTCTTCTTGCCTCCTTCTCTCTTCAGAAACTTTTTCTTCTTACCTCCCTTCTCTCTTGAGAAATGTTTTCTTCTTGCCTCCTTCTCTCTTCAGAAACTTTTTCTTCTTACCTCCCTTCTCTCTTCAGAAATGTTTTCTTGCCTCCCTTCTCTCTTCAGAAACTTTTTCTTCTTGCCTCCCTTCTCTCTTCAGAAACTTTTTCTTCTTGTTTACCTTCCCTCTTCAGAAACTTTTTCTTCTTGCCTCCCTTCTCTCTTCAGAAACTTTTTCTTCTTGCCTCCCTTCTCTCTTGAGAAATGTTTTCTTCTTGCCTCCTTCTCTCTTCAGAAACTTTTTCTTCTTACCTCCCTTCTCTCTTGAGAAATGTTTTCTTCTTGCCTCCTTCTCTCTTCAGAAACTTTTTCTTCTTACCTCCCTTCTCTCTTCAGAAATGTTTTCTTGCCTCCCTTCTCTCTTCAGAAACTTTTTCTTCTTGTCTCCCTTCTCTCTTCAGAAACTTTTTCTTCTTGCCTCCCTTCTCTCTTCAGAAACTTTTTCTTCTTGTTTACCTTCCCTCTTCTGAAACTTTTTCTTCTTGCCTCCCTTCTCTCTTCAGAAACTTTTTCTTCTTGTTTACCTTCCCTCTTCAGAAACTTTTTCTTCTTGCCTCCCTTCTCTCTTCAGAAACTTTTTCTTCTTGTTTACCTTCCCTCTTCAGAAACTTTTTCTTCTTGCCTCCCTTCTCTCTTCAGAAACTTTTTCTTCTTGTTTACCTTCCCTCTTCAGAAACTTTTTCTTCTTGCCTCCCTTCTCTCTTCAGAAACTTTTTCTTCTTGTTTACCTTCCCTCTTCAGAAACTTTTTCTTCTTGCCTCCCTTCTCTCTTCAGAAACTTTTTCTTCTTGTTTACCTTCCCTCTTCAGAAACTTTTTCTTCTTGCCTCCCTTCTCTCTTCAGAAACTTTTTCTTCTTGTTTACCTTCCCTCTTCAGAAACTTTTTCTTCTTGTCTCCCTTCTCTCTTCAGAAATGTTTTCTTCTTGCCTCCCTTCTCTCTTCAGAAATGTTTTCTTCTTGCCTCCCTTCTCTCTTCAGAAACTTTTTTTTCTTGTCTCCTTCTCTCTTCAGAAATGTTTTCTTCTTGCCTCCCTTCTCTCTTCAGAAATGTTTTCTTCTTGCCTCCCTTCTCTCTTCAGAAACTTTTTCTTCTTGTCTCCCTTCTCTCTTCAGAAACTTTTTCTTCTTGCCTCCCTTCTCTCTTCAGAAACTTTTTCTTCTTGTCTCCCTTCTCTTTTCAGAAACTTTTTCTTCTTGTCTCCCTTCTCTTTTCTGAAACTTTTTCTTCTTGTTTACCTTCTCTCTTCAGAATCCAACTGTTTATTTGTAGATCTACTTACCAATCTAACTGTTTATTTGTAGATCTACTTACCAATCCAACTGTTTATTTGTAGATCTACTTACCAATCTAACTGTTTATTTGTAGATCTACTTACCAATCCAACTGTTTATTTGTAGATCTACTTACCAATCTAACTGTTTATTTGTAGATCTACTTACCAATCCAACTGTTTATTTGTAGATCTACTTACCAATCCAACTGTTTATTTGTAGATCTACTTACCAATCCAAGACAACAAGATTGTCCCGAAAATCTTGAAAAGACTGGCGTCTGACATTGCAGTAAAAGCCAGGAAATTAAAATGGCGTAAAAGTCTTGCAGTAACAGGATTCCTTCCTCCACCTGGAGGCCCCATGGCAGCTAGGATGTTCACATCTGCCAAACTTCGAAACTCACCTAACAAAGAAGTACAAAAATTTAATTCAATATAATTCTAAATAAAAAATGTACAATCAACCAATAAAGAAATTCCAATGTTTTTCATTTCTTTTAAAGGGGTACATGGGTGAATGTTATAACTTGTGTAATCTTTATCTATTATTTAGGTCTATAGTAAGTTTAGTTCTGTCATAGAAACAAGTATGTATGTACATTTATCTTATTTTAAAAAGTCACTATTAAAAACTGAACTACAAATCCAACATGTCAATATTTTGTTGAAAGTTTCTAAGTGCTATCTAAGAGGTAAAACAGAAGGACCTGATTTCAAACCAAAGTAGGAAGAGAAGTATCTTCTAATTTTAGGACATCCATAAGTCTACGTTACTCCTTACAGCTACTAACATCTGTCTGTGTTAATAAAAGAAGTTGGTTGTCTTGACCTCTATTAACTATCAGCCTATAAATAAAATATACCTTTAATATACCTATATATAACCCTAATATATTAGGTTTGCACTGGATAGTAGCTATATTATTTATATTTTTACAAAATAATGTGCTTAAAAATATATTAATACACACCATTTTCAAAGGATATATTTCTCTAATGTTATTCCTTTTATCAAAACATCCCTTACCTATAGCTTTACGATCATACCATCCATTGAAGTCCATAAATTGTCTAATAAGTTCAATGGGTGGCTGCGCTCCATAAGTCTCCAAGGAAGGCATATTCAGATCATCAATAAAAATGACACAATACTTCCCGACAGGTGGACCATAGATACCCTTTCGCCTTGAGAAATATAAATCAAAGAAAGTTTAAAATCATTTAGTTGCATTAAGGCATAATTTTAAACTTGTTCCCATAAAGTTTACAATTCATAGAACAACTTCATTTTAATTTTAAGGACTCATATTTCTAAAAATATGATTAAACTGGAATAGTTTTAATATAAAATAGACTCGTTTTAAATTTGTCTAATCATAGAGTAAACACTTTACATAGCACAATTGTTTCAAAGTGAATTTTAAGCTGCATCTTATACATTAATAACATTTTTTTATCTAACTTTTTTTGCAAGTGATTTTTTTTTTGTTGCTTATAATTTGAGCATGTGAGAGAATGTATCCATAAAGGTAAAAAAATTTTATACTGACCTTTTATCTAGCTTGCTGTCAATCAAATCTTGAGTTTGATTTGCTGAGGTCTTGGCAGAGAAATTAATGAATTCTGGTAAATATTCTTCAGTCAATCCACGTGTCAATTTATCAAGCATGGTCAAAGTTTTGCCTGTACCAGTTGGTCCAATCGCAAGTAACTGAAATATAAGCACACACAGACTCATAAATAAAGAAAGCAACCTGGCAACACCATTGAAACAATATTTATAAAAAGTAGAAAAGTAAACAAAAAAAGTCAAAATATCTTCATTTCTTCCTCCTTCCTACCCTGCACTGAAGCAAACCACACACACAATACCTGCACTGAAGCAAACCACACACACAATACCTGCACTGAAGCAAACCACACACACACAACACCTGTACTGAAGCATATCACACACACAATACCTGCACTGAAGCATACCACACACACAATACCTGCACTGAAGCAAACCACACACACAATACCTGCACTGAAGCAAACCACACACACAATACCTGCACTGAAGCATACCACACACACACAACACCTGTACTGAAGCATATCACACACACACAATACCTGCACTGAAGCATACCACACACACAATACCTGCACTGAAGTATACCATACACACACAATACTACTGAAGTATACCACACACACAATACCTGCACTGAAGCATACCATACACACAATACCTGCACTGAAGCATACCACAAACACAATGCCTGCACTGAAGCATACCACACACACAATACCTGCACTGAAGTATATCATACACACACAATACCTGCACTGAAACATAACACACACACACACAATGTTGCTGACAATTGAGGATATTTTTTATTTTCCAATATGTTTGATGTTTAACATTGACAAAACAATTTCATGACCATGTTGTATTTCTTTCTACTTCTTTCAAATCTACCTGCCTACAGATATATATCCATGTTTTTATTCATTTATTATTCCATTATGCATAAGCATTTTCTTTCTCAAAACCATTTTATCCAATTCCAAACTGAGCCTTCCTTCCTTCTGACTCCTAATACACTCTCCTCTCACTAATATGAACAAGCTATATCTAGACACTATATTTGAACGCAAAACTTTTCAGAGAGCTTCTTGACTATAAACATGATTATACAAGCAATTAAAATCATTATCACAATGAATATTAATGCCTAGAAATTACTTACCTTTTTTCTGTTCAAAACAAACATATTAATTAAAAAAGAGGATCTACAGGTATCAATAGTTGGCACCATGATATCAGAGTATTTGATCTCAGGTGGCACTTGGTATGGCTGGTGACCATGCTGCCAGTTCAGCCAACGGATTACCTAGGAGAGAACAAAAGAGCACTTTAACAATGTAGGATGATAGCTCTTAAAATGATTGAGCTTGGCAAACTTTCATTTCTTGTCAGAAGAACAACATTGTTCAAAAATAAATATAGAAGATTTATGTTGTTACTGGTTTGTTTTTTTTTACTTTAGATTTAGAAATTTGTTTGGATGCTGATATTCAGTCTAAAAGAAATTCCAACCTGGTATCTTTTTTTTTTTATGGAAAATATCTGCCATGATCGAAATCTTAAAATGTTTCAAAATTTGTACACAACTTTTAAAGACATTTGTTTTTGCCAAATCAAAGATAATTGAATGGAAATTTAGGAAAATTTTTGAACATAAAAATAAAATTGGTTACTTGATGTTCCTATCATTCTGTTAGCCTACATCACTACTAATAAATGCTAAAACAACTTTTCCAACAAAAAGCACTTAAAAGAATTATCTAACACAAAGCTAGATGTTATCTTCTTTAAGAAAACTCTGCTAATTAGCTTTCTGTCACCACACCACCATTGTACATTATGGATCCATTTAGCCTTCTATTCAACATTTCTATCTTAAAGACTACAGATATTCACACAACTCACTCTTTCACTTCCTTCCTCTTCCTCTTCAGCTTGGGTCAGAATACCAGCGTCATCTAACTTGTAGTCATACACCAGGCCAGTATCAGGAAATTTTACTGCCAACTAAAAATTTATCAAGTTAGTGTATGTTCATTGTTTAGTCCCATGAAGAAACTCATTAATAACATGAAGTTGTTTTCAGAGAATTCACCTTTAAAATGTACTTGTAATTAAAAATAAGTCAAGATTAGGAGAGAAAAAGAGTAAAATAAAAATAAATAAATAAAATAAAGTTTATAACAAGACGCAAAGAAAACTGGATACATAAGTACAACTGTTTATCTTTGAGTAGAAAATCTCATGGCCAGTAACCAGTTTTGTGGAGTTCCATTCCTTGTTTAAGATACTTAAATATTGTGGAAATGTTTAAAAGTTTGGCTACTGTGCTGTTGTGTTATTGTTATAATATTGTTATGTTATGAAAAGTTTCACTTACATTGTGCTCATCAATCTTCTGTCTGATCCACAAGTCAAACTTATCTCTTCCATCATTGTCACAGGATGCACCAAGCGACCATATCAAGGAGAATATGAACCAAGGCTCAATAAGTTCTAATAGTCTAGCCTGATTTTCTTCACTAACGATATCATGCTGGGGAAAGAAATAGTTCTAGAGGTCATCACACTGATTCAGTACTTTCTAGAAACAATGTCTACAATCAAAGTGACTGGAAAATTAAAAGTGTCATTAGTAGTTAAAATTGTCATAAGTAAGTAATGAATGTCCATAATTTAAAATGTGAATATGTTCACTTAAAGACCACATATCCAATAATTAAACAAGGTTAAAGACAGTATGTGTGGAAAAACAAAATGAAAATCGACCCCCGAAGTGGTCTACCCAGGCAGGTAAAAAGGCAGGTTTCAATATTATCAGAATGAAATTCTATCAAAAACAAATGACAGAGAAGAATGGAGAAAGGATAGGTGAAAGGGAATGTGAACTTAGATGTGAACCTGGCCAAACTGATGACTTATAATGAACATCTAATAGATCTAATTGTTTTGTAGTCAATCTCTTATTTCTCAAGAAAAAAACATTTCCGTAAAAAAAAAAAAAGAAAAAAAAATTTCCTTTGGTTAAATGTTCTATGGTATTTATGCTGCACTACAATTCACACTATAACATGAAAAACTACTAATTAATTGTTGTTTTAGATCATGTCCAACTTATATGCATACTAAATAGATTTTTTCTCTTTAAAAAATAGTAAACAAATTTTTGTGTAAATATAGTACTTAGTGTAACAGAACTTACATAACTTAACAATACAAATGTAAAAAAAAATAATTTTTCGACAAAAAATCTGAAACCCTTTGTCTTCAATATCTAAAATGAATCATGGAGCAGGTCTACAACAGCTTAAAAAATATAGGAGTCATTAGTAAATATAAAATAGTGAGGGAGCAGGTCTACAACAGTGTCACGATCATCAATGATGCTAGATGTCAGGTTGAAAATTAACTTGATCTAAACTGCACAATCAATGATCGTGATCGCCGAGGATCTAGAAATCGTCAGTTGATAAGATGATCATTTAGAAGTTGCTAGTTGATAAGATGATCATCTAGAAGTTGCCAGTTGATAAGAGGATCATCTAGAAGTTGCTAGTCGATAAGACGATCTAAGTATATTATTTATACTTTAATTCAAAACTTGGAAAAGCTATTCACAATAATTACAATGGTTAAACCTACTTGAATAAAACAGAATATGTATATTTCTACTAAATTAAATGATCTACACAATATAATATTTATGTCATCTTCCTTTGAATTCCAACACGAGACTGGCGGTAATATCTAGAATCTTTCAGACCTTTGGGCGTTTACCATGTGACTAATATCTCTTTGTCGCTTGGTTAATCAATTGACCAATAAAATACAGATTAACGTACAATAATTAATATTTCTAACCAATCACATTTATTCCAAAACAGAAGGTTGCTGCATGATTGGGATTCCCCGAGCTAGCAGAAATTTTGCCGGCAAACCTTGGACTAAATTAGACAAAGCGTGACAAAAAGCTTAAGAAATATAGGAGTCTTTAGTAAATATACAATAGTGAGGAAGCAGGTCTACAACAGCTTAAGAAATATAGGAGTCTTTAGTAAATATAAAATAGTGAGGGAGCAGCACATACTTATGAATTTGAAATCCGCATAACAACAAAAGGTAAGACAAGGATAAGAGTCATGCCCTGATGATCCTTTTTGTCAATAGCTTAGTTTTCTCCATCAGTTTTGATCCAATCATTATGTCAATGGATCATCTTCTTTATCTAGGATTACTTGCTTCACCTGTTATCCTGCTTCATAGCAATTATCTCACCAACACTTAAAAGCAATTTAAAAGTCCTTATGTGACTTTTTTTTTCTAATATGATTTCAATATAAAAGTATTTACTGGTTTATTTAAAGTGTCACATTTATTGTCATAATACTATGAAAATTACAAATTTTAATTGAATTCTTGATGATTTTATAAGTTGTATAGGCAAGGGGATGAATTGTCTGGGGATTGCCTGGGGATTAAGTGACATAAAAAAAATGTTCATCAATTTAAGACAATAAACATTTTAAAAACTTACGAACATTAAAATACAATCTTCACTTTAACAATGCTACAAATCCTATTTCTTGTCAATTAAATAAAAATTCAAAATAAAATATTTTCAATTACAGTTTTCAAGAGCTAAAGGTTTAACTTTAGAAAATTAAAACTTTTAAATCCTTAAAAGCACTTGTTTCATTCTTTTATTTTTAATAGACAATGCCATTAATTTTAAAAAAAAAAATAATTAAAAGTAATTTTCATGCTATTGTTTTTTTGTTTTTTTTAAAATCATTTTCAAAATGGAACAAAAAATCAAATCAAGCTACAAAGACTGAAGCAATTAAGATATGCTATGTCTAATAGAAAGAGAAATAGATAGATATAAAATTATATAAAACTTACAAGTTTTTGTCCCATCTAAAATTTAAAAAAAAAGAGTTTAAAAAAATTAAACTCCATTTATAATCAATTTTATGACAAAGGCTAAATAAAAATGTGGTTGACAACTCATGAATACAACTTTGCCATATCAAGTCAATACACTTTCAATAACAAACAGTTACATACAAATACAAGAGCCATTAGAAAAGCAATCTCCTAATTATTTGCTTCCATTCTATCCCCCAACTATTTGCAAGACACACTTCTTTCATCTCATTTATCACAGAAATGTAATTCAACCAGGCCAAGCAACTAAAACATGATAACGTTTTCAATCAAATCTCTGATTCTTATCATCAAGTTTCAATATAAAATAAAGTATTTAGCTGTTGTGTTTACTTTCACTAAGAGATGGAAAAATTCAGATCAACATTTATCTTATCTTATATAATACAGACCTTACTTCAAAAAAGAAGATGACTACGTCCTAAGTGTCACTCTCAATAGGAACTAACTTATTTTTTTTAATCTCTTATTGTAATCACAAAGCAAGAACATGGCAGTGAATGAGAACAAAATGTCGCATGACGATGGAACTATGCTTCTTGCTTCGGACATATGAGGTGTCAGGAATAGCAAACTCAAGCAAATAGACTAAGCAGCTAAAAAAACTTGATAAAAGAAACAAGAACTGAACTCCTCTCCTCTCTAAGGAACTAGTTCAACAATATGACATTCTGTTTTATATTCTTTCATCAACTAAGAGCATCACATAAGGTTTCAGTTTTAAAGATCTTGAGTACAAATAAAAAACCTAGATCTGTGTACTGATAACAACTAAAACAACTTAAAAAATAATGATCTTGTGGATTCCTACCTTTAATTTCAATGGGCTTACAAAACAGTCAAATATTCTAAAATGGCTGAATGTTAAAGCACTATCCAGAGTACCAACAATCTCAATGACATTACTTCTAATGAAGTCGAGTCCAGGCTGAAACATAAACCATCACATACAATGTATATAAATGAAACTTTTTTTTTCTTTTCTACTAGAAAGAAAGGCAGAAGTAATAACTAACATCAAGTAGGGCACAAACAGATCAAACCAAACAGAAGAATAGAAACTAAGTAAATCCACACAAACACATTTTTCTATGTGTAGAATTACTTGGCTTCACATCACAGGAATCAAAGTTTCTGAAAAACTGAGGGCAATCAAAACCTCTTTAAACTTGCAATTAGGCCAACATTTGGTTTTGGGCTTTAATGACAAGGTAAGCATTGTGGGTAGGGCATTTTTTTTTTCAATTTTTAATCAAATTGTAAAGTTGTAGTAATGCTATATTATTTCATTTAACAAAGTGTTACCTGATACATTTGGCCAATTCAAGCGCCTCTACTTTGAAATCAATGTGAGGCAAGTAAAAAGTTTAGAACAAGTTTCTACAAAGAATTGAGCCCTGGGCATTAAGCTCTGTAGTCATTCACTCTACTAATCAGTCCTAACAAAGTAATAATCATTTTAAAAAATCTTACTAGAAAGAAGTTTTTGAATAATTTTTCCAACTGCTCACTGTAAACTTTAATCAGAGGAGGTAATGTCTTAATCCAACACTCGATCAGTGGCCAGATGCCCAACACTGATGTTCCAAGGTAAACCATCCCACATCGACTGACAGTGGCAGGTGAAGCAACAGCCAAATCTGCTACTTCAAACATCATAGTCATGTGCTGCAAAAAGAAAACTTGTCTATAATTATGTTAGTTTTATTAGTTATGTGTACAAAACTTGTTCTATCACAATGTGACTTGCATACATCAGTTAATTTGATAATCTCTCCACTACTCAGACAAAGTTTCTTGTTGTCATCAAGTACTGTGTTCATGTTCTCTATCCACACTGCATCCACTGGCCCATCAAAGATGTACCACCTCTTATCAGTAGTGGCTGCTGTGGTGCCAATTCGTATTAGTGTGGACAAGATGCCATCAGTCCTGAGGATGATAGAATCCAAAAGTCATTAGCAGACAGCAGGCAATATTGTTATTGTTGTAGACTTAATTTAGATCAAATATATAAATGGTAAAAAAAATAATTGTTGAAATCTCTCACCATTCATGTGTAAATAAATCGAATTCTCCATATAACTGACCCATAGTGATTGACTTTGGATTCAACACATAAGTATGTGTGGTACAGAAGAATGAGAGGGAAGGGTTTGGTTGACCATGAAGTTCTGTTTGAGCCACCTGCAGTACCTTGTAACACTAAAAAGTGATAAGCAGAAGAGTTCAGTAAAGAAGATAATTGAAAATAAATGAATTCTTAACAAAATATCATGTTTGTTTGTTTGATATTTGGCATATCCTAGGCCATGTTGTGCCCATAATCCCTTGAGGATCACTTCCCCTATATAGGTAAACGACTAGTTAAAGAACATACTTTTAAAAAAAAAACAAAGCTTATACAAAATGTAATTGCATCAATTAGTTTGGATCAGTCATGTAATTAAATGTTTAATAGATCTAGACCAACAACAATTAATCTGTGCGATTAATAATATTTTTACCAACTATTTTTGTTAGGCACTATTTCATGCTTTTAGCTTTCTCATTACACTATGATCCTATCACTTGTCTGGACCAGTTGAAAAAATGCAGAAAAGGGGGCAGAAGGGAAGAAAGGAATATCTGGGTGGATTTTACCGTAATTGGTTTTCAAAAGTATTTACAAAAAGTAAAGGGGGGGGGGGGATGACCTGAATTTAAACCGTGGCTAACGCCTCCTCAGGCAGACGTGCTAACCACTTTGCTGATGAGGTACTTATGACTAGAGAATAATGTATAGTTATAAATTGTTTGTTTCAATTTAGAGCGGCGACTTATAAAGGAGACTAATTCAGCTTATACCAACACTTAAATAAAAAAAAAGGTCCCCTTTCAGACTTTGTGGTCTATAGGGCAGATGATGTAAAGGTCATCTGATTCTGTGGCCTATGGTTAACGAGGGTGTCATGTGGCCAGCACAACAACCAACTGCCTTTACTTTTCCCCAACTAATGTCAGGTACCCATTAGAGCTGGGTGGACTCAGAGGCGCCCAAAGATCCCGAAATTAAATATCGCAGTCTTCACCAGGATTCGAATCCCGTACCCCGGTTTGGAAGCCAAGTGCTTTTCCGCTCAGCCACCGCGCCTCCATACCACCACTTCAGCCAAGTACAATTTTTTTCCCTTTTTCCAGATACCAAACAAAATTAATAATTACTAATAGTTAATTAATTAATTGGTTAATTTTTTAAATTTTATTCTTGTGTTGTTAGGTAAAAGAAATAATTGTGCAAAATTTCAGCTTGATCCAAGATTGGGTGTTGGAAAAATAATATGTACAAATGTTTTACAAAAGTGAATTGATAGAAGCTTTGTAAAAGGTCACTCACAACTCAAATACTAAAAATTTTAATTAGCTAAAAGTTAAATCACTGTAAATAATAAGCCTATGGAGAGCCAAGAAATTTTCAAACACATCCAGACGTAATTCCAAAAACAGATTTTTTCCCTGCTAGCCTAGTGTAATATAATATAACATAATAATCTAATAACAGAACTCAATTGTTAAATAAACAAGAAAGATAAAAGTGAAGTTTGCTTATTTAATTCATGATATTTTATAGAGTTGCATTTTCTATGCAGTTCTAAAATAATCCCACTGTCATGAAATTAAAAAAATTATATTAATCAAAATAACATTTTTTTAATCAGAAACTTAATAGTTAATTTATTTCATTCCCACAACAGAAATAAAATAAAAAATGGTTTGAACTGTGGCTTTTTTTTTTTCCTGACATTATATAGGTATGTCTATATGTAGGCTATTGGCTAACTTCAGAAATGAAAAGTGAAATATCTGGTACAAGAGTTATATATAGCAGTTATATTATAGGCCTGCAACAGAACAATTAGTGTGGCTTTAAATGTTTAAAAATAAATACCTCAGTTTTTCCACTTCCAGCAGGTCCAACTAACATAAGCCCATGTCTGACTACAGTGGTTTCATAGAGTTGAATACATTTGAGAATGAATTCTAAGGAATGTACATACATACAAATAGACATGCTCAAGTAATATCTTAAAAGTTGTATTGTATCAAATAATAAATCTAAAAGTTGAGCATAGATAGGTGGCACTAGCACAGTATTAGTTGATAAATATTCTTAAAGAAACATTTGGAATTGATTAACTGTTTACTTTCTTTGAATTTTTTTTCCAGTTCTTAAATAATTTCCCTTTTAAAAAGTACTGTCATAAATATCTATATTGGTTTCTTGGCTGCAGAAGTGAAGATTTTTAGTTTCCATACTGTGACTGTTAAAATGGTTCTTTTTTTAAATATTTGTTCCAATCAGCTCCAAGTCAGCTCTACATATCATCAATTGGGGAGAGTTAAAACATTTAGTCATTACGCTGACCATAAGATAAGCTTGTAAAATGTTGACCAAAGAAACAGGTGAACTCTATACCTTCAAAAGAAACTATTTCTAATTTAAAATAATCATTATAAACAAGAAAATTATGTAACAATGACTTTCTAAAAGTCTAATAAATATCTCGGTAAATAAGTCACTAAGTTACCATCAACATCTTTTAGGCCTAACTTTACACAGTTGGACCTCAGTGAAGCATTAAGAATACCATAGTCAATTGGTTGCTCTCTGCCAACAAAAATTTAATAGACTCACCATTCAAAAAGAAAGATTATAATAACTAAGCAACTAATCAACAGTAATAGATATAGTCATAGTTATTATCACGCTTTGAAATAAAAAGATTTTTCTTGTCCTAAAGGCATACAAAAAAGGTGACACCAGTATCAGTGATGAACAGATTACTTAAAAAGTTATTTGCAAACTAAATGATCAACCTTTATTACTCTCTTTCAAAATTTGATACTCCAGTATAAATCTAATAGGACTTGAGCTTGGGCCATTTGGCTGAGCAAATGAATGTTCTAACAGCCAAAATGTATTTTAAACACAAATGTTTATTTTACATAACTAGAGTGCAATAGAACCATTCCTGTTGCAAATCTCCTAACTATTAAACAGCACTGTAGCATGACAGCCTGGCCATGTGGTATACACCAAGACGGTCCTGAATTTGCACTGCTTTTACACCCTGCCAAGCTGCAGGTGTTAGAACTAAGTTGTAATAATCTTCCTTTCTGAAACTGTCATCTTTATTTGGTTTGATTACAGAAATGTTAACTACCTTCGGCTCTTTACTTACTTAACATTAGGAAATAAATCAGATAAAATTCCATTGAATAACTTCAGATCATCAATAAGAAATTTGGGAACATTGACATCTTGGATGGCTCGCAAACAGATAAGTTGCTGAAGAAAAAAAAATGTTTGCACATAATAAAAAAAACTGAGAATGTAAGAAATAAATAAATAATATCACTAGTTGCAAGCATTTTTCTAATTTAAAATATTGTAGGAATTACTTTAACTCATTAAATACAGAAACCTGCAAAATTTAATGGAGGGAAAACCAATGAAAATAGTCTGATTGTTTGGGTATTTAAATTGATTAAGTTTGATTAAAACCCATTAGATTGATAGTGTTTAAAAAAATATATTCTTCAACAGATAAGTATAATTATAAATGTAACATTGTCATTGAATATTGAGATTGATGCTATGCAAAAATAATGCATTCTTTTATAAATATAATTTCACAGTTGAATATCTAAATTCCATTCATGGCCATTTTGAAAATCTAACTTTCCGTTCATGGCCATTTTGAAAAACAAGTGTTACCTCATCCATATCAGGATACATTCTTTTTAAATTTCCAGCAGCAGATATAACACTTTTGACAGCTCTCATCCCAAAGTCATAATGATCCTGAAAACAGATTGAGGATCAAGTACTGAGGTGATTATTATAAAAACCAAACAGTGTTTTTCTTTGGCATTTATTACATGAAATAAAATTCTTCTTAATCATCCAATTATCTTTGTCATTGTAAAAAATTTTCAATTCTATATTTATAGTATTACCTGTGAACTAAGTTGCTCTGAAGACAATTTGAAAGTAGACACAATTTTTTGTGACAGATTTTTGGCCTCACTAAAGCCAAAAGAAAAAAGACTTATTTCTGCAATCAAAGCATAATCTGGCACCATCATGGCCACTGGTCTGAAGAGGGCCTAAAATGAAAATATAAAAGGTTTTCAATATTTCAAATCCTTTTTATGAATATTTTGCTTTTTTTTTATTCTATTTAAAAATTAACTTTATGATAAAATTCTATTATTACATTAACCGAAAGAATGAATGGGCCTGTCAAAAGCAGCATCAGGCCTTTGCTCTCTGCAATGGTCATGCCAGTATGTAGAATCTGTTTGCATGCTCCCTAAAATCTGGTAATTTAATGGATATCTTTTGATGAATATAGCCTTTTATAGCCAAAACATATATATTGCCTTTATAGGCAAGTCTGTAACATCCCTAGTTCTGATTCCATTAGCAAACTCTATTAGGAGAATGGTTTTGTTTTTTTTTCTTTAATATGGTATAAAACAAAACTGTCTAAAGCCATAGATTTCTGTGTGCTAGTAGTGTGTACCAACTAAGTAGATTGGCTCCAAAACTTCTTCCTTTGAAACTTTCCATGAAAAACCCACAATGACAAGCAGACTACATATACGAAAGCCATTCAATATATGTTATTGGTGGATGTAGCTGACCAACTTTCACTGTCATTGGTCATAAAGCAGGATACATACTACACAAGCCTTCTAGACTTAACAACTAACAACCCACTGAGACTGCTGAAGGTGAAGGACAGGGTTAAGTACTAGAACAAATGGAAGATGGCTGTAATACCTTTAAGTTATCTGGGAGCTCTGTTCGACCAGCATAGCCTGGATTCATAGTTATAAAAACAGCACAGGACATTTTCAACACCAGCTCAACACCCTCAAATAAAAATGTGTCCAGCTGTAACAGCACAAAGTGAGATGTTTAAAGAACAAATCTGTTACCACTCTTTCTATCATTCTAAGCAATGATAATTTAATATAACAAAACTAATCCATGCAGACATATGAATTAGATTAATATCAAAATAGAGTAGGTATTAAAAAGGGCATTTTAATATTTAATTATGTCCTCCAATAAAAAAAAAAGAAAAAAAAAACATCAAAAGAACACAAAAAAATGTAAGAATAAAAAATATTTAAAAAAAAGAAAAGCATGAAAGAATGAACAAGTTTGGAGTTCAATACCAGAGACATTTTGACATATCAACAAATAATAAAAAGATTTCCAAACTCTCTTAAATAAATATGTAACAAGATTGACAGTTTATGCAACAGATGTTTAAAAAATTGAAGCATGTCAGAAATAGTTATAAATTAAAATCAAGAGATTACCCTCAATTTCTGAGCAGTCTGGATAGTTTGTATTTGTTGGGCAACTACAGACAACACTTCAATATCAATACGATTAAACTCATCAAAACAAGCCCAGGCTCCACAGCTGAAACAAAAAGTTGCTTGTACTATATTTACCAAGGTGCTGTGGCTGAGTGGTAAAGCGCTTAGCTTCATAAATGGAGGGTCCCAGCTTCTAATTCTGCTGATGACTGGGATTTTTACTTTTGGGAATTTTAAGGCACCTCTGACTTCACCCAACTCTAATGGGCACCTTACATTAGTTTGGGAAAAGTAAAGGCCGGCTGGCCACATGACACCCTCATTAACCATGAGCCACAGATCAGATGACCTTTACATCATCCGCCCCATAGATCACAAATTCTGAAAGGGGGAACAGAAAACTATATTTACTACCCTTCTGCTGATTTCTCCAAAAGACTATGGTATCAGGTGTGGTTGCCTTTATTCAAAGTCATAGGAATAATATTGCCATCAACTTGACATGCTTTTGTAATAAGGTTTGTAATAATTCCTTACAATAATTTGAAAATAAATTAGTTTTATCAAATACCTTGCTAAACCTTTAAAAAATTTCCCCATGGCCAAATAGTCTAGCTGATCTGAGCAGTTGAATACAACACATTGGATTGCAAAGGCTTTACCTAAATCCTAAAGAAGAATAGAATAAATATCTAATCAATAGTAAAAAAAAATTGAAAGAAATTGGAAACAGAAAAAAAAACATAGAACCAAAGAGCATGGAAAAAATGACGATTTATTTTATCTTATACATTCCTTGTAACACTAATTTTTCATATTTATAAGAATTTCATCTTCAAACTAATAACCTGTGTGAATTACCTTTGTAGTTTCAGTTTTGCCAGTTCCAGCAGGGCCTGCAGGGGCACCACCAAAATTTAAATGAAGGGCTCCAGTTAATGTCAGATAGCATCTGCATAAAAAAAAATATTCAGGTTTAGTTTTAGCCCTTCAGCACTAGAGGGCCATGTCACAACAATAAGAAAGTCACACCAATAAGAAAGTCAAACCAATAAGAAAGAAAGTTAAACTAATAAGAAAGTCATACCAATAAGAAAGTTACACTAATAAGAAAGAAAGTTACACTAATAAGAAAGAAAGTTACACCAATAAGAAAGTCACACCAATAAGAAAGAAATTTACACCAATAAGAAAGTCACACCAATAAGAAAGAAAGTTACACCAATAAGAAAGAAAGTTACACCAATAAGAAAGCTACACCAATAAGAAAGAAAGTCACACCAATAAGAAAGTCACACCAATAAGAAAGTCACACCAATAAGAAAGAAAGTTAAACCAATAAGAAAGTCACACCAATAAGAAAGTTACACCAATAAGAAAGAAAGTTACACTAATAAGAAAGAAAGTTACACCAATAAGAAAGTCACACCAATAAGAAAGAAATTTACACCAATAAGAAAGTCACACCAATAAGAAAGAAAGTTACACCAATAAGAAAGAAAGTTACACCAATAAGAAAGTCACACCAATAAGAAAGTCGCACCAATAAGAAAGAAAGTCACACCAATAAGAAAGTCACACCAATAAGAAAGTCACACCAATAAGAAAGTCACACCAATAAGAAATAAAGTCACACCAATAAGAAAGAAAGTCACACCAATAAGAAAGTCACACCAATAAGAAAGTCACACCAATAAGAAATAAAGTTACACCAATAAGAAAGTCACACCAATAAGAAAGAAAGTTACACCAATAAGAAAGTCACACCAATAAGAAAGAAAGTTTTACCAATAAGAAAGTTTTACCAATAAGAAAGTAACACCAATAAGAAAAAAAGTAACACCAATAAGAAAGAAAGTTACACCAATAAGAAAGTCGCACCAATAAGAAAGAAAGTCACACCAATAAGAAAGAAAGTCACACCAATAAGAAAGTCGCACGAATAAAAAAGAAAGTTACACCAATAAGAAAGTAACACCAATAAGAAATAAAGTCACACCAAAAAGAAAGTCACACCAATAAGAAAGTCACACCAATAAGAAAGTCACACCAATAAGAAAGTCACACCAATAAGAAAGTCACACCATTAAGAAAGTCACACCAACAAGAAAGTCACACCAACAAGAAAGAAAGTTACACCAATAAGAAAGTCGCACCATTAAGAAAGAAAGTTACACCAATAAGAAAGAAAGTTACACCAATAAGAAAGTCACACCAATAAGAAAGAAAGTTACACCAATAAGAAAGTTACACCAATAAGAAAGAAACTTACACCAAAAAGAAAGTAACACCAACAAGAAAGTAACACCAATAAAAAGTTACACCAATAAGAAAGTCGCACCAATAAGAAAGAAAGTCACACCAATAAGAAAGTCACACCAATAAGAAAGAAAGTCACACCAATAAGAAAGAAAGTCACACCAATAAGAAAGTCGCACCATAAGAAAGAAAGTGGCACCATTAAGAAAGAAAGTCACATCAATAAGAAAGTCACACCAATAAGAAAGAAAGTTACACCAATAAGAAAGTCACTCCAATAAGAAAGAAAGTGGCACCATTAAGAAAGAAAGTCACACCAATAAGAAAGAAAGTCACACAATAAGAAAGTCACACCTATAAGAAAAAAAGTTACACCAATAAGAAAGTCACACCAATAAGAAAGAAAGTTACACCAATAAGAAAGAAAGTTACACCAATAAAAAATTCACACCAATAAGAAAGAAAGTTACACCAATAAGAAAGTCACACCCATAAGAAAGAAAGTTACACCAGTAAGAAAGTCACACCAATAAGAAAAGAAGTTACACCAATAAGAAAGTCACACCAATAAGAAAGAAAGTCATACCAATAAGAAAGAAAGTCACACAATAAGAAAGTCACACCTATAAGAAAGAAAGTTACACCAATAAGAAAGTCACACCAATAAGAAAGAAAGTCTCACCAATAAGAAAGAAAGTTACACCAATAAGAAAGTCACACCAATAAGAAAGAAAGTTACACCAATAAGAAAGAAAGTTACACCAATAAGAAAGTCACACCAATAAGAAAGAAAGTCACACCAATAAGAAAGAAAGTTACACCAATAAGAAAGTCACACCAATAAGAAAGAAAGTTACACCAATAAGAAAGAAAGTTACACCAATAAGAAAGTCACACCAATAAGAAAGAAAGTTACACCAATAAGAAATTCACACCAATAAGAAAGAAAGGCACACCAATAAGAAAGTCACACCAATAAGAAAGAAAGCTACACCAATAAGAAAGAAAGTCACACCAATAAGAAAGTCACACCAATGAGAAAGAAAGTTACTCCAATAAGAAAGTCACACCAATAAGAAAGAAAGCTACACCAATAACAAATTCACACCAATAAGAAAGAAAGTTACACCAATAAGAAAGTCGCACAATTAAGAAAGAAAGTCACACCAATAAGAAAGTCACACCAATAAGAAAGAAAGTTACACCAATAAGAAAGTCACACCAATAAGAAAGAAAGTTACACCAATAAGAAAGAAAGTTACACCAATATAAAGTGACACCAATAAGAAAGAAAGTCGCACCAATAAGAAAGAAAGTCACACCAATAAGAAAGAAAGTCACACCAATAAGAAAGAAAGTCACACCAATAAGAAAGTCACACCAATAAGAAAGAAAGTTACACCAATAAGAAAGTAACACCAATAAGAAAGAAAGTCACTACAATAAGAAAGAAAGTCACACTAATAAGAAAGAAAGTCACACCAATAAGAAAGAAAGTCACACAATAGAAAGTCACACCTATAAGAAAGAAAGTTACACCAATAAGAAAGTCACACCAATAAGAAAGTTGCACCATTAAAAAAGAAAGTCACACCAATAAGAAAGTCACACCAATAAAAAAGAAAGTCACACCAATAAGAAAGAAAGTCACACCAATAAGAAAGAAAGTCACACCAATAAGAAAGAAAGTTGCACCAATAAGAAAGAAAGTCACACCAATAAGAAAGAAAGTCACACCAATAAGAAAGAAAGTTACACCAATAAGAAAGAAAGTCACACCAATAAGAAAATTGCACCATTAAGAAAGAAAGTCACACCAATAAGAAAGTTACACCAATAAAAAAGTCACACCAATAAGAAAGAAAGTCACACCAATAAGAAAGAAAGTTACACCAATAAGAAAGAAAGTCACACCAATAGGAAAGAAAGTTACACCAATAAGAAAGAAAGTCATACTAATAAGAAAGAAAGGTCACTAATAAGAAAGAAAGTTACACCAATAAGAAAGAAAGTCACACCAATAAGTAAGTTACACAAATAAGAAAGAAAGTCACACCAATTAGAAAGAAAGTTACACCAATAAGAAAGAAAGATACACCAATTAGAAAGAAAGTTACACCAATAAGAAAGAAAGATACACCAATAAGAAAGAAAGTTACACCCAAAAAAAAGAAAATAGAAACAGATTGAAACTTAGGCAGACAATAAAGAAGAACAACAAAAAGAAACAGTTTTGTTAGACATGAAAATGAATAGAGAAACTATTTGGGATCAAATCGACCCTAACCCTAATTCCTCTATAGGCCTACAAAACTGTATTTATGAGGTGCACATCTTACCTGTCTGTCAGTGGAGTGATGACAAGTCGTGGAGTGTTACCTAAATATTCATAACCATAAGGAAACTGGGCATTGACTGCTCTCTGATACAAGTTCTCATCTTCCATCCAGTAGTATCTAGTGCAATGTAAGCAGATGTTCAATCACAATGTAATTATCCAATGTAAGCAGATGTTCTATCACAATGGAAGTATCAAATGTAAGCAGATGTTCTATCAAGTGTTAGAATAATCCTCTCTCAATTACTTTTCATAAAAGCGAACTAGTGGATAACATCTTTCCACATGTACCTTTGCTAGAGATTTACATTGTACAATTCTAAACAGGTCTACCTTACTCTGTCCAACCTGACACATGGGTTTTACAAACTACTGAGTGCAGTATGGTAAATGTGAAATTTTACTGAAGATACCCAAGGCTTATGCTATCCCTAAATTAAGTCCATCAGTTCTTTTCAGAGAGCTAGTTGGATAGCAGAAAATACTCCAGAAAAAATGTTTATAGAGCACTGATATTCACTATGACTTCATTTTCTTTTTTATAATAAAAGGGATTGTTTAGGCATAAAGATTTGAACTGTCAACCTCCATGCCTTAGTCCTATCAGTTGTAGATGTAAAGACTTCCATACATTTAACCCTAACTCTCTCAACCTAATTCATGACTTCACTAAAAGGTAATCAAATATCCCTAACAGCAACAAAAAGTTATTTCCTAAAAGGCTGAGCCCAAAGGATGCAAGCACCTAATGATAACTTACAAACTTAATTCTGTCATGAATAAAAAGTTATTTAATATGACAATATCAGGATATCAACAAACTTCAATTAGACTTTAGTATTTCTTATTAATAACGTAATAAAAGTGTAAACTAAATTTTAAAAATTTAGGGAGTCATACATTTTAACGACTTAGCATATTATCTATTTTTATTTATTATTATTATTGATTATTTTTTAATGAAAAATAAATGTGTATCACTTTATTATAGTTTTTTTTTATTTTTCAATAAAACAGGCCCATAGCCCCAGTGGATAACCCCCAACCGGGAAAATTTGTATTTTTTAGGGTTTTTAATATTTTATAGGTATTAAAAGTATATATTTTTTTAAACTAGATGTATCTATTTCTTAAAGTTGGTTATATCATCATTAGTATTAGATCTTAAATTTTCAAAATTTTTATTTTTTAAGAATTTTTTTATTCAGAGTTCTTCATTGCTTAAGGATTTTTAAACCTAAAAATGGGAGCTGTTGGGTTAATAAGCTAAAATTTTGCTCAACAGTAGATAAAATGTTAGCTTTCAGCCAAGTGTTCACCTTAATTGACTAATCCATTCAAAGGCGTTTGGATCATTAACATTTTCCTGAACCATCTTGTCTATGACATCACGAGAATGAACTTCAATGACGATCAAAGCAGAGAGAGTCATACGACCAATACTGGCAAATAAAAAATTTTATTCTACAAATACATGTACATTTTACAAAGTTTTCTTATACTAAAGAAAAAAATATGAATATAATTATTCAACTGAAAGTTTCAAGTAACAGAAGATTTTTAGTAGATTTTGCAAGTCCTTTTAGAACAATATAGAGTGCACAAATGTATTGACATTTAGAGAACACAGACCGATTTGCTTCTTGAGGATAACATTTTTAAAAAAGGAGAAAGAGCACATGTTTATAAGATTGAACTATTGAAAACTACCTCTTCAATTTGTACGTTTTAAAAGTTTGTGATGATTGCATTTAAAGCAGATAAAAACAACATAAACATAATTTGACTCAATGTACCAAAAGCTCACTTAGATATATCCATGCGAACTAGTTTTCTCAAACCTTCAAGTTGCTGCAACATTTGCTGATAATATGAAGCCAAAGCTTTCTCTTCTAGATACTTCTGTACTTCTGAACTCCAATAGGTCTGGCAAATAGCTATAACTACCTGGCCTTGCCATTGTAAAACAAACTTTGTTCGTTGTGTCTAAGGACAATCAAAATATTGAAAGAAACAGATGAAACATCGAATACATCAAATGTAGACATTTGGTTATAATAAGGTGACTGATTAAATCAAAGGAAACAAAAATAAAATTGTGATTGTCTTGTGTCTTTCTCAGAACTATGCAAACCATGTTGATCTATTGTAGAGATCAAAAGCCAAAACAATAGGATGCCTCCCCTTACATCCAAAGCTCATTCACTGCTTCAGTATTTTGAGTAAGACTAAAATAAACAATAAAAAATTATTTTTGTTGAATGTGACTCACTTCTTGATAATCTGGAATAGCATTTCTGATGACTTGTCTGACAGTTGCCTTCATGATTCTCTCTATCTCCACCATCCAGTCCTCCACATTGCCGATGGGGTAAAGTTCTTCACAAAGCTCCACACATTCTCCTTCCCCAGAGAACATCTTGGAGATCTTCATATCTTCTTCAAACTTGAGCTGTCAACAGCAAAACAACAAAAAAACAACAAAGTCCCTTTATAGTTGGCTCCACTTACAGTACTAAAACAAAAAAATATTTTTCCCAAACAGGAAAATATTTTTGAAAGGCTGTTATGAGTGCCAGGCATAAAATCTACTTATTTTACATATAATACATTATTTTATTGCCAATATGCTAATGTAACTGTTAGTAGAAACATGTTGAATTTAATGTTTGTAGAAGATATAATATTTGAAGAACCAGTTTGAAGCAAACTTGTGAATACTGAGAGAGTGACTCTGTATAAGTGTTTTGGTGAGGAGATGAAATATCTTAAAGTGTTATGAGAATTGAATTTATTACATAGCTTAATTAAATAGTAATTCCTCTGAATTCAATCTGCCATTCTGTTATGTCAGAATCAGAAAATTCCCATAGATACTGAGATTTAATAAAAAAAGGTTTAGACACAAGTTATTTGGGACTATTAGATAAATCATGTATCACTTAGTTACCTTAAACTATCCATTCCATAGTTACATGTTTTTTTCTATATTATTCTATATGAAATATATTAATATAGTACCTAACTGAAGTTTGGATAGTTAAAAACACTGAAATAGGCATTAAAATTATTTTCCTTTTGTAAATATTCTGTCCCCAAATGTTAACATTCCTAAATTAAAACACAAAACACAAAAGTTGCAACATAATTGACAATAAAATAAATTAATATTTTGACTAACCAAAATTTTTCTTTTTTATTCACATTTAAATTTTTTAGAAAGATTTCAATGCAAACTTTTTTAGTTGTTTGGGTCATTGTTGTTTTTAAGAGTTAATTTTGTACTTACAGAGGCTATATTCTCAAAGCATTTACGCAAATGAGGCTGCACTGCTCTAGGATCTTTGGTCTGAGACAAAATCTCCAAAAGTTCATCATCAGACAAGAAGTAAAAGCGTGGGAAATGACCTCTTTTAGTTTCCAGGTAATCACTCAAGCCTTTAGAAACATGATCTAGGAGTTCACTGCATTTCTTAAGATCTGTCAGCATATTTTCATCTGGACAGATTATAATAACCTGAAGAACATGAATGAGTACATATTGCTAAGTGTGGATGAATTGTCAGCATATTTTCATCAGGACAGACCTTAAGTGTATTGAAGCTTTCAATGGCATGGATCTTAAATGGCTTCAGACAACCAGTCCAACTCCTAGCCTTTAGAAGTAGCTCAGATATTGGGTCTGGCAGAACTGTTATCATTGACAGGAGAGAGGGCAAAGACAAACAACCGGTACTTAAACCAGTAAGCTTCATGCACGAAGGGCTCTTTAGCCTCAGCTGGCTACCCACCTAAGAAATGGTGAACTCTGAATCAAGACCTCTGCTGCCTTGGAGCTAAACCTGAGAAAGGGCAGAAAAAAAAAATCAGGAACCGGTGACCCATAGGCAGATTACAGTACTACATCCTGGCAGAATCTGCCAGAACTGTATCAGCACCTGCCATTCCTTTGGACAAACCAGCTGTGTGGGGAGAGGAAAACTACTGTGGGTAACAATAACTGATACCCAGGCTTTCATCTCATTTCAACTAGCTGATCCATATTGGCTTAGCAATTTAGGGTGGTCATATTAGAATATTGAACATATTGCCATGTAAAACATTATTTTAATAATGATTAACATGAATTATTTATGAGAGGAGGAAAAAGTATTAATAAGACATCTCACGTGAGATTCAGCTTTCACCATACGCATCAGTTTTCTCCAGACTCTTTCCATTGTGTTGTATCTTTTGCTTTCAGTTGGCAGTTGCTTAGTAATGTCATCAGAACTGAAAATTGGCTCCAGGTAAAGCCAAGATCTCTGAACATTCATCCAGGCATCAAGAACATCCTAAATAAAGACAAGACCAATAGAGACGTAACCAAGCATCGAGAAATACCAGAGATAGAGATAGCACTACAACTATCTATGACATCATAGATAAAAGATAGAGATAGCACTACATCTATCTATGACATCTAGTACAATGACCGTACCTAAACAAACTACAACTACAAACAGCTAAGCCTTTTAAACATCTCAAGCAGAGATCACAGCTGAAGCAAGAAGTATACAGACATTTCACCAAGCAACAAACTAAGCTTTAAGAGAAAGAATAAAGGCTGGACAGATGTAAGTAAATTTCTAATTAATACTCTAATGGTGGGCAGACCTGAGTAAGCTTCTAATAAATATTCTAATGGTGGAAAGACCTGAGTAAGCTTCTAATAAATATTCTAATGGTGGACAGACCTGAGTAAGCTTCTAATAAATATTCTAATGGTGGACAGACCTGAGTAAGCTTCTAATAAATATTCTAATGGTGGAAAGACCTGAGTAAGCTTCTAATAAATATTCTAATGGTGGACAGACCTGAGTAAGCTTCTAATAAATATTCTAATGGTGGAAAGACCTGAATAAGCTTTTAATAAATATGCTAATGGTGGACAGACCTGAATAAGCTTTTAATAAATATGCTAATGGTGGACGGACCTAAGTAAGCTTCTAATAAATATGCTAATGGTGGGCAGACCTGAGTAAGCTTCTAATAAATATTCTAATGGTGGGCAGACCTGAGTAAGCTTCTAATAAATATGCTAATGGTGGGCAGATCTGAGTAAGTTTCTGATAAATATTCTAATGGTGGAAAGACCTGAATAAGCTTCTAAAAAATATATTCAAATGGTGGGCAGACCTGAGTAAGCTTCTAATAAATATTCGAATGGTGGGCAGACCTGAGTAAGCTTCTAATAAATATTCTAATGGTGGGAAGACCTGAGTAAGCTTCTAATAAATATTCTAATTGTGGGCAGACCTGAGTAAGCTTCTAATAAATATGCTAATGGTGGGCAGACCTGAGTAAGCTTCTACTAAATATTCTAATGGTGGGCAGACCTAAGTAAGCTTCTAATAAATATGCTAATGGTGGGCAGACCTGAGTAAGCTTCTAATAAATATGCTAATGGTGGGCAGACCTGAGTAAGCTTCTAATAAATATGCTAATGGTGGGCAGACCTGAGTAAGCTTCTAATAAATATGCTAATGGTGGGCAGACCTGAGTAAGCTTCTAATAAATATGCTAATGGTGGGCAGACCTGAGTTAGCTTCTAATAAATATGCTAATGGTGGGCAGACCTAAGTAAGCTTCTAATAAATATGCTAATGGTGGGCAGACCTGAGTAAGCTTCTAATAAATATGCTAATGGTGGGCAGACCTGAGTAAGCTTCAGTTTTTGTTCCCACAAGTTTATACGCTCCTCAAACTCCTTCTTGTAGGGTGAGAAAGCCATTGCCTGAGTCATGACAATGTGGTCATCCAACTGCTGAGATATCTCATCTGATGCCTTGAGCATGAATGTCCCACTGTTTTTATAGGGCTGGACATCAAACTCAACATTCTCCCAGTCAGCTTCCATTTTATTTAATGCCTGTGTAAAGATTTAGTGACAGCAGTATTACTACAGCTTGATTTGTAAAGAACCTTTCTCCATGGATTTATTTTGATATAAGTATTCATTTGTCAGTTTTCTGTAGTGCAAAAGTAATTGAAGTGAAGCACTGTTATGGCAACGTGACTTGGAAGCAGATGCCATGCAGATGGGGAAGACGTGGGGACAGTTGGAGAGACTCACCCAGGGGAAAGATGACCACTAATTGCTGTAATGCCATCAGAGAGATTGTGACTAAATAAAGGAGGAGAGTTATATACACTTCCTATGTCTCAATGACTTTATCAATCACCTTATCAATGACTTTATCAATCACCTTAGCTTAGTAAATGGTTCATATCTCCTTTTAGGCATGAATACATTTAATCTGGATCTCTAGGCTGTATAGTATGTCAAATATTATTAGAAAATGGCACCACTGTTTTGTATTATTGTATGCAACTTACTTGATGGATAAGCTTTAAGGTGCTAATGCTTCAATGTAAAATATGAGGAATAATCAGAAAACATCCTGAGAGTGTTAGGATAACATAATATAAAATTCCACCAAACAGCAACTGAGTTGATGTCACATGTAAACAGAGTAATTAAAAAGGAAGGTGCCAAAATTATCATGCATTTATTCATTTCAGAAGCATTGCAATGGACTGTATTAGTGGTCATTTCATACAGGAATTATCCTTGTTTAACTGGGTGTCCATTTCAATTTTGTCTTTGTAGGAAAATCGACCTCACTGTGACGGTATGTTAATGACAAAGGTTTTGTTCCAACGTTGCCAGTAAATATTATAGACATGAAAGATCGAATAACAGCTGCTATCAACACAGTGGACGAGGACATCCTGAAGTGTGTTTGGGAGATTTTTCATATTTGATGTTGTTCATGCCGCCAGTGGTATTTTTGAGCACTTGTAAACCATGCAATAAAAATTTATATGCAGCACTTGTGTCCAGCTAGGTATCAATTTTTTTTCCCTTTTTAGTACAGGGGTTTTGGCAGATTCTCTTTTTAATCACCTTGATTATTAGAACACTTAATCATTCCAGCAAGACTGACCGCTTATGTTAAGAAAGTAATTTATAAAGCTTTATAGATTATTTATATGTAACATTACTCCCAGTTTGTACTTGTTAAAATGTCTGTATCTTACCAGTTCAATGCCATATTCTTTAGCAGCTATTTCAGAAACTCTAGAGATGACATCAATGTGATCATCTAGTTTCAGGTCAAGGACTTTAGTAAAAGTCAAGTTTGGACTTGGTTTTAGTTTCATACCGATTTCTTCCGAGAGCTGGATACAACAGAAAAAAAGTGCACCAATGAAATATTTGACAACACATGCTAAAATTTAAATATATAAAATGAGAAAAAAAAAAATTCTAATCATTTAAATTGTGTCAAATGATTGCATTAGCGTGCAAAATAGTTGAAAACATGACTTAGTGAAAAGTCAACAGTCTACAAATACAGTGTATATCTTACTATGTCCCAATGTCGCTGTCTAAGTCCAGGATTTGTCAACCCTTGAATCAGAGGCACATAGGGCTTGAAATCTTCAATGTTACTTTTGATATTGTTGGCCACTTCTTGGACAGCTAAAAAAAAATATTTTTTTCAGTCAAATGTGTTGTTGTTTTTTTTGTACTTTCCCTGCATTTTTAAAAATTATCTGTCAACCAATATAATGTTTACAAATATTTCTTTATTCTTTTGATGCCTCCATGTGAAATTATAAATTTAAATGAAACCATAAAAAAAAAAAAAATTTAAATAAAGATTCCCCATTTTATGACAAAAGATTATCTTAAGTCTTACCATGTTACATAAATTACATATCAGTAGTACTATCATGCAACAACATGGCCTAAATTGTGCAGATGTGCCATAAAATCAAATCCTATCATGCTGGGTAAATTACCTATCTCTGGTCTGATCAAACTACTTAAAATACAGCAAAGATCCTATCATGTTAGCTAAACCTACATAATGTAGGCCTATAAGTGATTCTATTGTATTACTTAAGGCATTTCTCATAGGTCTAATAATAATAAATTACATATTTTAAAGCTTCCAATAGTTTATTGATGTGTATATTGTAAATGACCCAGCAGTCATAAAATTGTGAATTTTTTACCTTTTGAGCCCTTTTGATCAAGAAAACAATGACAAATCTGAATGTTACAGCTACAGCTTTTAGAATAAGATTATTGAACTTATTAGTCAAATTGACAAACTAGATTGTATTGTTGCTACTCTACTAGCCTGGAATGTTGCTGAAATATCTGACAGACTTCTGCATGGTTTTCCATGACTCAGTTACTGTTCTTTCAAGTTCTTCAGCATTGATAGAGCTCATGGGATCAGTTAGCCAACTCTCATGCCATCGAACCCATTCAGATGTTGTGATCCAGAGTTTTCTAAACGGTTCAAACTCTTTCATTATTTTACCTATCCGGCTGTACTGGAAGTAAAAAGAAACTCTTTTTACTTCAACTAACAATTCAACAGATTAGTTTAATGAAAATAAATCTAGCATTTTAGAACAGATTAAATTTAAGGAAAGCAAAAGTAACATGTTATGCTTAAATTTAGTTTTTGTCTTACTATTAAGATATGTTTAATCTATATGTACCATACAGATTATAATGTGTTCATAATAAAGCTGGGAAAAAAAAGTTGTTTTTAGAAGTTTACAAAACATGAATCATTCTTAAGCTGACAGTTCTAAAGTAAAAGTTTGCCAAAGATACAAGAGATATTTACATTCGTTGGTTTGAGTTTAAACAGTTTCTCTCTACTGTTATAAAGCTGGGCCAGGTCCTGACAATCTCTTAGGTTCTTGTACATTCTTCTCATCTCATTAGCATACTCATGAGCTTTGTCGATCTCAGAGTGCTCAGCCATAGCTGCCACTATGATCTGTTTGAAAATAATAACTATGGCTAATGTCCCATTTCTGAAATGAATTTAGCTAGTAGGATTTACACATTGTTCATATTTGAAGATATATTGTACAAGAAAGACCAACATTTTATTTATTTAATCATAACTGATCTGTTACGTAACTCATGATGTTAGAAAATGCTAGATAATGTTTAACATAATTTAAGTTGTTTTCATTTCATTATGTGGCTACTACAGCAAAATATTTATTAAATTTGTAAAGAAGAAACTTCTGCCCAAAGTGTGCTAACCTGGTTTGTATCTAAACGCTCATTGAGTGTAATAGTATCCGATTCTAACTGTCTGAAATATTTATCTTCATCTTCTTCTAGTGCTTCCATCTTTTTTTCACACATCTGCTCAATTCTTAGTGGCCAGCCAATCATTAATATTCTAGAGATTTGAAGATGAGTAAAGATGTATATAATATTATATGCTATTTCAATTTTTTTCCCAATACTGTGACCTATCACAAATCTATATATCTATCTTGGACAAAAAAAAAATGAAAATGTATTAAATACTTAGGAAAGGAAAATTTAGAAAAATAGATTGAGCTAATAAAGATGAAACTGGATAGAGGTGTGGTAACTGTATTTAGTATTGTAAATAGCACTTGATAGAATCTTGGTAGTAAGATATAACAAATTCTAGGTTTATTTATGATTATTTCATTGGTCTATTAGGAAAAGTAGAGGGACGTCCCTTGTGATTGTTGTTATTGTTGTCATAGGCCTCAGTTTTGAGACTAAAAATAGAAGTAGAGTATAAGGTATTTGCATAGTTTGCTATTTATTAAATAGTTCAACATTTGATGGTGTTATTAACAGTTATAGTTTATTCTGATTACTTTTATTAAATATATATTCTATTCTTAATATATCAGTGGTGTTTCTTTGAATTGTTGAAATACAAGCCATTTCACAACAATTCATTTCCAATATCTAATAACAGTGTCTAAAATGTACCTACCTAAAGACTGTGAGCATTTAAATTAATAGTAGGCATACATCATAAAATACATAGTAAGTATCAATGTGTGGCACAGATAACTGAAGTTTCAATTTAAAAACAAATATTATACAAAATTAATTTTTCCTTTATGGACTATTAAGATTTGTTTGTTTAGTAGATATTATAAAACAAGATGATTTATTAAACTAATAATTATATGTTGTACCTATAAAAATTATTTACAACTGGTAAAGCACTTGGCTTCCAAATGAGGTTTCTCAGGTTTGAATAACACTGAAGACTGAGATTCTGAATATCAGGATTTTTAAGCTCAGAGTCCACCCAACTCTAATGGGTACCTGACCTGACATTAGTTGGGGAGAAAAAAGGGCAGTTTGTCATTGTGCTGGACAAATGACATCATCATTAACCATGGACCAAAGAAACATCATCTGCTCATAGGTAGCAACATCTATAAGAAGTACTTTACTTTTTTTTTTGCATCCTCTTTAACAGTATATGTTGCTTACATCTTCATTTAGCTCAATTATTACAACATATGTTGCTGAACTCCCAAACCTGATTTTAAAAAGAGCAATTTAAAATAATCAAGTATGAAATCATCATTTGAAGTATTTGAGCAACTTTTGAGGATCAGTTTACAATAAACATAGTTACATACTTTGTTTGGAAATCTTCATCAGTTGGGTTATAATTGTAGTCATCAAGGATCTCATACTGGGACATTACAATGGACATATTTTCCTGCCCAAAACAAATATAAAAAGATGTTCACAACAGCAGTTGTTATGTTGGCCTAATAATAAAAAGAACACATTATGATGCAGACAAAAAGAATAAAGACATAAAAAGATACTGATTTATCTTACACGAAGCTTGTCAAGCTTGGCAGGCACTTCACTGATCCATTCACGGAGACTAAACAGGTCTTCAATGCATGCAGGGACATCTGTAATCCTAGACAACATGTCCTTAAACTCTGTGATTAGCTGAAAACAGATATGGTACCTTTTTTTTTTCAAAAAGTAACCTGCAGAGATTGAATGAAGTATGATGACATTTACATCCTATACATTGCTTACATCATCTGCCATTTTTCTTAATCTTTTGGCAATTATGGCCAGTATGGAGCAGGCCAATTCTAATCTTTTAGAACTCAGTAGGTCTCTGACACCTTCTACATTCAGAAGATAAGGTCCTATGACAATATTGTAGGGTAAAATTCTCAATATTGTTTCTTTTTCCCTCAGATGCTTCTGGGCTTCTTTATCCATTTCTTTATTTGTATGATTTTCTTCCTCATATGCTCTGAAAATAATATCAGAAAATGTTGATTGATGAATCACTCAGTTACAAGTCAGCAAAAACCATCCATACAAATGAACAAAATGAAATAAAACAGGAACAAAGTGTGGGCTAAAGCCTATAAATAAGATATTAAACGTAAATATTGTACATTTAACACATTCAATTTATAGCCTTAATGTTAAAGCCTAATAACAAATGTGAATAGCATGATTACTGTGGGTCAAAGCAAATTCAATGTCACTTGATTTTTTTTGGTATATAAGCAACTGAATCATAGCATAAATGTTATTGTGGTCCCTTTTTGCTGTTTTTTTTAAATAACAACAGTTTTTGATACCTTTAAAAAAACACTGATCTTGGTTACGTAGAACACGATAGTTTTAAAATTAAAGTGACTAAAAAGTGTTCACAGCTTGTTCATTTTTTTTATTCATGCTAAAAAGTTAAAAGAACACAAAGTGATGAAAGCAACTGTTTACATTTCTCTTTCACTATTATTGTATCTAATGTCACCTACCATGAGAATATTAGTGTACAATTAACAACATATAGATAAATCATTGTAATCAAATTAAAGGTTACAACTGACCAGGTATATTCTCTAAGTAATTAAGTAAACAAAGGGCAAACAAAAGTTTATAACATAAAAATTGTCATTTAGTAACTCACAAAAAAAAAATGGCCTTGCTTAAGATAAAATGTATCATAATAACAGGTTATAACTAGACAGATACTTACATAATAAATTGTTTGATATCCATAAGAACTATGGGTATAAACTGTTCAAACTTCTTAGCATATGCTTGCAAGGGAATCATTGATGAAATGATAGCATCGCGGAGCGTTGATCTCAGTTCTTTGATCTCTGTCTCATTTTTGTCTACTGCTTCTAATAGAGGTGTCTCTGACCAGGAGATGTCTTGCATTATAAACTGAACAAGAAATATAATCCTACAACCATTTTACCTAAACTAGGTTCCAACTTAACAGAGGCATAAGCCTGCTTTAAAAATAATATTGTTGTTACTGTTAATTTGCTTTGCTGTGGTACATTTGTCTATTCACTGGCCAGGTGAATTATTCAACTACATATAGAAAAAGTAAAAAATGTGTTTTATTTTGTGAGTTTTTAGTAGGATATATGTAATAAAAGTAGCCTGTCCTGAAACATCTGCAGCAGTAGGTCTGAAGCTTTTTGTTTTCTGAAATGTTTTTGCACTATAGCAAGGATTTCCTAAATAAGACTATATCATACATCTTGAAGTTTTGATCAAGTCTACAAAAACTAAGTTTGAAGAGCATAACTAAAGGATCACTGTGGAAACTGCTGAATTTGGAGTGGAAAGGAGCAGACAGGGATTCTTAATTTAAGTGTTTGTGTTACAATTTTACAAGGGAAATAACTGAACAATATGGATATGCTACAAAGTTACCTCTATTCATAGTGCAGTCTTCACAAGGGAATGTATTTTAGAGATTTTGTTTTTTTCAAAGCATTTGGACTTAAGAGCTTGATGATGTCATTCTATTTAGAACTTAGAAAATAGTGATTAAGTCATGGTTAGATTAGGCACTGTCCCAAACTAAACAGAGGAGTGCCTTTAGTGATCTGATTAAGTCTGTTCAGTTGTTCAGTGTACAAGTTGAATCACAAAAAAAGAAGTGCTTCAAACACATATCATATGATGCTAGAAATCAATCAATAACTGCATGATGAAGAATCAACTGCTGACTTGTTATGAGTGGGTGAAAAGAACACACAAGGAAAAGTTGCAATGTTTTATTCCAATAATCAGGAAAAGGGCATACCTGACTTCAAAAAAGGGAACTTTGGTAATTACGCAATGCTAAAATCACCTTTTTTAAACCCCCCACCCTTGTAACAAAACTAATTTACCCCTCCCAAAGAGTAACATTACAAGAAAATGACTTGTATTAGTGCTTCCAGAACATATTCTCAGTTGAACTGAACATATATATCGAGCAGCTACCGGGAAACCCATGTGACACTCTTGATGTTAAAAATAATGTCTAGTATTTTTTTTCCATTCATTTTTTTTTTTAAACCTGTTTAAGTCAGACCCACGAAAGTCAAGGAACCATGTAATTATTATTTCATTTGAATATTTGTTTTGTTATGTAACAAATCTTGACCCCCCCCCTTTCCCTTGAAACAAATTTTACCCCTCCCCCTCTTAGTCGTTATGTAATATCCGAACCTTCCGTAACAACCATTTTTTTCAGTAAGGACAAAGACGAAAAATAAAAAATATTGAAACGAATATGAATTTAGCACAATTTTTATTAATGCTGAGTTAGAATTATCTGAATTCGCATGCTCAAGTTTTATTTTGTTTAACATTAACATCGTCTTGTGGGGCCATCATATTTTTGGCTACATATGTTTTTAAATTTATTAACTTTAGTATGTGTAGGTCTAATACTTTAATTTTACTATAAAATTTAACAAATATGGTACTCACTTTTTCCAGCACTGGGATATTCCATGTTCCATACACAGCATTGTTAAAGAGATTCTCCATAATGTCTGCGAAGGATTCAGGGTCAGCACTGAAGTGAACTTTATCATCCAGAATAAGGTCGAGTTGGAAAATTGGAGATTTTCTGGGTCTGAATGCATTGAAAATAATAAGCATCAAGATATTTCAGATTATTATTAGAATCAAAAAATCAGATAATTTTGTACAAAAATAAACAATGCACCAATTTGACCTAATTGCACTCAGACTCTTATTAAATTTGCTTTCTAAAGGCCAATCTGAAATTATGCTAGCCATTGTATACTTTGAATCATCATCTGTCATGTTTTGGTTAATCAAAATATCTATGCCTTAATTAAAATTGTTAGTTTTTACATGCTAAAAGCTTTATACCTGCTGTATAATACATTCCTACAAGTTCAAAACTTAACAACTACAGTGTATTTCAAATTATATACAATACTGCGTAATTCAGTTTGATTTATCAAAATTTAGCAATGAGATATTGGCTGATTCTTAGCTGATTTCCTTCCTACTTACGGGAAAGGACTATATAATAAGTTATTTCCCCATCGAAAGAAAGGTCTTACATCCATTGTAGTGTAGCATGCATCTAATATCATGCTGGTGAAATTCTTAATAGAATCTGTTAAAAGTGTTCTAACTGTGTCCTAAAATGAGAATCATACTGAAATTATAATTCAAGATTAAAATCAATTTTTAAATTGCAAGAAGCTTAAGCTAAAATATGTATTACTTTCTACATTTTTCTATGTGAGCAATCTGTCAAATTCTATTTCCAACAGTCTTTGTTTTAAATCCTTACCTGCATTATGAATTTTACAGTTTCATTAAATTTTTTCATCTTAGAAATTTGATAAATGGCCCAATTGTCTTCATAAATGTTGAACCATCCTTTTCTGACACTCATAAAGGATTTACGAATATGTGTTCTCAGTAAAGTTAGCCATTGTTCTTTTAAGTAATTGCTCATCTAAGAAAAGAAATAAAAAGAATGTTGATGATTAATATTGCTTAACTATTGTGGTAAAAAAAAATTCATATTATAAAAATCCAGTTTAAAACAGTAGCTACAAATACTTATCTGATCAACCAAACTATTCTACACTTTAAGTATTTAGATCAAAATTTAGAGAAAAAAACTTATAAAGAAGTACCACTTATATTTTGTTTTTTAAATCTATATTTTGTAAGTGGATTGTATGATAGCAAAGAATTAATAAATAATGCAAATTGGCCCCTAAATTCGTGACTTCAGCGTGACCCCTGGCCGTAAGACTGGTTCGTGACATAGTAGGTCAGCGACCATTGTTTTTTATCGTAACCAGAGCCTGACTCCCGTGTTAGCATTAGCGCTTAGGCGAAGTGTTGTAAAATGTAACACAACCAACGTGAAGTTGTTGTCCTCATAACTATAAACAGACATATTATTAAAGTAGACAAATTACTAGGTCTAGACTTTATGTATTTACTTAATATACACACTAAGTGATTGAAGACTGCTTTGTGTGTGTTGTAAACTGAACTATAGCACACCTGGCTGAATGTTTGCATTAGTGCTTAGGCTAAGTGGTATAGCCTGTAACTCATTAACGTGTAGTCATTTATGTTATGACTTTTCTATAAACAGTATTACACCTACATATGTTATTAGTATATAAAATTAATAAGTTGCTTTACAACTTAATGTACACACTAATGATAACAAGCATCACAACAGAAATAACACAACATGAAAACAAATGTGTGGTGTTATATAGCAATTTTATTGGCAGAAAAAAGATACCACTTTAATGAGTTAAGTTTTTATTGCCATTGCTTAATGAACATATGGAGAAAAAATATATATTCCAATAATTTACAATACACATTTTAAAAATACAATCTTATCTTATCTTATATAATACAGACGTTACTTCAAAAAAGAAGATGATTACGTCCTACGCGTCATGCATTTAGTCATGCATATTAACCAATGACTTAAATTCTGCCAAGTCACTGGTTTTTCTGGCTAGCTCAGGCAACCCATTCCATGCTCTAATAGCACTAGGGAAGAAGGAGTATTTGTACAAATTTGTCCTAGCATATGGGACGAGGAATGTGCCTTTATTTTTGTGTCTTTCAGAGTATTTTATTAAATTTTGTTTTTGTATTTGAAGATTATGGTTCAGTGTTTTATGTATAATTGCTACTTTACTTTTGAGTCTTCTGTCTTGAAGGCTTTCTAAATTTAGTGATTTTACTAATGGTGTTACTCTAGTCAAATGTGAATATTCGTTTGTTATGAATCTCACTGCTCTATTTTTTGTTTGTTCCAGTTTCTTAATGTTTTCTTGAGTTGAGGGGTCCCACAAGGTGGATGCATATTCTATTATTGGCCTAACCAAGGTTAAATAACATTTTAGTTTTATGTTCTTATTTGATTTATAGAAATTTCTTTTAATAAACCCTAATGCTTTGTTGGATTTTTTTATAGTTTCATCAATATGTGGATTCCATGACAGTTTTTCATTTATTATAACACCTAGGTATTTTGCGTTTTTAGTCTGTGTTACTGGTTTGCCATGAATAAGATAATTAATTTGTTTTAGTTTTTTGGTTACTCTTAACAACTGACATTTTTCTGGGTGGAAAGACATGCTCCAATTTGATTCCCATTTCTGTAATCCATCTAATTCTCTTTGTAAAATATCTGTGTCTTGTGTTGTTTTTATTGTTCTATATATTATGCAATCGTCTGCAAATAATCTGACTTTTGTTCCTGAACTAATGCAATTTGGTAAATCATTTATGTAAATTAAAAATAGTAGTGGACCCAAGACTGTTCCTTGAGGTACACCTGAGTTTACTGTTATTGGTGTTGATTTAGAGCCATTTATTATTACAGTTTGTTCTCTTCCTATCAGAAAATCTTTAATCCACTGATGCAGTGGACCATTAATGCCGAAATATTTTAATTTTTTAAGCAAACTATGGTGTTGAACTTTGTCAAAAGCCTTGGAAAAATCTAGTAAGATAGCATCTATTTGTTCACTATTATCTAAACCTTTTGAAAAATCATCAATTAGTCCTATTAGTTGTGTTTCACATGATCTATATAAATTCCTAAAGCCATGTTGGTATGGGGTGAGGACATTATGTTTGTCTAAGTGGTTTATGATGTTGCTACATATTATGTGTTCTAGGATTTTACATGTGATGCTGGTAAGTGATACTGGTCTGTAGTTTCCTGGATCAGATTTTTCTCCTTTTTTAAATAGGGGGGTGACATTAGCTTCTTTCCAGTCCTTTGGTACTCTGCCCTGGTTAAGCGATGCCTGAAAGAGTATTTTGAACACTGGGGCTAGCTCATTGCTTAGTTCTTTGAGTAATCTAGCTGGAATACCATCAGGTCCAGATGCTTTATTTGTTTGATGTGTATTTAGTTGGTATATGATTTTCTATAATGCTTTTAAGATGGTTTTTAAGGCAATTCCAGAGGTCGTCGACTGGTTGGTTAATGTCTTTTTCTAATAAGAATGTTTGTTGAAAGTTTAATGCAGCTTGGTGTAGTTGTGTTAGGTTACATTTATTCCAGAGTAAGATTTTTCTTTTGGATTTTGTATTGGCTACTGCTTTTATCTGACTGTGTATTTTTATGATCTCATGGTCTGATAGACCAGGGATAATATCATAATCAACTACTAATCTAGGTCTGTTGGTTAAGAAGAGATCTAATGTGTTGTTTAATCTAGTTGGCTTTTTAATGATTTGATCTAAACTTAGGTTGTGTCAAGTTTCTATGAAAAGCTCATTTATGTCCTTAAGGTTTTGGTGTTTATCTATGGTTAGTGTTTTCCAATTTATATAAGGTAGGTTGACATCACCCATAATCCAAAAAACTGCATTTTTATTTGTCTCTTCAAGTGTAGTAATCTGATTACATAGTTCTTGCATGTATTCTAAACTAGAATTTGGTGGTCTGTAAATGCTGCCTATTATTAGGGATGTTGAGGTTGTATTAATTTTACAAAATGTAGATTCTATATTTTTTGAGTTAGGTAAGGTAATTTCTTCTGCTATAAGAGTGTTTTTTATTGCTAAAAGAACTCCTCCATGATTATCAGCCCTATCGTTTCTAAAAATGTCATAATTACTATTGAAAATTTCTGCATTATAAATTTCAGGATGTAGCCAAGTTTCTGTTCCTGCAATTATGTCTGGTTTCTCACATTCTAATAAAATTTCTAAGTCTGCTGTTTTGTTCCTAATGCTTTGAAAATTTATTACTAAGGTTTTAAGGTATTTTGGTATTACTTCTTTAGTAGGTTTGTTTAGTGAGGCTGTTGTATTAATTTTAGTAGATTTAGGTTTAACAGGAGTGGATCTGGCTAGTGGTTGGTGAGTTGGTTTTGGGATGGTGTTTAGGATGTTGTATGGGTTAGAAGTGTCCGCATCAAAGGAATCAAACAGTCCTGATGTAAACTGAGGTAACCCACACGGTACACAGTGCCATGATGTATCTTTGTTGCCTAAGGCATAATACACAGGTGTATTCATATGGAGACATGATGCATGGTACCATTCATTGCAGGTGTCACATTGAATGGCTTTCTGTTTCATGGTGCATACTTTTTTGCAGATGTTGCATCTATCTTTAGATCTAGGCCCTGGATTTGACTCTACATCTCCTGCTATTAATATTAACAGTGATAGGTATTTATTTCTACTGTGTCTAATTGAGAACTTCCATTTGTGATGGGTAATCTTCTTTAATGTTATGGATGTGTATGTTAGGTTATTTTTGAAGTTGCATTGATCTAAAGTGTGATGATTGATTATGACTGTTTTTTCCTTTTTAAGTTTAGTGTTGACTGAGGTAGATCTAGTTCTGTGTTCAGCTAGTGTGTATTTAGTAATTATTAGGATAAATAGCCAGAGCAATTTCATGATGACTGTTGTTGATTTTAGTTTTTAAAGGTCGTCTAAATCTAGTTTAAGGTTAATAATGCTTAAGATGGCCTAAGTTAAGTCTAAGTCTAATGTGAAAGCTAATTTACAATGACAATTAAATGGTTTATTCAAAATATAGACCTAGACTAGATCCAGATCTAATTCTAGATCTAGATCTAGATCTAATTCTAGATCAATATATTTATGTGTTTAACTAACTATATATATGATTTCATATAATGTTAATGTTAAATTTCTTTAGAACCACATGAACACAATAACCAGCAACATATCTTATAGATTACACAAGTTACTTCAAAAAACAAGATAATTACCCATAATATAACATCTAACTATTCTAACAGTTAGACTTACAGAGAACATTTATGATGTTTTGATGAATCATTAAAATTAGGAAAGATAAAAGAAATTTTTTCATCTTTTTGATTTATCCCACTGTATCTTAAACATTTAAATATATGTAGTGTACATGGTCAAAAACTTATAAGCAGGAATCTGCAGGATGTGGGTAGACAATACTTAATTTAGAAAGTCCATAAAAAGTGTCATGGTCTTCTTATTGATGGCCTTATTACACACATAACATTTAGTCCTGTTTGGTTTAAGTCAATTTAATATATTTATTTCATTGTCATTTTTTTAAATTTGTGTACTTAGTGTTTTCTTTAATAGCATTTAAACTGTTAGTATTGTTGGTAAAATTTTTTTTTAGAATATTGTTCTATGAGTTCTAACAAATTAGTAATTTCATAAATGTAGGATACAGTTTTAAGAAGTAGCTTATCACCTTTTCCAAATACTTCTGTTTGTTTAAAAAAACAACAACAAAGAGATGTACCAAGAACAATAGAATATATATATATATACTACCTTAACTGGAACAGGAAAATTTACAATGTACATAAATCATACACTCCTCTTGACAAAGAACATCCAAAACGAAGACACATTTACATTCTTACACTATCTTGAAATTCACTGATATGTTTTTTTTACTATTATATCATATGTTTGACATGTTTCGGATGTTCCTTCAGAGTTGAAGATAGTTTACTTCCTAGTCCAAGCCTCCCGCAGGACGACAGGTGATGGGAGCAGGCAGGGTTTGAACCAGAGACATCGATAAATCTAAACGACAGTCCAGCGCGCAAACCACAAGACCAGGCAGCCATCCTGCGACTTCCTGAGACTTTACACTTTTTTTAATGCACTCTCTACTCTTTCATGTGTAGTAGCTAGTCCACAATACTTCATCGTCTTCAAAATGGTAACGGCAGATCTGAAAGTTAAATAAAGTTTACTATTAATATTTTTTAAATGAAATGCAAACTGTTAATAAATATATAATATAATGATATCAAACCTTTACTAGAATATCTATTGATAGACTCGTTATTAAATTAATAGATTTACATAGTTCTAGTCTAAAGTAGTATTTACTTCCTAGCAATAGCCTCTTTTTATAGTCTTGTTTATCATCAAAAGCATAACAAATTTAAATTATTTATAATACAAATTTTATATACTAGATGCTAGTAATAATTATTACTTACTTTAGAGTATTCCTTTATAGTACGTAATCCTTCAATACTGTCCATGATACTTCGTCTTGAAAATGTTAATGGCAGATCTGAAAGTTTAATAAAGTTTACAATTAATATTTTTGAAATGAAATGCAAACTGTATAAAATAAAATATATATAATATATAACAACTAACATTTACTAGAAAAATTTGGTACATACCGGGGTATAAAATAGGACAGATCTAATAGTAACTGCCTAACAGTCTAATAGAATGAGTCTATGTAACTATAGAATACTAGTAATAGACTACTATAGATTATAGATCTGTAGTTCTATTATATATATATATATATATATATATATATATATAAATAAAGTATATATCTATCTATTAATATTATAAATCTATAAGTTACTACCTATTTGTACTTCTATTACCTATATACGGACTATGCTATTTGTATATAAACTAGATCTAGACTTTACTAGAATAATTATGGACAGAATCGTTATTAAATTAATAGATTTAAAATTAAATCAACATTGTCCTAGCCTAATTTGTAAAGAAATAAATCTAAATCAAGAACTAGATCAAGTATTTAATGCCTAGGCTAGATCTACCCACTTTGACTTTATATAATGATTATCATGTTAATCATCAAAAGCATAAAAGTCAATTAATTATGTAAAATATTAAAATATTAATATGCTGGATCTAGAAATATTTACTTACTTTAGAGTACTCCTTTAATGGTACGTAGATCTAATCTTTCTACTAAGCCAAAAGTATTACCGCTGGCCATTTTTTCTTTCATCATCTTTTGGTAATCGGAAAGCATCTGCTAGATCTGTCTAGATCCTTTACAAAACGAGACATTTGTTCACCATTGTAGATCTAGAGTTTTAATCCATGATGAATGTTTTGAAAAGTCTAAATCATATTTAGATGAAGATTGTATTTGTTTCAAAAGAAATCTTTCTGTCTATGTACACTACACAGCAACACTGGTTTCGCAAGCACGCATCGTCAGTGACGCATAACCTTGGCCTCTGACGAGTGATGATGTAGGCCGCGATCTGGTCAGAGCTAAGGCTTTCAATGTCGAAGGCGCAGGCTTCAGCTGATGACTTGGAATTTTTAACTTGGGATTTGACTCCAGAAGAGTTGTCTTTGTTAGGCACCTCAAAGCTATAGGCAGAATCCCCCCCCCCCCCCCCAAATCCATTTAAGAGTTTGGTCAATAGGGAACTGAGCAAGCCATTGTAGCATGGAAGAGGTGCTATATGAAAGCAATATTAATATTAATAATAATAGTAATAACAGTAATAAAAAAAGCTAAGAAAGGCTATAAATGGTTCTGAAACTCATAGCTAAAATAAATGTAGGCCCTAATATAATGTAAGTAATGTTTATAATTAGTATTTTTGTGAAGCCATAAAAAAAAGAGCAAATGTGAAGTCAAACTTACAATAGTTGTTGCCTGGTCTTGCAAACTTTCAAATTCATGTAATTTGAACAGCTTTGTTATTTTAAAGTTGAAGAAGCTCATATTGTTCAGCAAATTATTACATTCAGCTCTGACCAGACACATTGCTTCAATACTCTCTGTGATGGTGTAGATAGAGCTGTAAGCAAAACTGTCACTTTGCTTAGCATAAGGATAAGGAGGAACATCTGGGCACTTGGCTATCAAAAAGATTGATTCCAATTGTCAAGTTACTTTTTATATATATTTTCAATGAAACATGATATGGAATTGTATGCATATTTCTTAAAGAGTGCTCAACAAATTAGTGAAGGTATATTCTAAATTATAGAAGATTAATGCAACCTTCACTATCCAAGTAAATCATTGGTTTATTCAACCAAACCTTCCATGCTCAAATAAAATTTGAATACAAATTCTTTTTTTTTTTCAGCTTATATTGAAAAATGAGTTTTATAATACACTTAAGAAAAAAAATTAAGAATCCTCATTATTTTTTAACTGCTTTCTCTATCAAGGACACCCCCCAAAACAAACCAACAAAAAGGTCTGTAATAACCCTAGAATAAAATAAAATAATCTTTGATAAATAAAACACTCACAATACATGGGAGCTGGCTTTTCATAGCGTAATGGCAGAGTAACAAAAGCAAAGGTTGAAGGGTCATCCCTGACAGCCTTCTCCAGGATAAACTGATTCATTACTCTGCAATAATCCAGCGTAATCTCATGCTCTAATTTAACAGTAGCTTCTTTTAGCCTTTGAACAGAAAAAAAAGAAATAAAACTTTTTTAGTGTTTCAAAGTAAGTTTATGTTCACTTAAGTTTATAATGGAATTATTCAATATAATTTTTTCAGTGGACTGTGGACTATCTTTTACATCTCCATCAAGTTGAAAAACAATTTGTTTATTAACTAGTGACAATGATACCTATTTAGAATTAGTAACAATCACATTGCTTTATTTTACATAAGAGAAATGGAAGAATAAGAATAGGGTTAATTTAAGTTATTTATTTATAGAGCTAGAAGAATAGGGTTAATTTAAGTTACTTATTTATTTATCAAGCTAAAAGAACAAAGAACATCTTTCATTCTCAGACATATTTACATTTTAAATTTACTGAGTCCTGGTGTAGAATGGGCTCTCTTCTCAATCTCTTCAAAGTTCTTTGGAGTCAAATTGCCGAGTCCATCCATAGGCATGCAATCAACATACAATGTGTAGCGTAGCTCTGCTTCGCATTGTTTACGGGCCTGGTAAGCAAAAGCCACTCTGTCCGCAAATATCCTGGGATCTTCTGCTCTAAACATTAGCCGCCAGCGTTCTATCCAGAACTGGTTAGGATAAATATTTCTCTTCCCTGTGACAGGATCAATGGAACCATTGATCACCATGTCTCCATTAGGATCAACAATTCTACAGTTTTCATCCACTCTCTGAACAAAGTACATTTTTGTTTCGGGGTCATAGTCTAAAACGCCTGCATCAAACCAGTCATATTCAATACTTGGGTCTGTTGGGTCTTCTGCTCAACAAGAATAGGATACTTTAAATTTAATTCAACATAAAAGTGTCTTTAGCAAAATTACTAAATCTACAATTTTTTTTTAAACATGCCAAGAATTTTGAAAAATGCTCTTTCAACTATATATAAAGAAAAAAAAGTCACCACAAAATCTTTTTTTTTTTCAAATTCCAGTGCATATTTTAGGAATCTTTATTTACTCTCTTTCACATATATGTCATCAGCCAATATTAATATTTTTTAATCGCTTGAAACAAGTTCTAATTAAATAATCATTGAGTTTTTTTAAGTAATAATCTTGTAAAAAAAAAAAATGACAGAAAATGTTTTAAAACAAAATCTTACTGTCTCCGTCTTCATCTTTTGTGGGCAAGAGACAAACACTGGGTATTGGAGCCTGACCCATGGTCATTATTCCAAGTTTCATCCATTCTTTTGGAGTGCGGTTATCAAACTCAGTATTATCAAAGTAGCCCAATGGTAAATAGGGTGGAAATGGTGCAGGATCATTGGGATTCATCATGAGTATTATATTCAAATTAGTATGCTGTTTGGGCATCAAAAGCTTTGTGACAACTCCTCGCTCTTTCAATAATGTCGGTAAATCTAGCCTTGCATAGAGACGACGAAGTCTGAAAATAATATTAGATGGATGTATGGCAGCACATGAAGACAATTTATTTCTATAAATAAAACAATGTGAGTTCTGAGATATCAAACAAATAGGTCAGAAGAAATTTTTTAACCTGTGTTCAACTGTATTATAATTTTATTACTATGCTATAACAACATATAGTGAAAGATAAGCTTACCTTTCTACTTCAACTTTTCTTGGTTTTTCACCTGGAACATGAAGAACTGGTAACTGAACTTTAGGCTCAAAAGCTAAGGCATTAAAATCCTGTAACAAACATAAGTTATTTGATCATTAGGATTTTTTTTTATTAAAAAAAATTTTTTTTTTGACATTCGTCAACATCATTTTAAGTTCAACATTGAAAGTCAAAAAACAATTAGCTGAGAAAATAGTATAAGTACTAAAACGGATCATCATCTTCTGATGAAATACATTGAAAACTACTTACACATCCACTAGCACAACTTTCTCCAGGTTTAGCCTGAAAAAAAAAATATTTAGCTAAGCTTGCTATGAACTGTTAACAAATTTGAAATATTTAATGTTTTTTTAATTTTTTAAATAAAAGCCCAAAGAGACCTTTTTAGTAAATATTCCAGTGTGTGGTCCAAAAACTTGGCGCTCTAAATCTTTGTCTACTTGCTCTTTAGTAACTTCGAAATTTGTAGCTGGAAAAAAATTAGCATTAAGTATTTACAATATTCCCAAATTTGTATCTCAAATTTTTGACAAGCCAAACATAATTATGATTATTAAATACAACTTTAGCCTGTGTTTTTCATCCAACTATTGTTTTGATATGAACACATATATCAATACATCAGTTTTTAATGGTCCAAGAATGTTCATTGCTGTGCAGTGTATTGTTTCCATTAATGTACTTCACAAGTTACACTTCACCTTACTAGTGGTATATATTTTAGACAACTCTACAAAGAAATTTAAGCTGTTCATAATACAGTCTTTCTTTTTCTGAGAGTAGGAGCTTTTTTTCCCAATTCAATGTCTCATCCAAGTTTAGCTCTGATGATTTGTCAAGAATTAAAATTAACTGCAAATCACATCAGACTGTGGTAAATACAGGCATAGAAATGTCGTAATGTTTCTGCAGCATAGCACCATCTCTCTATAACCTATGGCAAATTACAATACCACAAAACCTAAACTAAAAATAAGTAGTTAAATCTTACTTTTTTTTCTCTACTATTTCATAATGAACAAAAAAAAAAAAAAAGAAATATCTATTGATTCTTTATATGAGACAAATAGTCTCACAAGTACACACCAAGAGGAGTATGTTTCTCTGTGTTTATTCTCCATAATGTGTCACTGCTATATGTCTTGGCACCAGAAAGTGTTATATCCTAGAATAAAGAATTAATACAATTATGCTTGAGAAAATACAACACCATTACAAACTAGATAGCATAATTATAACGAAAAGTTAATGGGGATATTATTCAATGTAAACCTCATTCACACAGGTAAATCCTTTAATATGTAATTAATTATTTTTTTCAAAAGCAGATATTCTTTTAATGAGATACGATAGCTATGATTTTAAAAGAAAAAGTTAAAAAGACATAAGGTACAATTGATTTTCAGTATTTTTCACTTAAAATACTTAAAATAAAGATGTTGCTTTTTAAGAAAAAAAAAGTGGGAAAATCTGAACCAAATAGAGAGCTAAAGTATATATATATAAAACACAAAATATATCAAAAAGGGTCGTGGTGCTAAGTAATAAATGCCTTGCTACCAAAACTATGGTGCTCCAGTTCAAATCTCTGTGTAGACTGGGATTTTTAATTTCAGGATTTTTACCACCTAACTGTGATGGGTACCTGACAGTAGTTGGGGAAAGTATATGCGGTATCTGTGAGATAGTTTCTGTGTTAATAATAGACATACTAAGCTTAAGCTGCACACTGCAAATCATATTTATTTGATTATGATATCATAGAGACATTATATAACACTACACCACTATAGCTTTCTTCAGTCACAAAGCGACTATGGATAACCATCTCATAGAAATGTAATGTAAGCCTGGTATTATCTATGGTCAGAAGGATGTGGCCCACACAGCAGTCCTCTCCCCCCCCCCTTTTTATTTTTCCATGCAGCTGATGTGTCCATAGGAATGGCAGGGGCTAATACAGTTATGAATCAGTGGCAACACTCAGGTTCTTCCATGATGTCGTCTGTCACACTTGTCATAATGTGCTGCAATAGTGTGAGCTGCCTTAGGCTAAAACCTTCACAGCGCAAGCTGCCAAATTAGGCGACTAAGCTAATGGCAAGGAATGAAGGAGATGGTTCACTGGCTCATCATCATCCTTTTTCCTTTGTGCTATGGAACATAGGACCTCAGTAAAAACATCCACGCTCCATGGTCTCTTGTTAAGTTTTTTAATGGCTTTCCAGCTCTTTCCTGTCCTCTCTGCTTCATCTAGTATACCTCGTCGCCATGTTCTTTTTGGTCTTCCTCTACGTCTGGTTCCCTGGGGGTTCCACTCTAAGGCCTGCCTAGCTCTGTTGTTGGTATCTTTTCTAAGGGTGTGACCAAGCCATCTCCACTTCCTCTCTAAGATCTGCACCTCTATATTTTCTGCCCACTCATCTCCCACAATTTTGTGTTTTCTATTTTGTCATACCAGTGTATTCAGACATCTGTTGATGAAGGTCTGTACTTCTTTTGTTGTTGCTTCAGTTGTTCTCCATGTTTCAGAACCATACAGTAGGACCGCCTTGATATTAGAGTTAAAGATTCTTATATTAGTCTTGTTTGAGAAGTGAGGAGATTTCCAGGTTGGTTTTAGCTGTATAACTGTCCGATGCGCTAGATTTACATGACGTTTAATGTCTTCATCTGTTCCATTTGATACACTGACTACACTCTTAACTACTTGGTCTATGCATGGAACTATAGTCTATGGTCTGAGTATCCAGTTCTATGTGTCCAATTTGTTTGTTGTTAACTTAAAGTACTTTTGTTTTTTGGTGGTTTATTTTGAGGCCTACTTTTTTTCCTACTTCACTTAAAGCTGTGACCTTTTCTTGCATATCCTGTAGTCTGTGTGATTATAAGGTTATAAATGTCATCAGCAAATTCCAGATCTTCTCACTTCAAGCTTTTGTTTAAAAGTCCACTGGATTCTTTTCCGCACAGCTGCCATTCGTGTGTAATGAAAACTTGTAGTTTATAACCCGCTGGTAATATGCGGTAGTCCCTAGACTAGAGACACTAGTGTCACTAGTCACTAGAGTTTAGTTTGAAGAGTTTTAGTAAGTACTAGAGTCTAGAGACTAGATTGACTAGATCTTGATCTAGTGACTAAGACTAGAGTAAGAGGGATATTCAGAATAGTCTCTGGATCTACTACTACTAGTCTTAGTAGACTACTACTACTGCTACTACTACTGTGATAATCAATAAATCGTAATATATAATAATAAATTAATAATATTAATATATAATATATATATAGACTAAAAGATATCTAGAATTAGTAGAGCTTAGTAGAAGTACTAGAATGGAATCTAGATAGATCTAGTCAATCTTATCTAGTCTGGGTAAAAATTACGGGAAATATCTGAGTGATTATATTTATAACATTATTAGACTAGATAGGCCTACTAACTACTAGATCTGTATATATATAGAATATATATCTACAATCTAATTCTAGATCTTATACTTATATCATATGAAATAATCACTCACGGTTATTTCTCCTAAATCTGCTTCTTGTGTTATTAAATCTGAGTAGTAACCTCTGGCTTTAACTTGAGGATACTTGGAGTCGGAATACTTCAGCTTGTTAACTAAAGGTGCTCTTTTCTTTTCCGCGGCAAAAAGGCGAGCTCTTCCACTTGTAAAAGCCATTTTCTGTTGTATGATTTCTAAACGAAAGAACAAGATAATCATACCCTTTCCATTTTGTGTGTATCCATGTTCTAGACCAGTGGTTCCCAAATTTTTTGTCTCGTAGACCCCTTGCCATGTTTTCCGGTTATCGGTAGACCCCCTGCTTAACTTTCAAATTTTTCAAATTCAAAATTTTATTTTAAAACTAATTTCTATCTGTACAAAAAGTAAAGTTCCCCTCAGACCTTGTGGTCTATAGAGCAGATGATGTAAAGGTCATCTGTTTCTGTGGCCTACGATTATCGAGGGTGTCATGTGGCCAGCACAACGACCTTCTTATCTTATATAATACAGACGTTACTTCAAAAAAGAAGATGATTACGTCCTACGCGTCATGCATTTAGTCATGCATGTTAACCAATGACTTAAATTCTGCCAAGTCACTGGTTTTTCTGGCTAGCTCAGGCAACCCATTCCATGCTCTAATAGCACTAGGGAAGAAGGAGTATTTGTACAAATTTGTCCTAGCATATGGGACGAGGAATGTGCCTTTATTTTTGTGTCTTTCAGAGTATTTTATTAAATTTTGTTTTTGTATTTGAAGATTATGGTTCAGTGTTTATGTATAATTGCTACTTTACTTTTGAGTCTTCTGTCTTGAAGGCTTTCTAAATTTAGTGATTTTACTAATGGTGTTACTCTAGTCAAATGTGAATATTCGTTTGTTATGAATCTCACTGCTCTATTTTTTGTTTGTTCCAGTTTCTTAATGTTTTCTTGAGTTGAGGGGTCCCACAAGGTGGATGCATATTCTATTATTGGCCTAACCAAGGTTAAATAACATTTTAGTTTTATGTTCTTATTTGATTTATAGAAATTTCTTTTAATAAACCCTAATGCTTTGTTGGATTTTTTTATAGTTTCATCAATATGTGGATTCCATGACAGTTTTTCATTTATTATAACACCTAGGTATTTTGCGTTTTTAGTCTGTGTTACTGGTTTGCCATGAATAAGATAATTAATTTGTTTTAGCTTTTTTGTTACTCTTAACAACTGACATTTTTCTGGGTGGAAAGACATGGTCCAATTTGATTCCCATTTCTGTAATCCATCTAATTCTCTTTGTAAAATATCTGTGTCTTGTGTTGTTTTTATTGTTCTATATATTATGCAATCGTCTGCAAATAATCTGACATTTGTTCCTGAAGTAATGCAATTTGGTAAATCATTTATGTAAATTAAAAATAGTAGTGGACCCAAGACTGTTCCTTGAGGTACACCTGAGTTTACTGTTATTGTTGTTGATTTAGAGCCATTTATTATTACAGTTTGTTCTCTCCCTATCAGAAAATCTTTAATCCACTGATGCAATGGACCATTAATGCCGAAATATTTTAATATCCTGACCAACAGCTTTTACTTTCCCCAACTAATGTCAGAGTGGCCTCAGAGGCGCCCAAAAGATCCCGAAATTAAAAATCCAAGTCTTCAACAGGATTCAAACTCGGGACCCCCGGTTCAGAAACCAAGCACTTTACCGCTCAGCCAATTCGCCTCCTAATTTCTATCTGTAGAGAGTTGAAAAGTGAAAAAGTAATTTAAAGCTACATATTAGAGATTTTAGAGATCTCTCTTTTTTATTGATAAAATTCAAAACCAATTAAAATAGCAATATGTATTGCTGGAATCTCCAAACTCAACTTAATTATCATTGAAAGAGTTTTCGCAAAGAGCAGTTTCTCGTGTATTTGTTGACGTTTCACGAGTTGCTCAAATATTATGTTCGCGCGAAGATATTATCGGGAGAAAGAGCGAAGGCGCGTTACTGTCGCCTAAGCCAGTAAGCTTCGAGCATGAAGGGCTCATTAGTCTTGGCTGGCTACCCACCTAGCAGAAGTAAAACTGAATTCAAAACTCTCCTGTCTTGCAACTCAAACATGGGAAAGGTTTTGTGGGTTAACCTGAGGAAAAATAAGGAGCCGGCGACCATAATGCAGTTTGCAGCACACACCACTGCATCCTATCAGAACCTGTGACGCTTTGTTGCTTAAAGAAATTCTTTTAATAATATCAGATGTGGGCTTGTGTAAAACAGGTTTTAAAACTACAACGGCTGATAAAAATCAATGCTTTACCTATGGTGTTTTCCGCATTTTGCCATAAATAAGTAAATTTCCCCTTTCAGACATTGTGATGATGTTATGGTCATCTGTTTATTTGGCCAACGGTTAACGAGCAGGGTGTCATGTGGGCAGAACAACGACCAACCGCCTTTACTTTTACTAACATAATTCAGGTACCCATTAGAGATGGGTGGACTCAGGGGAGCCCTGAAAATGCTGAAATTCAAAATTCAGAGATTCGAACCCAGGACCCCAATTACGGAAGCCAAGCGCTTAACCAATACCACCACACCCTTATTTTGCTATAAGTGAACAGATATTGTAAGACTTATAAACCACCATCTTCTCTACATGATGTTGAATAGAGATTTTGTGGGTCAATTCTGAACTTTATCTTTGAATGTTCAAAAGTTGTTCAAATCTATATCTTTTTATCTGGGTGATATTGTCGCAGATGATCCTCAAGCGTAATTAGTTTCATATCGTCATAAGAAAGGCAATCGGTAACCGCTTAGTTGACAAGGCAAGAATGAACAATTTTATATAATCAACGCTAGACAGTCTACATTTCTTTTTGTTAAACATTATTTACATGAAGACAAAATTAAGTTATTTTAATAAGTATTGAAATTAAATACAACAATTTTTCGTTTGAATAGAAGGATAAATATTTAAATGATTAACTAAGTTACAAATTATATATAGTGTGAAGAATTACATTAATGGGATGTAAAAATTAAAGTCACGACCTGCTTATATGAAATCTATTATCATAGACCCCCTTGGACATCTCATGGACCCCCAATTTGTTTTTTCACTTTCGTAGACCCCTTGAAAGTCTTCGTAGACCCCTGGGGGGTCTATATAGACCACTTTGGGAATCACTGTTCTAGACTCTTCTATCTGAACTCCCATAACCCCATGCTTTAAAATGTCAGAAACTTTTTTTTTTAGCGGACATAAGATAAATGATATAGATCTAGATCTATGGCTTATCATATCAACAATACACATAGTATAGCCTAATAGGCCTAATCTAGTGTTCCTGAATGACTAGTGTTGATTTCTGCTACTTGACTTTGTCCTTACCGATATGATCCTAAGGAGGTCAGTCTTTCTACGGAATGTTGTTATGTAAAAAATGCAGGGAAGAGAACCTGTAGACTCTACTTGTACTCAATTTTCATTGATCTTACCAAAGCTTTTGAGACGATGAGTCACTATGGCTTTTGGAGGATTTTATTTGTGCTTGGTGCTTTATGGGCGTACGCTGGCAAGGTTAGGAATAACCATTTTCTGCTGGAGGTCGGTGTGAACTGTGAACAGTACAGAAACACTACTTACCATTCGACAGCTATCTTGCATTGGGGATTAATTAAGCAATTTTTAAGCTGTTTTTTTTTTTGGCAAGTTTAAAGAAGGATGGCGTATCACCGTTGCCCCCCCCCCTTACCCCACGCGGATGCGCTATAAAGATCAAATAAGACGCTATTTTTCCCTTACTATTATAGAGGAAAGCTGTTGGCCTACGAAAGAGAGTGGAAGATCTCTCTCGATGATTGCGGGACACACATTTAAAACTTAAGAAAAGCCCTTGCCGAAGACAGGTGCACAGGACGAAAAGAAAATTTAAATAGACCCTCGTCGGACAACGGCTTTATCTGGATAAAGTGTGACAACTAAGCATGTCGAAACTGGATTTGCGTGCTCACGTGAAATACTCATATACTGCACTCATCCTTAATCTTAGCTTCTTATCTTCTTATCTTATATAGGTCACGGGATACACGTTAGAGACCAAACGGACATCTACTGCTCGATGATAGACGGTGGAAAGAGAACCTAAATCGACCACTGGCATAAAACGTTTATGTCTGCACTGGATGTGGCCAAATATGTAGATTACAGCTAGCACTGCGTAGCCACGTGAAATGTTGCACTGCTTCTTAATCTTCGGACTCGAAGACAAGCCTTATATAAATTATTAAATTTTCAAAATCAACATTTATATACATTTTCAATGGTCCTTTTCTGGTTGCATAGATGTAAACCGTGACAATGAAAGCCTTCTAACAAACCTTTTATATAACAAAATCGTACATGAAATTGGCAAGATTACATTTATAAGAGTTGAACATAGTGTTCATTGTTGTAGCAACGTTTGACGTCAATGGTAACAAATGTTAAAAATCGTAATCTGTTTGCGAAAAAAAAAAAGATTAATTGAACTGTTCATTATACGTTATTATTGTCTGTGCGATATTTTTGTAGGCCATTTGTAAACTAACACTGCAGTTGTTTAGGAACAGACGAGTTTACAATCCAGTGATAGAGTAATCGTTTTTTTAAGTTAAATTAGTAGTTTTGAAGATATTTATGATTTCATGGTTTAGTTATAAATGTTGATTTAGAAATTTTAATGATTTATATAAGGCTTGTCTTCGAGTCCGAAGATTAAGAAGCAGTGCAACATTTTGGTTTGGTCTCTAACGTGTATCCCGTGACCTGTGTAAGAAAGCCGCTTGCTGCCATAGGCTCTCTTCTGTGTCTGTTAACTCTTAAAACGCGTGTGGCAGTTTAGCCTCTTAACATCAGAATTGTAATTCCATTTTGAATGCACTCATTGTAAAACAGCTCAGCACTTCAAGGGTTAAAGCAAGTTGGCGCCCAGGGGCGGACTGGCTATATGGGCAAACGGGCAAATGCCAAGTGGGCAAATCTGGTCGCGACCAAAGAAAAAAAAATTCAATGCAGACACCTTTTTAAAAAAAAGTGACAGCATCAAGACACAAAGTTGTTTTTTTTTTTAATTATTATTACAATTAATTTTGTTTGAAATTCAACAAGAATATAATTTTAAGAATTACACTATACACTGTACGTATTATCATTTGTAAAAACGTTAGACCGTACTTTCTGCTATGCACGAGCGGCATGGCCTTCAACACTACTTTGATGTCTTCAATACAGTGTTTGGCCTGATCATTTTGCTGGTCGGCATGGGCCTTTGATGGCACTCCTATTTTTGTTTCGCTCCTCCCTCACCCGTCTTTTGATGGTTCCATTGAGTTAACGAAAAAGAGGGATTGGGGAGGTTAAGTTAGAAAACATTGATATAACGCGGCAAAACAAAACTTAATAGAAGTTTAAACACATACACACAACCTCGAAATTGCAAACCACCCAACTTATTCATAACTCAATAGGGGTAAAAAGTTCTACTTTCTGCTATTTGAAAAGAAAAAGTAAGTTTCTTGTTGTTTATTTGTGATAACATAGATCTAAGAATACTACACTTAAGGCTTACAAAAAAAAAATTATTTAATTAAAACAAATCAAGATCTAAATCAATTCTATACCGTTATGATTAATGGCAGACTTATGCTTAGTATAAAGTCATTAATAATGAAAATTATTACAATAATTTATATAGCGCTGTCACATCCGATATTTAATGAAAGGATATTTAGAATCATTTAGATTTTAAATAATACTAGTCGACCGGCGGCGTAGCATACGCCGCTATTATGCAGGGCCGGCCTTAGTCCACTGCAACCTATGCGACCGCAGTGGGGCCCGCACTTCCTTAGGACCCGCTCTAATTCAAGGTGTATATATCTTTATTAAATTAAACAATTTTATAACTAAACAGATTTCCAGCGCCCTCCTGTCGAGCTCCTGGAAATCTCCCGAAATCGCAAAATATACGAAAAAGTCCTTAAAATATACGAAATATATACACAAAAATTGTCATTTTGGGGTGTCATTCAATATGGAAAACGCCAATCTTACGCGCGGCATTATGCATCAGCCGTAATTGTGTAATCCGGTGAAAGAAGCTTCTCGCGCCTCGTGAAGTAATTCTGTACGTAGTTTTTTTTAAATATATTCATATACAAATCGCGTTTTTGAAAATGTACTAGGACGAAGCAAGAGCTTTTCACATTTAGAAGTACCTCTCTAACCATTCTGCTATCTTTTATCTTTTATAGGAATATATATAAATCTCTTTCTCTCTCTCTCTCTCCATCATAGTTCGATTATGACCATTTTGTCATCCAGGGGGCTAAGGGCTTTGCACTGGGGTTTTATGTCTCTACGTGTGGCTGGTGAGACCTATGTGAGCCTGGAATGTTCGGCCGCACACTAGGCAGGTTATTCCAGCTGAAGCTGTTGTCATTGGCCTCTCTGGAGTTTTTCTTCTGCCAGCTTTGTTCTCTTTTCCTCAGCAACCTGTGCGCCGGTTTTCACAGCGCGACGTCATGATGCTCTGTCATGTGCCTCTGTCTCCCAGGTGGCTGGGTCTATGCTGAACGCCTTCAGAGAAGCTTTGAGGGTGTCCCTGAAGCGCTTTCTCTTGCAACCTTGCGAGCGCTTTTCTTCTCTTAGTTGGCCATACAAGAGTCGTTTAGGATTGCGGTGGTCTTCCATTCTGCGGACGTGTCCTGCCTATCGCAGCTGGGACTGCATCAGGATTGTGTGAATGCTTTGAAGACCCGCTCTTTGAAGGACTTCAGTATCTGGTATTTTGTCTTGCCATTTGACATTCAGTATTTTTCACAGACATGTCATGTGGAAGTGATTCAGTTTCTTTGCATATTAACTGTACACTATCCATGTTTCTGAGGCATAGAGCAATGTAGGGAGGATGACGGCTCGATAGACCCCTAGTTGTATTTGTGGTGATACCACTTTAAAGAAATGGGTTGCCTGAGTCAGCCAGGAAAACCAATGATTTAGCATATTTTAAGTCACAGATCAACATGCATGACTAGCTTGACACGTGAAATGCGAAGGACCTAATTATTTTATTGTTTTGAAGAAACGTCTGTAATCTATAAGTAATACCAAAAAGTTTGAAACTCATTAAGGCTGCTATTGTAGTGTATATAGTTTTCAGACTACATGTATAAATAAAATACATTATGTAAGCCTACGAAAGCATACATCCAGTTTTCGTTATCAAACTTTATATATTTTGAATAGAATTAGGCTTACACCTATGATAAAACACATGGGCGTAGCCGAGAGGGGAGGAGTTCAAACCATCACTGGCCTCAGATCTCATTACTTATTTCCCCAGTGCAGCCAACTTAAGCAAACTACAGTCACCAAAAGGGGTTTTGTGGTCCCCCCCCTCCAATACAAAACTAAAGCATTTTACCATTTTCTACCAGTCGCTGGACTCCAGTGAATAGAAGATTTAGTTTTTGATTTTTTTTAGCGGAAGAGTAGCAGGCTAATTGCACTGTAAATACCTCAAAATATGCATTTTTTAAAGCTTAAAATAACGGAAATAATGCTTGGATCCGGGGCTTCGCAGCGCTCCCCCAGACTCCCAAGCTGTCCCTTGGCGGTGTGTACTGCCTTTCACTAATTATAGGAAGAGAGTATTCTAGGGTAGAAAAAACGTTTAAAATAATGAAAGATATTACACATTTACACATCTACACTGTCTTTCCCGCCATTCGCAAGAACATCGTTTTTTGTAATGCGGTCTTATCATAAGCCGATGATGGAGCCCAGATATCTTTGTTGAAAGCTTTCAAGACATGTTTTTCCAGGGTTTATTGTTCAACTAAACCAAGCGGCAGCGTACGCAAATTCTTTAACAGCGAGCTGAAGCTCATGTTCGGTGTGAGCAAGGCTAGCAGGGCGCAATCATCGGCATAGAGAAGCTCTGTGACAATCTCCTTTGTTTTAGTGTGGGACAGTAGGCGCCGAAGGCTGAATACATTACCGTCTGGCAAATTATTAGAAAAACTTGGATCCATAGAGGTAGTGGACCAGAGGAATGGTGTAACAAAGCCTATATAAAGTCTTATATAATACTTAAACTCCTTAAATATTCTTTACATTAATTTTTTTTATTAAAGCTAAATACACACATTATCACTTTTGGATTCTTTGCATCTTCTTTAATAGTAATGACGTCACACTACCCTGATTTTCCTTACAAGGTTTTATTTTCCACTATTCTTGAATTCTTTTTGTTATATTCGTATTAGGCCTATATATATATATATATATATATATATATATATATATATATATATATATATAGATATATATAGATATAGATATATAGATATAGATATAGATATATAGATATATAGATATATAGATAGATAGATAGATAGATAGATATAGATATAGATAGATAGATAGATAGATAGATAGATAGATAGATAGATAGATAGATAGATAGATAGATAGATAGATAGATAGATAGATAGATAGATAGATATAGATATATATATAGATATATTTGATATCATAAATCATAAATTCTATATTATATGTAATATTATTCTCTAAATGTTTTTAAATTTATATATAATAATGCAAACTCATATTTAAATTCCGATAATCTAAATCACAATGTAAATATTATGCTAAATGCGCAGGTCAAATAAATATCCATAGTGTTCCACAATTGTGACTGTCTTTAAAAAGGTAAATACTGGGTTAACACCTCCCAATTTTTTTAAATTGAATTTATGGTATATATCTATAAAATTACGTTTTTTCCACATCCATTTATAAACCAAAATAAGATGTATTATGCAGGTGATGGGTCATTATCATTTTTTAAAAGCCTTAAGCCTTGACCTATGCGATTCTCCTGGTACGTGAAAAATAATGGACGATTCTACACCTGTCAACTTTAACCTGGGGTCAAAATTAATTTTCTGCTGTGAAAGGAAAACCCATTTTTGAAAATGTAGAGAAATGGACCATGCGCAGTACCGTTACAGCAGTTTAGCAGAAAATGTAAAAACAATGTAGATTTTAACTAATTTCGACGAGCTGTTCCGCAATAATGACTCTACTATATAGCTAGACTGGACATGGAGATCTTTTAAAACTACAAAAAATGTCGTGAATTTTTTTTTTTAAGTTGAAACAAAGCGTTGTTTTGTAAAGTAGTTATAAGAAGTAACGTTTTTTTTGTTTAACCCTAACCTATGTAACAAATGATTTGATTTTTAGATCTAGATTTAGTGGGCTAATTGAACATAAAAAAAAAGAGTGCTCTCGTCTCATAATTATTATTTTGCAATTTTTAGATGCATAATCTAGAAAGATCTAGGTAATCAATCTATTTAAATGTACATAAGATGATTAAAATCAACAGACATGAATTATTTCGATCTAGGATTTTTTAAACATTATCTCAATGGAAACATGCAGGAAATCGCTTTGTTTCATATATTTGCGTTTATATATAGTTCTGTGATTAATAGCCCATTTCTAAAGAAAATCCGAGAAATTATTTTGCATTATTTCTAAACTTAGAAAACTAAAGATCATTACTTTTCTAAGACAGAAAAGATTGATTGGGGCGACTTCCCTTAGAGCTTGAAAAAGAGTTGCGTACATATATATATATATATATATATATATATATATATATATATATATATATATATATATATATATATATATATATATATAGAGAGAGAGAGAGAGAGAGAGAGAGAGAGAGAGAGAGATTTAAATATATATATATATATATATATATATATATATATATATATATATATATATATATATATATATATATATATATATATATATATATATAGGTCTGTGAATCGATCAATCGCGGATAAGAATTAGTTTCCGGTTTCCAGTCTAGATATATATATATATATATATAGACTAGCAGAGTATATATATCTAGATAATATATGTCTATGATTCTTTATTTTTTATAGCTGAGTGCCAGATTTTATACTTGTACTTCCGCCTATTGTTATATAGGTTAGGACGGGGTAGCATAAATAGTTATTTCCATTATGGACAGTTGACCAGTGGTCAAGACAGTAGACTCATCTCTGTGTGACAGGTAATGATCTTTCATTCTTTGTAATCTAGCGTGTAATTATCTTAAAATATTTCTATACATGGGACTGCCTGTAAGTTATAGAAATATTTTATTTTGTTAATTTTTCTAGATCTATGTCACATAGATATGTGTAAATATTTTATTTTGGCGGCCCCTATTCCTAACCAGCTGGAAATAGGCTTCCGGATTCTCCCCCCCCCCCCGAGTCACGTGGGTGTTACATCGCGCACCGTGCTTAGTTTCAGTTAGTTTATAGTGGGAATCTGAAGCATTTATGTCAATATTTAGTGGTTTCAATTTATTCATTAGCGATAAACTATAATTTGTTAAGGCGAATCTATGATACATTTTTTTAATAGTCTCAACTAAAACAAATAGTTAAACCTTTGATCTTGACAAGCTTTGGCCTATAATCTGCCATACTGATATCTAGATTTCTTGATCTACAATGACTATACTATACATACACTCAGTTCTTAGCATTCGGGTAACCAATCCTAGAAAAAAAAGTAACACTTTCAACCCCCTTCCGCCCTGCCCAAAAGTAAACAAGCTTGAACTTGAGTACAACACTAACATTTGGACAGCAGACCAGTGTGTATTGAATTGGTCAGATAGCTTTAGGGCTAGTCTAGTGTGTAGTCGATATGACAAGTTGTTATAAAAGATGAAAAGACTGCCATGTGTTTTTCCTTAATAGGCTTGAGTTGTTTAGCGAACAAATAATGTATCTGATAGTCAAGGATAAATCTAGACCTACTTTTACAGTTTCACAGGCCAAATGTGTCTTACCCCGCCCTTTCATTTTTGGTTTCTAAGTAATAAAATGGACTTAGTTGTAACTCAGTGAATTTCTTAAAAATAATATAACTTTTAAGAACATAATAATACATCATGTATCCAACACACATTTTAATATATCTTAATACTTTTTTATCTTCTTATCTTATATACATTACTTCAATGTTATCGATGTGCATTAATAATGCATTAGAAATTGTCGAAATATGAAATTATATATATATATATATATAATGTTTGTGTAGTTTACACCAAGCCTTTTTTTAATCTTGCAAGAACGTTTGTAAAAACATCTTCTGTATCAGTATGTGATTGTATCATCGGCATTGTGTTGACGCTTGTTATGGACTATAAAGGAAATATCACTGATAATTTTAACCCATCCTTAAACAGTTCTTGGCCCTTTATGAAAACATTCGTATAGTTATTTGAACATTCGGGAAGTTCGTTGATGTACTCTGTATATTTTAAAATGTTTGTGAATCTAAAATCTTGTAAAAATAGAGGAGCAATAGCGATAGAAATATAGGAAGACAAGGCCATTCTCCTTTTTGTTGTTCAACAGTCACATGACTTTGGTTAAGTAGGCCAGAAATCCTGAACAACCTCATTGCTAGTCAACTGGGTCAAATTAAATCTATGTCAAAACCCTATTCCCAGTCAACTGTGTTTAGGTCAAATTAGGTCAAAACCATACTCATGTATCTATATTTAGCCCAAGGTTACCAGCCAGAACTTCAGCCACCTCGGGAATTTCAATCACGCAACAAAATTATGTTTTGAAATAAATGTGATTGGTTTGAAATATTAATTATTGTACATTGAGCTGCATTTATTGGTCAGATTTTAACCAAGCGGCAAAGAGATATTTAGTCGCATGACAAAACGCCCTAAGTTCTGTAAGCTTGGAGATATTACCGCCAGTCTCGTGCGGAATGTGTTAGAGAAAAGATGTACTAAAGTCTCGTGTTAGAACTCAAAGGAAGAGGACATAATTATATTATTGTGTAGATCATTTATTTAGTAGAAATATATACACATTCTACTCAAGTACATTTAACCATAGTAATTATTTGTGAATAGCTTTTCCAAGTTTTGAATTAAAGTATTGGTTTTAGACGAAGAGAAGTTCCTTCATTGAATATATAATAATATACTTAGATCGTTTTGTCGACTAGCAACTTCTAGATTATCATATTATCAATTGACGATTTCTAAATATACTCCGCAACCACGATCATTGATTGTGCAATATAGATCAAGATAATCTTCAACGTGACATCTAGCACTATTTAAGATCGTGACACCTAGTTACAGAATTAAAGGTTTTATTTTTTATAAATAATAAATTTAAAAGAAGATAACAGAAAATAGCTTAAAAATTATTTTGAGAAACAAAATAAAATTTAAAATTGGTTTTGTTATTGATAAATCTTTACAATGATTTTATTATAGAATTTTTAGGTAATATTTTTGTTAAATCTTTGTGCTGAACATTTGTAAAATTAATATATTTCAAATAAAATATTGCTACGACGTGGCGTTGAACTAAAGAAAATAACTCACCGATTCTCAGATCGCTGATATCTCTTCGACTGCAGAAGCACAATCCAACTATGATAAAAGAAATAATGTCACAATCTCCAAATCAAATTTACATATCCCGATTCACTAACACAAATTAAAGAAAACAATCCTCAATCCTCATTCGATAAATCCAAAATTATAACTAAAGTTTCTTAACACATGTACACACTAGTTCAGGTCATTTACGCCCAACAGCATGAACAAAAATCACCCTACTTTGCACGTGGAAAAAAAGGTTAGTCAGAGAGGAACAGGGTTACAACAATATATTAATTTAATCCATTAATAGTCTTTTAAATGAGTAGATAGTATTCCTCTGTTAAAAATGTTATCATTTCATTCTTGGTCACGTCGTCTCCAATTCAATAGTATTATTTTGCTTATTTCTTGTTAAAAATGGGGGGGGGGGGAAACAACAGCGTAACTAGGCATTCTGATTGGTATGGTGCGCAAAGGTGCACGCGTTCTATATAATAAAGTATCGTTCTTCGCCATGACACTAATGGTTGTTTGTCTGACTGTGAACCTAGATCTTAATAAACAATTTTGCTTATTTCTTGTTAAAAATGTGTGGGGAAAAAAAACAACAGCGTAACTAGGCATTCTGATGGCTGACCAGTGACGCGTCTACACCGCCTATAACCCATTTGTGAAGCGCGACTTCATTGGCCTTCTTCAGTTGTAGAACGACTATGGTTCATCTCAGAGCACACTTCCTCATGTGGCTGTGGAGCCCTATTTTGGAGAGACACTCCCGTCCACAGATAGCGCAGGTTAAGGTGGCTTTTACTTCGTGGTAGAGGAGCTGGCCGTTTTTCGGATTGTACGTTTTTCTTCCTGAGCTGAGACCCATGTACTTTCATTGTCCATAGCTTTCTTGGTCACTGTCTCTCTCCATCTGTTGAGGTCTAGAGCTATGTCTTCCCAATCGTCAGTATTGATGTTCACTGATTTGAGGTCACGTTTTATTACATCTATGTAACGGAGGTGGGTGCGACCAGTTTTTCTTGTGCTAGTCGCGAGTTGACCATAGAGGATGACTTTTGGGATGCGCTTGTCCTCCATCCGGCGAACATGTCCAAGCCAGCGCAAGCGGCGTTGTCTGAGAGCTGTAAAGATGCTGGGAATACCTGATCGCGCAAGGATCTCAGTATTTTACACTTTTTCTTTCCATGTGACATTCAAGATCCTACGGAGACATCTCAAATGGAATGAGTTCAGTTTTCTCTCTTGCTTTGCGTAGGTGGTCCATGATTCACTGCCATACAGCAGTGTACTCATAACGCATGCATTGTAGACTTCCATTTTGGTCACCGTAGTTAGCTTATGGTTTTCCCAAACTCTTGGCCTGAGTCTACGAAGGTCGAGGCAGCCTTCCCTATGCGTTTTTTTAATCTCCTCTTCTAGAGACAGGTCATCTGTAATTGTGGATCCCAGATAGCAGAATTCGTTTACGGCGGCCAGCTTGTTATCGTCCATGAGGATTGAGGGTGGTACTGTAGCAGGTGGTCCCATAACATTTGTTTTCTTCGTTCTAATAGTCAAGCCATATTCTTTACAGGCCTGAGAGAAGCGGGACATTAGTGACTGAAGTTCCTCTTGCGTGTGTGCCACTACCGCTGCGTCATCCGCGAATAGCATATCTCTTAGGAGGGTTGCTCTGATTTTAGTTTTGGCCCTCAGTCTGGCAATATTTAGGAGTTTGCCATCAAATCTGGAATGGAGATAGATGCCTTCGGTGGATTAATTAATTCACAAAGAGCAGTCTCACGTGTATTTCTTTTCACGTGTCGCTCAAATATTGGGTCAGGGGAAACTGTTTTCACTAACAGAAGTAACTGGCACCTAACTCAGTAAGCTTTGTCAAGCAGGGACTCATTAGCCTTGCTGGTTTGCTACCCACCTAGCAGAAGGAAAACTGAATTCAAACCTCTGTTGCTTTGCAGCTAAACCCAAACATGGGAAAGGCTTCCCTGGGGAAAAATAAGGAGCCTGGATCACACAGCGCTACACCCTGTCAGACCCTGCAACGTAGATGATCCTAAACTGTATATATCGTTTGCAAAGAATTACTTAAGACTCTTTAAATGTTATAACGTATAGCATACAACCCTTGAACTATATTTTTGCTTAAAGAAATTTTTTTAAATAATATCAGATGTGGATTTAAAACCACATCAGCGGCTGGTCTCTATAATGGTTTCCATATTTGGCTATAAGAGATCTTGTAAGACTATCATAAACCAACATCTTCTCTATATGATGTTGAAGACCGATTTTGTAGGTCTATTCTAAACTTTATTTTTGAGTGATCGAAAGTTTTTCAAACCTTCATCTTTTTATCTCAGGGTGGCATCGTCTCAAATGATCCTACAGCGTAATTGGTTTCATATGGTCATAAAAAAAGGCTCTTAAACAACCGCTCGTTTGATAAGGAAGGAATGAAGCCCAACTTTAAAAAATCAACGCTGTGTAATCTACATTTCTTTTTGTTAAACATTAGTTACATGTAGACAAAATTAAGCTATTTAAATAGGAATTGAAATTAAAAACTACAAGAAGAGCAGGATAAATATTTATAACTAAGGTAGAAATCATATATTCGTTTATGAAATAATTACATTAATGGGATGTGAAAATTAAAGTCACGACGTGCCAAAGTGAAATCAATTATCGTAGACCCCTGTGGACCTCTCATAACCCCCAATTTTTTTTTCTCTTTCGTAGACCCCTTGGAGGTCTTCGTAGACCCCTGGGGGTCTATATAGGCCACTTTGGGAATCACTGGTCTAGATCTTCTGTAAATTCGGTGAAGATAATTCTCACACAGCCGTGAATAGTCCGCGAATTATAGTGACTTAAATCAGAGTCTAGATCTACTGTAGATTTAACGAAATATTTCGCACACAGCTTGAAAAGTCCGTAAAACTAAAAGCTTTTTTCGTCGTAAAAGCCAGGGAATCTACATGGTTGAAAAAGAAATTCTGCTTGAAAAAAAAAGCTAATAGCCTAAGCCCAGCTGTGACCTACAAATTTTGCCACATCCAGGGCAAGCATAACCATTGTCCGCAGGCGGTCGATTTAGATTTTCTTTTTGCCGTCTGCGTTTGTCCTCGGCAGCAGATTTTCTTTTGGTCTCAAATGTGTATCCCGCGGCCTTCGTGAGTGACCTCGTTCTGAGGCCGCATGCAACCAGGTGCCCTCTTCTATGTCAGCCAAGGAAAGTTGATGCCTAAGCTGGTCTTTGAAGCGTTACCGTGGGGCGCCTCTGTTACGTCGACCACCTTTTTGCTTACCAAAATTTAAAAGACGTTCGTCTCCCATACGGGATACGTGCCCTGCCCAGCGCAACTGTCGGACCAAAAGAAGTCTCTCTATACTGTCCATACCGGCGTTCGCAAGGACATCGCTGCTTGTAGTGCGGTCTTGCCACCGTATGTCCATACATACGTACATAATACATACATACATACATATATATATATCATTTCATCCTTAAAAACCTTCTAAAATTTTGTCATGGGAAAGTGCTACTAACCCTGAATTACACATAAACTTAGATAAACAATATCAAAGTCAATATTAAATATATAAACATATGTAAGCAATTTAATATGTATAAGAGGAGTTTGAGAGTCTGTGGTATTCTAGGCTTCACAGACTGCCATGGCCTCCGCATCAAAATTGCAAACACTACCACATGGTTCAAAGATTTTGACTGAGTCAGAGCCAAGAAACTCGATGTAGGCTCCATAGCCTGCTCTTCCATAATCTATTGATGCCGACCCATCAGTACATACAAAAATGGCACTGGGCTTGAAGGCATTAATGGTCTCGAATTGGTGCTAGAATTTGAAGGTCATGAGATGAACGACTTAGCTTAGTTGCATATAGGGTCTACCAGTATGTCTGGGGTCGTTGGGCGACACCAAGAGAGAAGGTGATGAAATCGTTGAATTTTTTGTCGGTTGGTGGAGAGGCCAGTTTTATTAGATAGTCTAGTAGCATGATGCATAAAATATTGCATCTGGATAGATCTACGTCTTCTGCATCTCCAACCATCCACTAGTTTTCTATCTGGAAGGTATTCATCCAGCTTTTTATACCGCTCAAAGCAAGTCAGTATTGACCTTTCCTTCCTAAGGTTTGTTGGACCTACATTAGCCATTATTTTAGCCACATTTACTGGGCTTGTCCTAAAGGTTCCAGAGACAAATGTTAGTGCTTGGGAATGTATTTTATCAGTTGTTCAAGATCTGTCTTAGAGCCATAGATTTGCACAGGTCTATCTGCGATCGGGCTGCTTCTAATTACAGTGATCGAAACATGTCAGCTCGGGCTCCCCACTTCGTGGATGCCAGCTTCTGTACAATGCAAAGTTTCCCTGAGGCCTTTCTTGCAACTTCCTGGATGTGCTTTTTTTTTCTTACATTAAAATTTAAATTTTATAAAGTAATAGTGTTTACAATCAGTGGCGTCACTAGGGTGGGTGTCACCCGGTGCGGTCAGCACCGGACCGCACCCCCTAGTGACGCCACTGTTTACAATATATCTGGATTTTAAATTAAAAGATAATTTTTATTAGTCATTCAGTAGAATCTACTGTAAACTCTAGCCTTGACCTAGATTGTTAGTAAGTTTAAAAGTTATTATAATATAGATCTAGATGACGAGTAGTAGTGAGTAGTTGAACTCTTGGGTGATCTAGAGTTCAAGACTCTTCATAGATCTATTCATTTCTATAGACTAGAAAATTATCTAGTCTAGACAGATTAGATACATATTACTTTGTTATTATTGTTAGTATATAAATTCTTCTTCTTCTATTAATTTTGGTAATTCTTGAATATTATGGTTGATCCGATGTACTCCTGGTCTAGAATATAAATATAGATTTTATTTGTTTAACTGTTTTTGATGTTCCTTTAAAAACAAAGATTCTAAGTACATCCTTGCCTAAAGCTCTTGTGAGTTAATGGGGATGGCAGTGGGCAGAGTTTCAATCTAAGACCATCAAGACGACATTCCTGAACACATATCATGCAACCAGCTAGACAAGATGATTTATAATTTTGATTATATATATATATGATATTTACAATTATTACTTCTTTATTATCCATAAGGCTATAAACTAGGCTACTCTTTATAGCTAAGACCTTGCGATCTATGGGGCAGATGATGTAAAGGTCATCTGTCTCTTTTGCCCACAGTTAATGAGGGTGTCATGTGGCCAGCACAATGAACAACCACCTTTAGGTTTTCCCAACTAATATCAGATATCCATTGTAGCTGGCTGACTCAGAGGTGCCCAAAGATCTCAAAATTAAAAATCCCAGGATTTGACTAGGACCCCCAGTTCTGAAGCGTAGCGCTTTACTGCTCAGCCACTGCTCCTCCAACAACAATACATTAGTTAGGCTATTTGATTAAAATTTAAATTGATTCTAATAAAACCTAGATTGTCGAAAAGAACTTAAAAAGATTTCCAACCACAGCAAATAGTAATGGTAATATTATTATTTTTTAGTTCCAAAAATTTATTTTAAAAAATGGGACCACCAAGAATGTAGTGGAAGTCTGGTTGTTCTAATTAGCTAATTTTATGCTTCTATAAGCAATCTTGATAAAAATTGTACATCAGTCTTTTCATTTCAAGGAGGAGTCTGCATTCTGTACGATGTTTTTTTTTACAATATTTCAATATAGCCATAATAATTTACCTTTGATAATTTTTACTTGTATAATTTTTATTAGATTATTTTGGTTATTTAGAAAATGTGGAGAACTGAAGATTTTCCCCGTGGCAAGACTCCAATCAAGAAAAATGTTCAAGGATTAATTGAATCTAAGTCTAAAGAGCCAAAGTTTGAGGTACTTCAATAATACTTTTTGCACAGCACAAGAAATTAATCTTGTACTTTTCTCACAAATTTAGTATAGAAGTCAAAGTCTCAGTTTTGTCAGTTCGTTAGTTTTCTGTTGTTGTTTTTTTTGTCAGAAATCTCCCAAGGAATCAGTTGGTGAAATTAAAAAGCCACAAAAGAGAAAGAGTTTACATATTTCAAGTCAACCAACCAAAAAACGCAGAATAAGTGGAAACCAAAAAGTGTTCAAAACACCTTTACAGGATGTAAGTAACTAATTTTACAATTCAATTACATATATGGATATATTTTAAGTGGTTTCAAAGGTTGTCATGGCCAGGGGTGTCAATGGGGATAAGCTCCCATTGTCTATAAAATACTCTTAATGGCATGCATCTCAAATAGCCTCTGACAACTAAGTCCAGCTCCTGGCCTGCTCGTGTGGTTAAGATATTAAGCCCGGCAAAACTGCTCTTACTAACGAGTGAAGGTGGATACATGCCGCCACAAAACTGGGAGCTTTGGGCAGAGGAGCTCATCAGCCTACTAAGGCAATTCATCTAGGAGAGGGGTGCTCTGACTTCAATCCCCTGCTGCCTTGTGATAATGAGGATTCAAGAGACAACCCGGAGAAAAAATAAATCAGGAGTGAAGCCCCATAGGTGTTGGGAAAAGCAACTATGACATTCCCTTTGGCAGCTTCTGCAACTGAGCTGGTGCCAAATGTATTGCGAAGTGTTCCTTGGATCTCATTAGCAAGGTCGAGAGAGGGACCATGACGCATGGGTTACCCATGACCCCTTTATCTAAGGCCCAGGAATGCGCCTTGGAGAGGAAACTCTGGTGCTGCTGCAAAGTGAAAAACCAGTGACTCATCTGGGCGCATCCATTGCCTTCGGAGACAAAAAGGAGCCATATATTCTAAGTTGTCAATAAATATTAAAATATTGTGACTTAACATTTTTTTTATCATCTATAGGATATTTGCACAGGCCTTCATGTTTTGGGCTGTGTTAGGCAAGTCTTTGATCATTCAATATCTGTGTCATTGCCTGGCAATGTTGTGGGCACTTTGCCCATTACAGAACTGTCTGAATATTACACACATCTGAATAAACTTGTTGACTGTGAAGAGAAGTATCAATCAGAGGTAGGAAACCATCCTTTAGTGCTGCACATTTTTAATACTTCCAATGGCTTTTTTAGAGTCGTAGGATGAAATATGTCTTGATTTAGTCCTGAGAATTGAAAAAACAAAAATAGAACTAGCTTGTTATGCATTCATTGAAGCATTATCCTTTTTTTTAAATTGAATTCTTATTATATATTTTATTTAGAGTTGTATTTTGTTTGTTTTTTTCATCTGCAGTTACATATTATTTTGTCTATTTTTACCAATACTTTTATTACATTTACATTTGAAATTTTTTAGGACATCAGATCACCTGATGAACTTTTTAAGCCAGGCATGTTGATTAATGTGCACATTGAGGGGATTCATGAAAAACAAGATCAGAAAGCCAAAAAGATTATATTATCTAACAATCCATGCAAACTTAATTCAACTATATCTGTGAAGTCACTGGCAGATGGAATGGTTAGTCCTCAATCTAGTTCCTTGATATTCTTAAAAGAATAATAAAATTTACTTAGTTGCAATCAGTAATATGTTTTGTTGTCAAAACTTGGGTAAGTTAAGTTAACACTATCAAAGTAAATCTAGGAAAGGTGCATAGAATCAGAGCACAAGTTGGCAACTTTTTTCACTTCATGCTGATTGTATGTCAGTTATTTCTTTAATTGCACATTAATTATATGTAATCAACTTCTTTTGTTCCAAGCTACCTTATAAGAGATATAGGGCTTCTTTTGCTCCCAATTCAATATCTACATCTTGATATCAGGAACAACATCCTGTAAAGTATATAATTGTTTAACATTTATGTTTTAGTTGCTGTTTGGTAGTGTCTCTAGTGTTGAAGATCATGGCTACAGTGTAGATTTGGGAATCAAGGGATTAAAGGCATTTCTTCCAAGCAAAAATGCTGAAGCTTTTATAAAGACTTGTAATTGTGGTAAGTACTTTTCAAATTCATGCAATATAGAATAGTATATACATGAAAGTAACATTGCTAGGAAAATAGTTGAACATACTGAAAGACACATTTTGGTTGATGTAATTAATTACATTTTACTAATTAAATTAATTAAATTTTATTACCTAGTGAAGACTTGATTGTTAGATTATTGGATCTAACAAATACTATCTAATACAAATACTAAATACTAGATGTATATCTATAATTTAGTTTGACAGTTTGTATTAAAATGCCTAAATATGAGACATAAACATCGCAGCTCACTTAAGACTTCTTAAAGACATATATTAAGTTTAATGGACTGTGCAGGACTGTGGCTTGAACTTGGAAAAGATAAAGAGATCTATCTAGAATCAATTCAGAAATCGTCCGTCAGTGACCCTTAAGCTTTTTGTTGTCATTATAAAAAATTATCATTTCAAACATGGGTGAAAGCACTTAAATTTCATTTGAAATCTGATTTATAAACACCAGCGAGATGGCTGCCGTATTTGTCAAAAAGACTGCCACAGTCACAATGTCACTTGTCCTACACCCACACCAATGCCAGTAACTCAGCAAATTCATACAGTCTTTAATTACTGCTAAGAAGGCAATCAACACCTTAAAGGATGTTTACCAAAATTGAAAACATCATCTAAATCGCAAAGGTTTTGCTCCAGCACACCTTAAAATACGGTGCCCCAGTCAAACAGGGTTTGCAACGCCCTATAGACCAACAACTTCCTCCATTTCATCAACGATATCTAAGATCAGCTCCAAGGGCGGAAAGGTGACAATCTTTCCCATAGCCCAAGCCTAAGGCCCTGAAATGGAAAGAAAACCTAGATCTAGCGATGCCGCTACACCAAAGACTTTTCAATAGTGACACCCGTACTGAGCGATCAGCCTACTTAATTCAACTATGTACTTACGTACCCTTACAACGGGGAACCAACAAAACCAGCTACCCAGCTAACAATAGAAGCTCTCTCTCTCTCTCTCTTGCGGGAACTAAGGATGATGTAAACACACACACACACAATATTCTAGACAACAAAACGCACTTAAAAGAAACTACTTCCTATACGCTAAAACACCAATATTAAATGCAAAGAAAACTTCATGCACGCACGACAGCGGGCAGGGTTTAAACCCGGGACTATCGATAAATCCAAGCCACATGACCAGGCAGCCATCCGTAGTGACAGGTTATTACTACTTGTTTTTTCGTGGGGTAACTATCCGCAGAAATAAAAGAGTGATCTTTCATTTACTTCTTCTCGTCCAAACTCTTGAGCCATGAAGAAAATTATATTTATAGATTGGCTGAACAATCCTTTACAGTGCTTGTGTGTGCAAAGATAATAATAATCAGCTATTGCATTTTCATGTCCTGGTATACTTTCTATATTGAATTTGTAGTCTAACAAAGTTAACATCCATCTGTTTATTGGTGACAGGTCATTTCATCCCCAAGTCATTTCACCCCCTGGTCATTTCATCTCTCTGTCATTTCATCCCCTGGTCATTTCATTCCCTGTTATTTTCATCATCTGATCATTTTATCTAACAAATAGTAATTGTAAAAATCATGAAATCAGCAATATTTAATATATTCATTTTTTATTTAAATGACCTTTATGACCTAGTAGCTATTAATGGTTTGTGATCTGTTTTGATTATAAAATATTTGCTCAGTAGATATCTCTTTAACCTTACAACTGCCCACACTATGGCAAGGCATTCTTTCTATTTGACTGACTATTTGATTTCTGCTTCAGTTAAGAATCTGCTAATGTTAGTGATAGGTTTGAGTAATGAGTTTACTTGTAGAAAAAGACAAGCGCCTATCCCTGTATCACATGCCCTGTATCACATGCGTCTGTGTACAGGATAAAGTTTTGGCTAATGTCAGGGGTAGTTAACTCTAGTTTTTCACTAAATATTTCTTTAAGTTTGTCTAGATGTACACAACATGCACCTAGCAAACTAAACATAGGCCATGTCGATCTCATAATCCCTCAAGGGTTACTTCCCCTTTATAGCTCAAAAGCTAAATGTTCTACAGCTAAGTTATTAAAAATAAGGTCTATTCATAGCTCAAATATTAAAACTGGCCTGTAATGTGAAAACAAAATATCGGCATGGTATCTAGCTGTGCAGTATGCAATAAACACCAGAAGTCCCAGCAGAAGGTGACCTTGAAGTCTCTGCAGCATATCTTATGGTACTATTATTCTTTCTCCTTTAAAAAATAGACCATTGCTTCCACTAAGCTCTACTTTAAATCCATAATAATTTCTTATCTCTTGTGGAATTTCATTTCTGTTGTTTGTCCATTGGCCCAACTTCATGCTTTTGAAGACAGCTATCACTTCTTCTGCCTAATCAATATAGAACTGTAACTTGTTGAAGCAATAAGTTTTACTCTCATTAAGCTGCCATATGTATCAAGACTTATCGAAGACTGCTTATGTCAACATTTATTAGAATCTCTAAATAAAAAGTGTTACCAATATATGAAGAATAATATTTGCATGTGCCTAAAACTGACCAATACTAAGAGTGTTATCAACTGACCAATAAGTGAGAGGACAATCCTAATTGTCAGCATCAATCTTAAGAACTCTAACATGGTAGCCCTGCCTAGGTAGAAATTGGCTAGTGGCAGTATTCAGTACATCATGTGAAAAATGAAATTAGTCAATATCAAGTTATGTCTGTGATATATTCAACCATTAATTTGGTCCCTACAAATTCGCTTTCAAATATTTAGTGTCATGCCACCAAGAAAAGTGAGAAAAAGAACATCTACAAAAGTCAAGAAACCAAAAAAGGTTTAAAAAAAAAAGTGAAAACATTCACATCATTGAAAACAATGAGAATGTTTCAGACAATGAATGCTTAAAGGTGAGTTGTATTTATAACCTCAATTTTTTTGTTGAAATAGCTTGATTCTGAGGTTGCATAAATTACTTAGTGCATATTCACTATTCTTGAACAGTCAATATTCTCCTAAGTAATGTCACATTAGTCTAATTAATAATGCTTAATTGAATTCGAAGAATGATTATTTTGAACTATTTTAATCTCAAAAAAACAAAGTGACTCACATCTGTTAGTACTTAAGCAGTTAGGAATGTAAAACCTTAGTCAACATCATTTTTATTCTTTTACAGTGTTGTAAGTTAATGTACCTCGATTGACAATTGAAGGCTTTTCATGGAAAGGGGATGTAATACCCCATCAAAAATATCCTCACAGACAGAACTTAAGAAGAAATGCCAAAAGTCATTAAACATACTCAGAGTACTTATCAATACTGATTTGGGAGCTGACAGAGATACCTTGCTGCTGCTATATCGTAGTCTGATCCAATCCAATTTAGACTATGGATACATAATATATGCGCAACTAGGACATCATACCTAAAAAATACAGGAGACCATACAAAATATTGCCCTGCGTCTCTGTCTTGGCGTATTTCATACATCACCAATCCCAGTATCCATATGGAGGCTGGAGAACTCCCCATGGACATAAGAATGAAAAAGCTTGCAATGCAGTATATAGTCTTCTTATCTTATCTTATATAATACAACCCTGCTTTCAACTCCATATTTAACCCTACAGATGTAGAACTATACAATCGAAGGCCTAACATCATACAGCCATTGGGCCTTCGAATGAGAGAATCCATCCAAAATTTAACCCCACCCATTGACCAAATTTCAAAAATAGAAACCCCACAGAACCCTCCTTGGTTGATGAGTAAACCCAAATTAAATTTATCCCTTCTTAATTTTAACAAAGAAAATACAGACCAAATATACTACAAGTCCACTTTAGGGAACTTCAGGAGCTATGGAGATTGTGGCACCATTTACACTGACAGATCCAAAATGGATGGAGTGGCAGAATCGGTGGGAGGCTGAGACCCACAACAAACTCACACAGATTGTGCCGAATGTCAGGTGGCGGCCCACATTTAAAGGTCTGACAAGGCATGGAAGCACGACCATGTCCAGATTTAGGATTGGCCACACATACATCACGCACTCCTTTGTGCTGAAGAGAGAAGAGTCCCCACTTTGTGAGTATTGTGACTCTTGTCTCACCATGGAACATATCCTCATTGATTGCCCCAGTTACCAGGATATTAGGGGGAAATATTTTAGAGCACACAACTTAAAAACACTGTTTGATAATGTGGACCCTAGGAAGGTACTGGGCTTTGTCCAGGAGGTGGGGTTGTCTGCAAAGGTTTGATTTGTGATAGGGAAAAGAAATTGTGAACATATACCATAATAATTACAACAGATTTTTATTAAATTATTAAATTTTTAATATCTTAACTGTGAATAGACCTTGTTTTTAATTACATCACTGTATAAAATTTAGCTCTTGTGATATGAAAGGAGAATAACCTTTGAGGGATTATGGACACGACATGGCCTAAATTGTGCCAAAAACGCAAAATACAAATAGAAAAGATTATTGAATGACAAACAGTTGATTGATAAATTCTACATATTGTAATCAAGTTTGAATTGTATTACTTAATTTTATTGAAATTGAATTGTTTCAGTTGATTATTGTTTTTGTTTGATTGTTCATTGAAATAAAATGTCTATTTGAATTTTACAGGAAGCTGAGGAGTTGTTTACATTTTTATGTCATGACTTAAAACATGAAAAGTTAGTATGGAAATCTTATGGTCACTTTCTTTTTAAGTCTGGACAAGTGGACATTGCAAGAAGTGTGTTGCATCGTGCACTTCTTGTTTTAGATAAACGTGATCGTAAGTTTCACTTTTCCATCTTTTTTTGATAACTTGCATAGTTTTAGTTATTCTAACCACTACCAGCCTTTAGCCCCTGAAAAAACTGTCCCCTATGCCAGAGCTCCTGAGGGTCATGCTCAACTATCTTTTTAGCTCTAGATCTATCAAAAATGACAATTTTTTCCTATCGATTGATCTTTCGCTGTCACTTTCAATTGAATTTAAAAAGTACTCTTCATATTAAAATTCTAAATAACTAAAATATGGATTACAAGCCTGAATCTACCTTTTACATGCCTTTTATATGAAATAGGCAAATACAGAAAAAGCAGTACACTGGTCTGGTAGCGCTAAAATGTGATCGAAAATAAATGTGATGGAAAAAATATTTGAATCTTTTAAAATCATTCGACGTTTTCATAATAATTCTTTTATTTTTGTTCAGACTTTAATTCCTAGAAAACTATCTACTGGAGATAAATTTCCCTTGATCTTGTAAATGAGTTTGTTTTGTATTAAATTAGAAAAAAAGTTTTTTTGTAAGTTGGTTTTAATTCAACTTTTTTGCACTAAACCCTCTCAGTCTGTTACTAAACATATTTTCCCCACAGATGTCGAAGTGATCATCAAATTTGCAACTCTTGAATTCCTTCATGGTGATATTGAAAGAGGCTGTTTAATCTTTGAAAATTTAATAGCCAGCGAACTGACCTATGGTCAGTGTATGTAGATATGATGATCAAGAGTGGAGATATTGCTGGTGCTCGGTGAGTTGACATTTTAGTGCTGTTAACTATAATCTTGTTGGTGAATTTGAATGATGTGTAGCACATGCTAAAACACAATCTCCAACGGATTTCTGATGAAGTGGGGAAAAAAAGGACTTCAAGAAGCTTGTAGTATATAGATAGATAAATTATATATAGATTTATACAATTCCTCTTGTTAGTTTGCAAACTCTTCATGGGTAAAACCTGGATTTGGAAAACAGCTCTAATGATTTCCCTAGAAATTGAACTGTTTATGTATATCTTTTGGAAAACCTTTACAGGCCACACATTGAAAACATTTGTTTGTCAGTTATAATTTGAAAATTAAATTAGGGTTTGTACTCCCAAGCTTTCTTTGTATTCAGTAAAGAGTTCAATAAATAAATGGATGTTCATGTGCATTTTGTGTATCGACTTATGTATAAATTAGCTTGACATAAAGGAAGAAATTAATTGTGCACATTTACTGGAAAGACTCCTTGTAATAGGCTTTTACATTGTCCAGCCCACTTTTCTTCAGATGACCCTTTCTTTGAAGGATGACTCTAGACAGTCTTGTCTTACAATATAACCAGCTCAACTTTTGCCTTTTCACAGTATTGAGTTCCTCATTTTTGCCAGCCAGATTGTTTATGTCTAACAGTACAAACTCATTTGTCTCCTTCTGAAAGTATGATACAAGGTGGCTACACTTTGTCATCAGTGCATCTACAATAAAAAAATGCCCTTAGAGAACTGATCACTCCATATGTCCTTCAGAGAACTCTGCACTCCATGGACTCAATGCTTCTAGTTATGCCATGTTTCTCTCTCAAAAGTTTGTGGGCTTTTTCAGTACACGGACCAAAGGTTTTGACATCACTCCCCATTGATCTCAGACAACATGCTACACTATATTCAAGAAGAACAATAAGACCTATCTGTTCATAAATTTATTAGTCTTTTTAGCTCTCATGTTTATGTTTGTAATGTTACCTTGAGCCTACATTATGTTTGTTAAGAGAGCTCCATACATTAATTTATTATTATTATTTAAGTAAAATGACAAGTAGATTAGAAGGTGACAGTCAAAATTCTCACAGAATTACAATTATTTCATTTTTTTTTTGTAATTGAACAAAAAATTGTATGAGCTCTAAAAGTATTGTTTCCTTATCAAATCTTTCAGCATCTCACTGTCTCCTTTAGGGGAAATAGATATTCTCCCACTATTGTTATCATTATTAAAAGAAAAACTAATTCTTTTAATTCACTAAACTTTTATAAATATGGTCTGATTTTTAAGTTTTTAACCTGCTGTGATTTAAAGTCTTAGAAATTTCATTGCAGTTTTAACAAATCTATTTGTGTTTGTCTACAGCCATTTGTTAGAGAGAGCTGTTAAACAGAAGTTTAATGCTAAGAAACTCTCTTTCCTGCTACAAAACTTTAAGAAATTTGAAGAAACCCATGGCACAGAGGAACAGGTGGAAAAAGTCAGAGAATTGGCATCTAGTGTATTAAATTAGTTTGTTATTGAATAAAAAAAAAGTTTCTTAATGTATTGCTTACCAGTATTTTATGTTTGTTTTTTTATTGGTTTTAGTGAGTACTCTTGCATTTTTAAAAACCCAATACAAACAACTCTTTATCAAGCGCTAATTTTAATGTGCACTAGATGCAAAACATTTTTGTTGAGAGAAGCACATGGACTCATATACAATGTAGTCAATAGATGAGCTAAACTACAGTCTATCAATAGTGCTCAAGTGGCTATAATTAATCTCATCACCAGAGTGCAGTATTTTATGTAGCTAAATATTTTTCTCCACTGTTTCTTTGGGAAGCCTTGTGCTGCAATGATTTATACTAAAGTAAAGTAGCAATTATAGGCCTACATAAAACACTTAACTATAATCTCCAAATATAAAAATAAAATCTAATAAAATACTCAGAGACAAAAAAACAAAGATAAAGGTAGGCCTACATTCCTTGTTCCATATGCTAGGACAAATTTATTCAAGTGCCTACCCACCGCAGTTGTCTATCTATTAGAAGGGCCTCTACACTGTTAAAGTTTGACTGAAACCGGGCAAACTATGCACAGTGGACAGTGCCCCGATCCAGGGCCGGACTTAACCATTGTGGTGCCCTATGCGAAACGGATTTTGCAGGGCCCAGTTTATTTATTATAAAATAATGGCATGTTTTTTCTGTATTTTATTTTTCCCCTTCATTTCCTACTATGGCCTCCACTTGACATCTAGTTCCTGGACTCAACAGGTCTTTCAATGGAGTCCAAATTCCTGCATCAGGTAACTATTTTTTTCTATCAGTCGCATATTTCTGGAAAAATGTGGGTGATGAAACTGTTGTTCTAGAGCTTCGCAAGATGGCTGTAAGCTTTGTTCGCGAGCAACGCCCTGTCCGTTGTTCTTACAGTCATACACTCTGCTTGACACTAGGCTGCCTACATGAATACTTCAAATAGCAACATGCTACACTGCGGGTCGACTAGTATATATATATTACTAATAATAAGTTTATCTGCACAATAGAATTTTATTATCTGTTTGTGTGCTCCATTACATTTAAGTTTTTTTCTCTGCTCTACTTTGAGTGTAGAATACAGTCTATTCTGAAAAAAACATTGCAATATTAAAGAAAAACAATTATTTGTGTGTGAATTAAAATGTTATTTAATGCGTTTCAATTTGGCAAAATATGTAGGCCCAAAGTTATTTAAAAGATTTGGCAAGACTTGTTTTCCATATCTGGTTTTGTCATGAAACTTGAATGTTTCCTGGAAGAGTTCTGTCATAGGTGTCAGGTCAACCACAGCTACTTCAATCTGAAACCAAACCAATCAATAACATAGAAATATGAAAACTTATTCCTCTTCTTATAAAAATGTAATTTAAACCATTGTCAAAGCTGATCATTAAAAAACTCATTTAAGATCAAAAAGAGAAAATGATTCCACTAACATTAGACATCTGCCAAAGTTCCTCCATGACTGCCTGTATAACACCATCATTCTGTGCAGGGGACAAAGTGCAAGTTGAGTAGACTATATTCCCACCAACAGCACAAGACTTAATAGCAGAGCTGAAAGATAAAGGGTCTCTTCAGCAGCAATAAAAAGCATCAGTATGAAAGCAATGAACCTGTTTACATAATTACCTAATAACATGCAAAATTTCAGAAGCTTTTTAAAAGTAAAAATGTGGATACCCCGTTATAATGAATAATTGATTGTTTTAATCATAATGATATATCTGATACCTATTACTATTAAAGAAGATTACATTGAAAAAATAACAAACTTAAATTTTGAAATAACATTGGGGATTTTATGATCAATTTCCTATCACTAACAATATCACGGATATTATATTTAAAGATCACTATTGCCAGACAAATAATAAATATTAGTTTGGGCTATAAGGGAAAGAGCTTAGCATTGATCATCATTATCTTCTTCAAACTCTATATATGTTTGAGGACCTGAGAGATTCAAGTTATTTTACAGTACTAAAAAGTTCACAAAATTTATCATAAATAATTGTCAATTTACTTTTTAAATTACACAGCTTATCAACACTTCCTACATTCTACACAACAAATAGACTAAATAGCTAGTGATTTATAGTTATGTGCTAGACTAAATAGCTAGTGATTTATAGTTATGTGCTAGACTAAATAGCTAGTGATTTATAGTTATGTGCTAGACTAAATAGCTTTTAATTTATAGTTATGTGCTAGACTAAATAGCTAGTGATTTATAGTTATGTGCTAGACTAAATAGCTAATGATTTATAGTTATGTGCTATATTAAATAGCTAGTGATTTATAGTTATGTGCTATACTAAATAGCTAGTGATTTACAGTTATGTGTTATACTAAATAGCTAGTTTTTTTTACAGTTATGTGCTATACTAAATAGCTAGTTTTTTTTACAGTTATGTGCTATACTAAATAGCTAGTTATTTATATTTAAGTGCTGTACTAAATAGATAGTTATTTAGTATAGCACAGTTTAAAGAAAACTAATATACAAGTACAGTTTTTCTCCATTTCGTTACATTGATCATGAACACAAATAATAAATGAAACATCAAAACAATTTCAATTTCTATCTTACATTAGCAACTGCTTTTGTGTTTTCATTAATTTTAGTCTTTCATGTGTTCTGGAAATTTGAAACAAATTGTTATCTTCTTCAGTCAGAACATAGCGATCTCCATTGCATGGTACATCAACTAATACCTGCAAAACAATACAATAGAATGTATTTGAATTTTAACATTTTCTCCATTTGTTTGTACCAATAGAATAGAATATAGACAAATTTTAAAGCTAACTTTTACACCCAATTTTAGGTAAATATTTATGGGCAGGATTTCTGACTGGAGGTGGTGGGAGCTGCCCCAACCTAATGCTAAAGATATAAACAATAAATTCACTTGTGCTAAATTACTGTTGTATTACAATCAAATATTTCTGAATCTTCTGGTACTGGAAATGAAAAAATCTCATTAACATCATTTATTTACTATTTTAGGTAGAAACTTGAGGTTGCCAGAAGCCAATGTGTAAAAAATTCCTTTATTACAATTCTCTGGCAACCTTGACGCACACACCAGGTGACGCATTGGCTGTTCTTTGCTTTTGTAAGAAGAACAAACAAACATTCCTAACAGAAAAGATTAACAGATAAAGAGGCTCACTTTATTATACACTGGTGTACATGTTTGAAGTCCATCAAAGTTAGTCACTGTCACCTGGTCAACAATATCTGGTGGGAAATGTGAACGCAGAACATCTTTCAAACGATTGATGCGGCTCTGAGAGGAATCATTACACAATAATTTCCCTCCTGTTTATAAAAAGCATGGTTTTTAGTTTTATTAAACAAGTTAATATATAAGAAGAATATATACATTTTGTTTTTTTTTTGTTCCAAATTATCATGTGAAAGCTAAATACTAAGAATTCAATGGGTCAGAGACATAGACATCCAAAGCCCTTGATAACCCAAGTATTCACAAAAAAAGTATCGCCACAGGTATGGATAACAAATATGCTTACTTCTTACAATGTTGATTTTATAACATTTTTCAAATAATAATCAATATTCTGAAATGTCTAAAAAAAAAAAAAAGGTGATGTAGTAAATTTGAAAGGCATCTTATATGACTTTTCTACAAACTTAACATAACATCAGGTTTTGATATGAAAGATGGGATATGACAAAGGGGGATTGGACATGGGGTGAGAAGACATAAAACAAATAATAAGTATTTAATATTTTCTGGAGAATTTTGGAAAAAAACTTGTTTAGTCTTTTTTTTTTTTTATAACAAAAAAATCTATTAATTTCCGTTTATTTTTTAATGTATCTATCATCCATAAACTTAAATACCATGAAAGAGATCCAATGATTGGAGCATTACAAATGTCTTTCCACCTGGTGCAGCACACAGATCTAAAACATGATCTGTAGGTTGTACATCTAATGCAACTACTGGTAACACAGAGGCTGCATCCATTAGATAGAATCCTACATTAAAAAACAAACCAACAGATTAAAGGACGTAATCACATATTCTTATCTTATCTTATATGTTACAGACGTTACTTCAAAAAAGAAGATGATTACGCCCTACACGTCATACATTTAGTCATGCATATTTACCAATGACCTAAACTCCGCCAAGTCACTGGTTTTCCTGGCTAGCTCAGGCAACCCATTCCTTGCTCTAATAGCGCTAGGGAAGAAGGAGCTTTTGTACAAATTTGTCCTAGCATATGGAACAAGGAATGTGCCTTTATCTTTGTGTCTATCTGAGTATTTTATTAAATTTTGTTTTTGTATTTGAAGATTATGGTTCAATGTTTTATGTATAATTACCACTTTACTTTTAAGTCTTCTATCCTGAAGGCTTTCTAAATTTAGTGATTTAGCTAAAGGTGTTACTCTAGTCAAGTGTGAATATTGTTTGTTATGAATCTCACTGCTCTATTTTGTGTCTGTTCCAGTTTCTTAATGTTTTCTTGAGTTGAGGGGTCACAAACGGAGGATTCATATTCTATTATTGGCCTAACCAAGGTTAAATAACATTTTAGTTTTATGTTCTTATTTGATTTATGGAAATTTCTTCTAATAAACCCTAATGCTTTGTTTGATTTTTTGATAGTTTCATCAATATGGAGATTCCATGACAGTTTTTCATTTATTATAACACCTAGGTATTTTGTCCTCATGCTTTAAAAAAATTAACAAAAAAACTTATGTTTCTCAAAAAATAAATAAAAATTTTGGAAATGATAGCAACAAAAGTTATAATGTATCAATCCCCTGTATGTAATTTTAATGTAAACCAATTAAACATGCGACATAAATATTAACAATACATTACTATCCAGTGAATAATTGGGCAGTGAACAATTTGTCATATAAGCCATTTGTCTGTGAACCAGTTGTCAATGAACAAATAGTCATGAGTGCATTGTCTGAACAATTTGTCTTGGAACCTTTTTTGAAAAAGTAAAATTTAAGTAAACATACAAGCAGCTTAAATGATAAGAAAACAATTTTAAAACACTATACCTACCATACATGCCAAACTTTGATTTTGGGTGAGGAAACAGTGATATGTTTCCAGAAGGGAAAACTAAGGCCTCAATATCTGCTGATATATTGACAGCTTCAGGAGCTAGCACTTTGATACCAATATCAGAGGCTTGAAAACTATTTAATTTCATTTCTTCTTTGAGCATTTGCTCTTTTTCTGTGTACACTTGCTGTGTTGGCACAAAAATATTTAGATTGTCTTTATGGACTGATTCATCATAATCAACAACTTCAGACTCTAAAGTCAAGTTCTCGGTAACAGGTTCAGAATTAGTTAGTGGTTCTGGTGCTAAGTTTCTGGCATATTTAGAGTCTGGCATTTCTTGAGTTTTCATTTCATTCAATAATCTGGCATTTTCAGTAAAATTGATTAAACTGAATTTTTTAAGAAGCTTAGTTTGTGATTCTTTGCCATATTTATTTATTACTGCACAGTATTTAGGAAGTGAGAGAAGAGAAATTCTTATTGATGGCCAGTCGTTACCATAGTGTGGCTTATAAAAGGCATCAAAATTTCCCAGTGCCAACTGTTGATTTGTGTCTTTTTTCTGATGGAAAGCCTGTGAATTAAAAGAAATACTATTCTTAGCATAAAGAATGCACAATATTTTACAACGTCTGTAGTAAATGCTAAGAAAGACATTTAAATGTTTAAAACAAATTACTTATATTTTAAAAACCTAAATTGTAAAAAAAATATAATAATAATCCTATTGTCTTTTAAATGAAAGCTACATACAGCAGTTGAAGAAATGTTCACTTAATTCTGTTTATTTCACATGAATCTCTAGAACAATAATAAAATATGAACAAAAATAGTAACATATCACTAACAGACCAAGAGAGAAACAAGTCATGACAAAGTTTTAATTGAGATTCAAACACTTTAGAAAATCATTATTTTTAATACCAATCAAGCCCAACCTTCAGCAATGAACTTCACAGCCCAAGTCACCAGGTGGATTTCGTCAGAAACGGTCAGATTTAAGGAGTGGGCAATGTTATAACTGGTGGTGGTGTGATAGGGGCAGTGGTGCTGATGCAAATCACCCCAGGCCAGTGCTAGATGAGCAATCATTGTGATGATCGCAACTGTCACCCCGATGACTGGCGAAGTTTCAAGAAACATCTAAACGAAATACTATTAAGGCCAGCCACGTTAGATGTGGTCATGTGATCAAGCAGAATGGTCATTCCATCTGTTTCTGGATGGCCAGCTGGGACCTTATAAAAAGAGCAGAGATGTCACAGTCAAAACGGTTCACTACAGATGACTTGATTCAGTGTGGTTCAGTATAGTACATTATGACGGTTCAGTGTGGAGTACTGTAGTACTGTCACAACACCTCATAAGTACGAGACAACATCCAGATCGGCAATTGAGTCTGACAAATCGAGCAGAGTATGTGAAGTCAGTCCTGAACAGTTGAACCCAATGCAAGTCCAGGACGAGGCAGAGAGGCCAGTGCAAGAGTTGATATGGCAGTATGGTGCTTAACAGAAAAATATTTGTACAGTCTGTGTTACATGTTGCCGATTGTACAGCATTGGCCGAGATTTATTGGACATTAAAATTTTATGTTACTTGGGATCCCTGAGTTGCCAAGTTCTTTAAGTTGGTGTCATTAGACTCTAATGATATTATTAGTTATATTTATAATAATAATTAATTTATTATTATTATAACAAAAATTAATGTCTTCTTCTTCTTCTTATCTTATATAATACAGACGTTACTTCAAAAAAGAAGATGATTACGTCCTACGCGTCATGCATTTAGTCATGCATATTAACCAATGACTTAAATTCTGCCAAGTCACTGGTTTTTCTGGCTAGCTCAGGCAACCCATTCAATGCTCTAATAGCACTAGGGAAGAAGGAGTATTTGTACAAATTTGTCCTAGCATATGGAACGAGGAATGTGCCTTTATCTTTGTGTCTATCTGAGTATTTTATTAAATTTTGTTTTTGTATTTGAAGATTATGGTTCAGTGTTTTATGTATAATTGCTACTTTACTTTTGAGTCTTCTGTCTTGAAGGCTTTCTAAATTTAGTGATTTTACTAATGGTGTTACCCTAGTCAAATGTGAATATTCGTTTGTTATGAATCTCACTGCTCTATTTTGTGTTTGTTCCAGTTTCTTAATGTTTTCTTGAGTTGAGGGGTCCCACACGGTGGATGCATATTCTGTTATTGGCCTAACCAAGGTTAAATAACATTTTAGTTTTATGTTCTTATTTGATTTATAGAAATTTCTTTTAATAAACCCTAATGCTTTGTTGGATTTTTTTATAGTTTCATCAATATGTGGATTCCATGACAGTTTTTCATTTATTATAACACCTAGGTATTTTGAGTTTTTAGTCTGTGTTACTGGTTTGCCATGAATAAGATAAGTGGAATTAATTTGTTTTAGTTTTTTTGTTACTCTTAACAACTGACATTTTTCTGGGTGGAAAGACATGCTCCAATTTGATTCCCATTTCTGTAATTCATCTAATTCTCTTTGTAAAATATCTGTGTCTTGTTTTGTTTTTATTGTTCTAGAGTAAAGTGCGAAGTTCGAGCAGCCCCAATTTGACAAGAGGTTCGAACAGTTCACTTTTTATTGCTATAACTTTTTTATTTGAATGTTTACCAAATTACCACTATATTGCTACTGCGTATGCACCTTTTTTCTTTACTTCCGACACATACTATTTTCTTTTCCTTGTAAAGGCTAAGTTCATGGTGAGGTCAAACTCAGGAGGTGTGGAATTATTTTTTTTTACTACCCGGTAGTGAAGGAAATGGGCAATGGGCTTAAGGGTATTTTTAAGTCTGATTGCTCATCAGCGTAAAGAGACTATTTGAAGTTGTGGAGGGTGGGAAATGGTGCAATGGATGGTGTTCTTGCGCTGGAGTAAAAAGAAAATGACTTTGTAGTAAAAATAAAATATTAAAACATGTTTTTAGATATATTTCCTTTGATCTGTTCGAACCTTCCACCAACCCGATCGAGGTTACTAACTGGGGAAAAATCCGCTCGAGGAAAAGTATGCTTGGCGATACTTACCCTACACCTCTTTGACTTCGTATTTAATTTTAACTAAGCCTAGTGATACATTAAATCCAATCTATTTTCATAGAAAAAAGGACGAGGAATTCAGAGATACTATCAGTTTTTTCATAGGTCAGACCGTTACGGTGCTATAAAAATCCAAACTTGAAAATTGCTGCCAGCGGGCTTAATGCGCTCGAACTTCGCACTTTACTCTATATATTATGCAATCGTCTGCAAATAATCTGACTTTTGTTCCTGAACTTATGCAATTTGGTAAATCATTTATGTAAATTAAAAATAGTAGTGGACCCAAGACTGTTCCTTGAGGTACACCTGAGTTTACTGTTATTGGTGTTGATTTAGAGCCATTTATTATTACAGTTTGTTCTCTCCCTATCAGAAAATCTTTAATCCACTGATGCAGTGGACCGTTAATGCCGAAATATTTTAATTTTTTAAGCAAACTATGGTGGTGAACTTTGTCAAAAGCCTTGGAAAAATCTAGTAAGATAGCATCTATTTGTTCACTATTATCTAAACCTTTTGAGAAATCATCAATTAGTCCTATTAGTTGTGTTTCACATGATCTATATTTCCTAAAGCCATGTTGGTATGGGGTGAGGACATTATGTTTGTCTAAGTGGTTTATGATGTTGCTACATATTATGTGTTCTAGGATTTTACATGTGATGCTGGTAAGTGATACTGGTCTGTAGTTTCCTGGATCAGATTTTTCTCCTTTTTAAATAGGGGGGTGACATTAGCTTCTTTCCAGTCCTTTGGTACTCTGCCCTGGTTAAGCGATGCCTGAAAGAGTATTTTGAACACTGGGGCTAGCTCATTGCTTAGTTCTTTGAGTAATCTAGCTGGAATACCATCAGGTCCAGACGCTTTATTTGGTTTGGTGTTGGCTAATAGTTTTTTAATTCCATTTTCTTGTACTACTAAATCTTCTATGTTGTCTACTTGGTTCAAATTAAGAAATATGTCTTTGTCTCCTGGGGCTGAGAATGCTGATGCAAAGTATTTGTTTAGGATGTTTGCTTTAGTTTCATTATCATTATGTATTATGTTATGTTCATCTTTTAATGGCGCTATGCCTGTTGTTTCCATTTTCTTAGACTTAATGTATGACCATAGGTTTTTGTTGTTATCTTTAGATATTACATTGTTTATGTATTCACTCTGCAGCTGTCTGCTTACTTTTTGGGTTAGGTGTTTAATTTTTATATACTTTTTGTAAACTCTTTCTGCCTTGGTTTCTTTAAATTTTCTATATAGGTTTTCCTTCTGTTTACAAAGCTTCTTTAGTCTATTATTAAACCAGCATTTATTTATTTTGTTTGATGTGTATTTAGTTGGTATATGATTTTCTATAATGCTTTTAAGATGGTTTTTAATGAAATTCCAGAGGTCATCGACTGGTTGGTTAATGTCTTTTTCTGATAAGAAAATGTAGATGTAGATCTGGAAATTATAAATTATGTAGATCTGGAAATAGAATTCCTATACTGACTAGAGAAACAGTAAAATAAATATTAGATAGATCTATCTTTATATTTATGATATATTATCTAGATTTATTACCCATTTAGGTTTGTACCGATATCTGCGTGGAATACACCAATAATACGAAGTACAATCACTTGAATAAGCTATGCTTAGATCTAGATCAAGAATAGATCTAAATCTAATATATTTGCTAAATGATACGTTTCGAATAGACATTCTACTACGATTCTAGACTAGATATATTCAAATAGATCTAGACTAAATAAACTAGAAGAATATATCTAGACTAGAACACTAGAATCTAGATTCTAAAAATGTAGAGGACTAATACTCTATTGTGACTATAGACACTATAGTCTATAGTATACTGAGTATAGTGAATAAGTGATACTGACTCAATAACGAGAGAAGTACCTATTTTTTTCCCCATAGCACTGGTCTATATAAATTTAGTTGTCTAACTAGTCAGCTGTTGAAAATGGAAGGGGAAGGAAAAGGACTGATTCGGCCCAAAATTTGATTGCATAAGATATGCAAAAAACGGAACGCATGTATGCAAATGTGGGTCTCTAGCTTGCTGTATATAAATAGACTTAGGGGCTATTTTTTTTAACCTTTACCTATCCCTTAGTCTGTTGGACCGTTGGGGCACCAAGCAAGACCTGTCGACCGTCTTTCGCCATTCCTCCCTGTCTTTTGCCTTGTTTAACACCTCTTTCAATGGTAGACCCGTCCATTGCATTCTGTTATGTTGTCCTACCATCGCTTTCTTTGTCTGCCTCTTCTTCTTTTTCCCGGTACTGTTCCCTAAAGGAAGGTCTTTGCGAGCCCCGTAGATCTTGTAATGTCTCCACGCCCTTACCCCAAGCTGTTGCAGATCTGCTTCCACATCATCAATCCATCGCATTCGGGGTCTGCCTATGGGTCGCCTGCCTTTTGGTTTTTGTCTATATACGATTTTCGTTCCTCTGTTATCTGACATATTCGTTCCAGGTGACCTGCCCAACGCATAGCCCGTGCCATACTCGATCGAAGGCTTTCTTGAAATCAATAAAAACATGGAAAAGATTCTCTTGGTGTTGAAGATATTTTTCACAGAGTATTCTGAGGTTTAGGATTTGTTCTGTTGTGCTACGATATTGTCTAAAACCCGCTTGTTCCTCTGATATGATGTTGTCTGCTATCGGTTTGAGCCGGTTTAATATAATTTTTAGCAGTACTTTGCTCGGATGGCTTAATTATGAGGCTGATGGTGCGATAGTTTTGGCAGAGTTTTAAATTGCCTTTCTTTGGAAGGGTTATGATGAGTGATTGAGTCCAGGGTTTGGGCCATTCTCCTGATTGCCAGATTTTGTTGCAAATCGTAGGCCCTATAGAGTGCGTTTATCATGGTTTCTCCTCCCGCCTGTTAATGTTGTCAACTCCGACCGATTTTCCCTTTTTCAGGGCTTTTACTGCTGCTGCTACTTCTGAGCGAAGAATCGGATAGTCGTCAATGTTGGAAACTGCCGGGACATTTAGTAGCCTGTCTCTGTGTCTCCCTAGATTTCAAATTTATACAACTCTGAACAGAAAAAAGTTTAGGTGCTATAGGAACTCTCAATTTGTACAAAGAAAAAATCTACAGTGCAGTTATAATCTTAATAGTATTTTTAAACATTATTTTTTTGTTAACACTTGAAGGCTTGTGGCTGTTCGCGTTACCCGCTCTGGAGTATCGAGGGTCTCAGGTTCGAACTCTGCCTGCCGCCCACTCCTCTCCCCTCCACCTTCCCCCCTGTCCTGTGGGATGTTTAGAGGCTAGTTTGAAGTAACAACTGAATCATGTCAAAATAAAACAACCCAAAAATTTGTCACAGAAGTCAAGTGAAACGTTCTTGCAACAAAGAAATGTCTTTAGCATGAAATTCTGCTTTTAAGCCTATTTTCTTGACATGCAGATAAGGTAGAAAACTAATTTCACAAGTCACTTGCCTATATTACAGCATTAGCACTAGTTGATGATTTCAAAATAATTGTACCCTCAAAGCCATCTCCACAATAGACATCGTTCTTAAATTCCAAGTGTCATATTTCTAGCCATCAATTCGTTACCTTAATTAGTAGTGCTTCTCGGTTCAGTCAACGTCAAATAACATTATTGTTTCAAGACACTACGCCACTGTTTGGTGATCACATTTAGAGACACAACATTATTAAAAAACATCTGAAGGGCGCATATGTATATCTATGAATTAGAGCGTTTAAGTCTGCAACTTTGTGGATATGAGTGTTGCTAGGGGCATGATCTTCAGGAGTAATGGAGTAGTGAATGTTGCTTCATGAAAGTTATCATGAGATTCAGCAACGTATCTGTATTGTTTGTGCCAAACTGGCGAGGAAATCAGTTATTTGACTGCATCTCTTGGTAGATTTTAGCAATTGTTTGCTTTTTTATCTCTCAATATTTTTCTTTACTTTTCCTTTCAATTTATATTTGTCTATAAATATAATTCTGTTTAAATAATAATTGTGATTTATTAATGACTTTGTAGCATTGAAATCCTGGGATCTTATTTAAATAATGCACATCACTGGGTCAATTTTAGTAACAGTGGGTCTACAGACTGCTTTAACATGAAGGAATACTTCCTAATTTTAATTTCAGGGTCCCGTTTTAGATTCACTTAAGTATGTTCACACTAATTCGACTTCTAATATAGGACTATAAAAAAAAACCAGGTCTTATGTTGTTTTTTAATCTCTTAGTGTGTAAAGAAGATTATTACAAAAGCATGGTAAACTGCTATAAGCGAATCCATTATCTCGGATTATGTGGCTTTAATACACAGTAAGTGTGTAAAGATCTTTATGAAAGTTAATGAAAGGTAAGGCGAGAACAATCAATTTTACGGGACTTACTGACATTTAATATGGCCCATTTGGCAGCCCCTCAGGGCATTTGCCCAGTTACCCAACTAGCCAGTTCGCTCCTGCTTTTAAAATAGGCTAGTCAAATATGACGACAGTTTTTATGTAGTTCAACAGATTCTAAAATTGATATTCTCAGGTATTAATTTATTAATTTAAAGAACGACTGTTTCGGAAAGGGAAAACGACAAAACAGACAAATAATTAATTGGTAAAAATATTTCTAATAGTACAGATTTATTAAAAATGTACGCGGTCGAATTTCCATACACCGTCGAATCATTGTTCTGCTGACCAAAACAGTCCGACTGCAAGTGGTTTTGCTTTAACAAAAAGATTATCTTACGATGAATATGCCATATAAAGACATACTTACGTTACATGTACCTCGATTGTCTCTTACACTTCAATATATCGGCTCGTGCCCACAACTAACTTTATTTTTTGACCTGCCTTTTCTAATAGGATGAAAAATAATCGTCAGTCCCAGTCACACCAGGAGTCAACAAGGGTCTCTTCTTTCAACACTTACATTTGTTCCTTCTAGTAATGGATTGAGTCACAATAGAAGCTTACGCTAGATCAGGCAAAGGAATTCAATAGACTTTTACACAAAAGCAGGAGGACCTGGAATTTGCATACAACATAGCCTCATTACCTCACAGACTACAGGATATTCCATAAGATTTACAGAAATTCAGGAATTCTCTTTAAGTGAACTGTGACCCACTATCTGACCTTACTCTTCTAGGTATTCCATGGCATGCGAATAATATGCTCCATTTCATATTGCTTCGGTGATATCTGATGTTTCCTGTGACAGCTCTTTGACATCAATAAACTTTGAGAAGTAGTCAACTAGAAGCATATACTTTCCCCCCTCAAAGTTAAACAGATCACACCCAACCATGCTGTATGGAAGGTCTGGCGTCTAGGTAGGTATTAGGAGTTCTGGCACATTTTGATTCTGATGTTCAGCACACCTGCTACAATCCCTGTCACTTCAATGTCTGCATTCATGCCTGGCCAAAACATGACTTCTCTGGCTCTCTGCTTACACTTGACTATTCCTAAGTGAGACTTGTGTATCAAATTTAGCATGTTTGAAAATAAGCTTGGCGGCATGACTATTCTCAGACGTTTTTATATAGTTCCATGCGAAGTTGAGTCCCAATATGGTCTGACTTGAATTGGAGTTTCGCTTCTTGTGTCTGGCCAACCAGTCATAATCACTTCCCCAAGCATTGAAAGCTCTTTGCTTGTATAGTCTTGATTTAGTAGTATTTCGAATCACAGAGGTCATATGCGCCGATTGACTTCTTCTTCTTCGTTCTCATTGTTATGTTGGAGTGTTCAGATGAGTAGACCAATACATGAGATGAAATGCGCAGTGGTTTCCAGATCAGGGAGCTCTCCATATAGTTTCCTTTCTAGTGGGGTGATTTGGGGCCAATGTCTTATACGGGCCTCTTGGTATAGAGAGCAGTTTTGGAGGACGTGGTCTGTATTCTCTGGTGATTCTCCACATGGGCAGATTTCACTGGTTCCAATTTTGAGCTTCCGGTACATGTGTTGTCGCATTCTGTTGTGTCCGGTCCTGAGTCGAAAGATTAGACGTTGGTCTTGTCGGGATAGCTTATAGTAAGCGTCATCTTTCTTGTGATTTGGATGAGAGCTCGTCCATTTCTCATTTATTTTATTTACTATTAATTTCTTCAATTCTTCTGGATAGAGTGCAGAGTTAATTAGTGTGTTAGTTCTCCCACTCTTGGCGATTGACTGAATCATCCGTAAATTTACATTTCTGCATATCAGTATCTGGTAGATGTGCACGAGAAAAAGTGTATGGGAGATAGACATTTCCTAACCCTTTCTGTAACAGACTTTCAGATTATGCCATTATACTCTCATTAGCATCTTCTGTATTCTCATTGGTGCGACAATAAAGGTTTCTTGAAGATTTGCTCCAGAGGTCTGTGATCATTATAAACTGTTACTTCTTTACCAAATATGTAGCAGTGAAATTTGCTTGTACTATACACAATTGAGAGCATTTCCTTCTCAATTTGAACATATCTTGTTTCTGTATCTGTGTGAGCTCTTGATGTGTATGCAATTACATTACCATGCTGGAGTAATACTGCTCCGAGTCCATCTTTATTTAATTGCATCATATTCTATCTCTATGGTCTTGTGGGCATCATAATATGCCAAAACTGGAGGGTTTGTACAAAGTTTTTTCAATTCTTCGCAACTCTTATTTTGTTCACGATTTCATAGAAATTCTACTTCATCTTTTAGAAGCTTTCGTATTGACTTAGGTACTGAATTAAACCTAGAAATCTTCTGATTCCATCTTTGTCTTGCATTTATCTTTGCTGGATCTGGTTCAAAACATTTCTCTGACAAGATTAAGACCCATATTTTGCACTTGTCATAATTCAGCTTTAGGGTGTATTCCGCTGCTCTTTGCATGACTTGTTTCAAAATGTGGTCAAAATTCTCAATATCTCTACCAGCTACTAGAATGTCGTCTATGATGACATGCTCCATCAATACCTTGCAGCATTTCATTCATAATACTCTTGTGAATCTCTGGCGCTGATTTTATTCCAAAAGGTAAACGTAACAATCTATATCGTCCTAGAGGCGTTTTTAATGTTGTGAGAAAAGAGGATTCTCTTACAAGCTTTATCTGTATGAACCTTGACTTGGCATCGTGTAGGCCTACTGAGAATATTTTCGAACCTGGAGTGTTAGTGATCACATCTTCAATAGTTTTTATCGGGTGATGTTCCCGTCTGATTGCTTTATTGAGATCTTTTGGGTCAATACATATTATCACTTTGTCATTCCTGAACGAGACGGCCATGGAGCTAGCCCATTCAGTAGGTTCATGTACTGGAGTAATAAATCCATCAGCTTGCATTTCTTTAAGTTTTTTGTTCAACTTTCTGGTATGCATGGATGGATAACTCCTTTAGCATTTTCCTCTAACTGAATCTTGTTCTCTCCTGGCAGTGTTCCAGTTGTTTTCAGCATTTCAGGAAATTCTCTTAGTAACTCGTTTTCTGCATTGGATTCTAAACATTCTATGCTGTTTGTCCGTTGTAGAAGTCCTAAGCATTTTGCTGTATCAAAATGTTCTCTTGACTAAAGTCTATAACCAGTGTCAATGGGGAAATTTAATGCCTTACCATGCACGACTAGTTTTACATTCCACTTGTCTCCAATGCCATTGACGTTCTCATTTTAACCCTTTTTATACTGGCTATTTGCAGTACTAATGGGTACAATATTTTCGCCACTAAGGCTGTCATCTTCTACCAGATTGACGTTGTGTCTTTTTCAGCATATTTGAAACCAGTGTTTCCTCTTTTTGCAGAAATTACACATGGTTCCTATTGCTGGAAATTTTTCCTTTTAGTGGTACTGCCGCATTTACTACATAATTTATCCGAGTTGTCTTTAACATTAGACTTCTGCTATTGTATGACCTGTCTCTTGATTGCTAGAAATTTTTGTGTCCCTTAAGACTAAACATTTTCACTTGGCTTTGCGACATCTCATATTGTTGTCCGATTTCTATAGCTTTACTAAGGGTCAACTTCTGTCTCTGATCAAGTAGTCTCACTTGTACCTTTTGCGACATAACATATTGTTGTCCAATTTCTATGGCTTTACTAAGGGTCAACTTCTGTCTCTGATCAAGTAGTCTCACTTGTACCTTAATATATATTTTCGTTTATGACTCCGCTAATGATCAAATCAATAAACATAGGCCTATCACTTGGCTTCTCATACTCACAGTCCATAATGAGAAGCTTTAGGTCTTTAACAAAATTATCAAAACTTTCTCCTTCTTCGTGCTTTCTCTGATGTGCTCTAGATCTATAGACACTCATTTATTTTGTCTTGGCCTTATTAAGTTATGTAGTCTTCTATTTTCGTTAATAGCTACTGCGGATCTCCCTCTTCACTATCATTAATATTTATAGTTTTGTAAACTTCACGGCCCCTGTTGACCTATCCACATTCCCAGTCATCCGGCATTTTGTTTACTATATGCACCAGCTAACGGTCCTTTAAAACAAAAGCACATACACCTGCTGTTGAAATCTTAAAAACTCTTGATATAGATCGATCTTTGCATTCCAAATTCAAGATTGGTTGCTCAAAATAAAAAGAAGCCATAATTAGATTAACGAAAAACCTTTATCTGGACAGCATTTTAAGTTTTACTCCATGAGATAATAATAAACCTGGTTTAGGTCTCGCGTAAGCATTCTTGAAAAACATCGGAATTTATGTTTGCAGAACTTTGGAAGCCAAGCATATGATGTGGGAAATTACATTTCTATTGTTGCAACGTCACTCTTAGGCTATGCATTAAATTAATCTTTTGTTTGGCACTTTATGGCAACAATGGAAGATCTTGAAAATTCATGAAAAAAATGTGACAATAAAGTAAATTTACTTAAAATACCTCTACTCAACTCATAACTTCAAGAAAAAAGACCATGCGACACAGCTGTGTACTAGAATACCAAATGAAGCTGAGAGGACAAAATTATCTGGGAAGCCATTAAAAGTCTAGCAAGAGACTCAGGGTAGTGGCTTTTTTTTTTTAATGATGCTCTATGTTCCTAGAGGAGCACAAAGAACATATATTAATTAAGATGAATCCTAACTGTACACAGTTTCGTAAATTAGCCTACTCTCAATATCCCATAGGATTGGGACCTCGTCTGCCAGGACCGGCCTTAGGCATAGGAAAACTATAATAGGTAGCCACCTTTAAATAGGGTCTCCAATTACCCAAGGGCGACCCTGCGTCTGCTATCTTGCATGTTGACATTCACTTTTTGGGGGAGATTGCTGCCATATCTTATTGTTGCAATTAATGCTATCTCCAGTTGCTTAGTAGGCCTACATTTTCAAAATACGCTCCGGCACGGCGTACCGGCACCTTTCAATTTGGGGAAATAAATTATTACTTTTCTTGTATTTTAACGTTATTATTACTTTATCTGTAGCTTAAAGTTAGGCATTCCGTCAACGAGTACCGGCACTTTTTTTTTGTACAAAAAAAAAGCACTATATAAAACAGAAAAAAAATATGCGTCCCCTTTCTTACCAAATGAATCTTTATTATTTAGATTTACATCTTAATCTATATAATGTAGATCTATACAGATCTAGTTACCATGTCAGTTTGTTATTATAAAGACTCGAATTTACATCTAGACCTATCTAAAACTATGATTGACCGCGTGAGGAATGGAGTTTACTAAGATCGTTGCAAAGTAGGACCTACAGGGTAACTAGCCGGCACCTTCGACATAGGGGTCACGGAGGTCACGAACTAGCCCGCATAAAAAAAAAATTTTGTAAAATAAGTCTACGCATGCGCTAAGTAAACATCCGCTTGTATCTACATCTATCTGGCATTTCGTCCTAGATAATTATTTTTTTCTTTAGTTTGTGTAATCTACATTATTTAAAATAGATCTAGATCGAAATTTCCCTTTATCGATGGATGTAAATAAAAAAAGAGCATTAAATCTACTCCCCACGTTCCCTATTATTAACATTTAGATATAGACTTAGGTAATTTTTACTTTAGATAATGGTATAAAAAAACATAATGCCAAAAAATGAAAATCACTTATCAGTGAAATGGTATGTCATTGTGACTGTCACTATGTGAAGTATGTGACAGTCAGTGAGTCACTCTAGTTACTCAAGTTCAGTACTTGAGTACTAGATGATAGATATAGATCTATTCACGCAGGGAGAGACAGTAGTCTGAGACTCTCTGAGTAGTTGTACTCTAGTAGTCTTTACTAAATTAAAAATTTACTTCTCTAGCTAGTGACACTCTTCTTACTCTTATACTCTACTCTAGTCTAACTGCTAGATCTGATAGTCATAGTGCTAGTCAACTTCTATTGATTCTTAATACTAATACTAACTAGTATAAACTAGTCTAGATTCTAGATGCTTATACTTATATTAACTTATAAATATAAGACTATATTATAGTATATAATATATATTTATAAGACCAATTATTTGTGAATTATAAATAAATAAGACATTATTATTAATAATAATGAATAAGTTTAATTATAGTTTAATAAGAGTAGATTTAGAATCTCAATCAATCTACAAAATTGTCAAAATCTAGATTATTTTAATAATCTAGATATATAATAATATCGATCTATATAGAATCTATTACTAGATAAAAAAAAGATTCATAACAATATAACAAACATTCTAGACTCTTTCTTGTAGTATTGTATTCAAGTTACAAATACTAGAGTGACTAGAGAAATTATATAGAGTAACATAGTGACATCATTATAGTATAGTCACCCATTGCCCATTATCTCATACATATCATAACTCGTACTAGAAATTTAGATTCTAATAGAGAATCAGACTGAGTGTTAGTAGTGTTAGACATATAGTGAATCATGAATGTCATTCATTCAGAATGGTGACGGATCAAATACTCTCTTAAGTGATAGTATGAGTTTTAAGTTAATTTAAATAGATCTACATTTAGTATGTAAAGTATGTAATAATGATCTTCTACATTTATAATTCATAATTATATTATAGATCTAGTCTAGAGTACAAAATATAGTCATAATTCTTGTAGGTAATCTAACTCTTAAATCTAGAAGTAGAGAGATAAGAATGACTAGAATTGATTGACTATATCAATTTCTAGACTATGTATTAGTATTGTATAGATCTTGACTTTTGTTACTAAATAGTTTTATTATAGATCTGATTATGACTAGTCTTGACTAGTCTACACTAAGTGACTAAGACTACCTAGGTCTAGGAGTCCAAGCAAGAATAATTTAAGCAATGAGTCTGATGTGTATCATTCATTGGCCTATGGAAATCATTCATTGAGTGTAAATCAACATTGAGGCGACTGTTTCTTTGAGTAGTTTGAGTCTCAACTCTTTATTCTCAGTTTCTGATCTTAATTGGACAGTCACAGTTATCCTAACATAATAGTAAGTTAAATTTGGATCTAGACATAGATAATTATCAATAAATATAATGATAATCAGTTACAAAATCAAGCGATATTTCAATCTAACACATTATATGTCTTTTAGAGTTGTATATATATATTATTTCTTAGTTCTAGTACTAGTTAAGTCTATATCATATTTAAATTATTCTAGATCAATGTTTGGGTGGCAAAGTCTGAAGCCTCTCTCCACCTGGTGTTCACTGCTCTGAAAAAAAAAAGTGAAGTTCCTCTTTCAGACCTTGCGATTAATGGGGCAGATGATGTAAATGTCATCTGTTTCTGTGGCCCATGGTTAACAAGGGTGTTATGTGGCCAGCACAAAGACGAGCCGCCTTTACTTTCCCCAACTTTAGTCAGGTACCCATTTGAGCTGGGTGGACTCAGAGGCGCCCAAAGATCCCGAAATTCAAAATCCTAGTTAGTCTTTACCAGGATTCAAAACCGGGACCCTCGGTTTGGTAGCCAAGTGCTTTAGTACTAATTCATCGTGCCTCCTCACTGCTCTGAGATCCTCCATAAAAGTGTGACACCCAGTTATACGAGGACGTCCTTGTTTGCCCTTTCCTTGTATTGGGCTCCATGTCATCGAAACTCTTGGTATGCATAATTCATTTAGTTGGAGAACATGTCCTGTAAATCTCTTGCAATGCAAGGATTTCCTTGTTCGAGAGCCGATCTCTATTACTGACTTCTAAAATCCATCTTAACCATCCTTGTTGAGTCACTTTTAGTCTTTTCACTTTTTTTGGTAGATGACTTCCATGTCTCGTATGCATATGTTGCTGTTGGGATGACAATTTCGTCAAGTAGTTGTATTTTTGTTTCAAGTCCAATGGCTTGACTTGTCCAATTAGGTTGCAGTGTTTAAAAAGTGCTCCCTGCCTTTCCTATTCAGCACCCTACATCATTGTTTGTTATGATGCGCCAAGGTATGTCAACTCTTCCAGCTCTGACTCACTAAGTCTGACACGGGCATCTTTTGCTTTGTATCCAACTCGCACAATTTTAGTCTTATCCAAGTTTATGCAGAGGCCAATTTTGGGTGCCTCTCTATCAAAGCTCTCTGTCATTTCTTGTATGCGTTTATTTGTAGACCTGAGTAGTGCAACGTCATCTGCAAAGTCCAGGTCTGTCATTCAGTTTTGTTCACGCCTATGGAATACAAAAGGCAGTCTGATTCATTGCTCTCCTCATTATTTAATGTCTATGAAACTGCTCGTTAACTGTTGTTGGTATTCAAAACTTTGTTTTATATTTCATAGAACACTGCAAACAATTCTTTAGACTATCAGTTTCAGGCCTAGAGAATAAAAGGATTCTCCAAAGGCCCCATTTGAATGCCACATTGCCGTTTCCCACACTACTTTTAATGTGGTATTATGTCCTCTAAATGAAAGGAAATATCAGTTTGGTTTTATTCACTGTATCATTTATTTGATCCCTTTTAAATGTTGAGAAACAACAAAGCTACAAAATATCATTCCTTGCTCTCTCTTTCTCTCTATTAAAAAAAGAAATAGACTCTAGATCTAGATCTTTTCAAAGCTATCTGATTTTTAAAAACACTTTTATTTAGACAGGGAATTGGAAGTGACATAAGGCAAATTTTTTTAAAGTTGGAGAAAAAGAAAGTACAGAATGTCCTAATTTTTTGCTTTATATTTTTTATTATATAGTATTATATTTATACTTTATATATAGAATGCAGTCTTTTGGGGAAATACCAAAAATAAAATGTAAAATAGACAGGTTGCGATTTTTCTTAAATAGCAGCGTTCATGTTTCGAATCTATCAAATTTGTGTCTTAGCAAGCACATAATTAACTAGTACAAGGAACCTGTAACAAAATTTCATGTGGATCCATTTGCTAGTTTAAGTCAGTCAGTCATCAATCACTCAGTGGTAAGGAATATAATATAGATATTAGAATACTCAAGATATGTCATTCATTATATTAGAAACTCATTTGGTATTTAAAAAAGCACTGTTTTGAGATATTAGAGAGGAGTGAACTATTTCACATGACAATGAAGACCCAGCTGTGACCTACATATTTTGTCACACTTTAGCCACATTTGAAGCAGTTAAAGACCTTTATTCCTGTCTGCACATTTCTTCGTCAGTAGTATTGTATTTAAGGCTTTCATATACATGTTCCATGGTCTAGGATTATATTCTTCTAAAGCTAAACAAAGAAAGGTGCAGACATGGAAAAAATGACAATAGCTTCGTCTGCTTGACTTAAATTTATATATGTTACAACTGTGTGAATCATAACCTAATTGATGTGTCTTTTTTCTGGTAGTAGATCTTATTAAAATGGATAATAAAAAACCTAAGAAGCCATTTTACGCTCTCCCGGAAAATATTCCCACAAGTGCTCAAATTGTTAATGCTGCTAGATCTTCTCTTAGAACATTTGATACAAAACGTCCCAACACACCTCGAGAAGAACAGAGACACCTTTTTCCCACTTCAACAAATCGAGCACCAGAAACAAGGCCACCTAGTGCCTTTAGGTAAATGAAATATTATATCCTTGACCTTAGTCCCTAAATTCTCTTAAACTTAAGCTTTTAAGTGATTTATATTTTTAATGTAGTCAAAAATAGATTTAATGTAATCACATAAAATAAACCCAATTTTTAATTTTATAGTTTTTTATTTAAAATTATTCTTAGGAAAATTTTTGCCAAGGCTACATAAGATTTTCTGTTTTGAAACTTTAATTTAAAAACTTGTAAATAAAATAAAATGCTGTATTAGATGACACACAAAAAGTGTCTTAAAAACTTTTCCTATACTTTAGTATTCTATGTTTACATTTCAAAAGTGCCAGTGTACAATTTTCAAAGGTTTTCATTATCAATAGTAGAAGGAAAGCTTTGAGGAAGATAAATTTAACTAGCTAGTTAATAGTCATTCATGACACTAGAGAATTTGAATCTTGCAAAGATGTAGTAGTGGTATATTAGTTTTTATACAACTACTGTTTTTTTTTTTCAGTTTGACATCTCGTCATTTTGAAGGACCTGATTCTCGGCCTGTCTCTGGTACACGACTGTCACCCCTTGATTATGTTAGTCACACACATTTTTAGTCTCTTGTAACTCATCCACTGCAGAAAGTCTATCCAAAAGACAGTCAGCAGTTCCCAAGAGCTTGGAGCATCTTTCAGGCATTTTAGACTAGTTTTTTTTTTATAAAGTTGTCTAGGTTAAACAGCTAATTCTAATTTTCCTTTTTTTTTTTTTTTTTCTGTATAAACTGCTCTTGTATCATTGTTGACTTGCGATTTAAACATGAGCTTTTCAAAAACTTGTATAACATAACTCTGCCTGTGAATCCTAACGCCCATTGGTTGAGCCTCTCTTCTTACTGACTAGCCTTGACTTGGGTGTGAAATAGTTAACTGGTCTGTCTACTTCTGCCTTGGATGATCCTGCCTTTGATAGTCTATATTAGTATCAACCTTTTCATTTCCCTTCAAGTGCCCAGAGATCCATTGTAATGTGACTGTGATAGTAAATTTTGACATTGTATGGATTATCTTATTTAGCTAGATGATATATTTTGCTAGTCAATGCTTGAAGACTGGATTGTGAATCTGTAAAGATTTCTGAACCACTGCAGATAATATAGTGGCATTTTGGAATAATAAATATACTGAAAGTAATAAAGAATAGAGAAAAAGAAAGGCTACTGTAAAGGAAGCAACATGCAATAACTTTCCATTTAGTCTACAATGAGCCCAAGATAAATAGTAACCTAATCATTTATCATCTGTTCTTGATTGGTTTTTCACCATTCTATGATGATGTTGATATATGCATTAGCATAGTTAAAGATCTAGGGATGAAATATAGCATCCTGTTTCAATTATTTTTATGTCACAATATTTTTTTTTTAGACTTTCAGATTCTCCATTCAATCACTTGAAATTTGATACCAATGCTTTTGGGTATTTCTAATATGAATTATATTTTAATGCTGTGTCAGGGAATTACAAATTTTGCAGTGGATGAGGTTACATTATTAATCTAGTTTTAAATTATTATTTTTTTTTTTAGTTTTAAAACTCAATAGACATAAAGCTAAATTTAAGGGGACTGGCTAAAGCAGATTGTTTACTAAATCAAATTTTCTTTATATATATTGAATATCTATAGAAAGATTGATCACTGATTGATTCATGTTTTGTTTTTTTAACAATACAGATTTTTTTTTTTTTTCTGTAGCACCCAAAACCTATTAGTCCTTTAGATTGTGAGAATATTCTTGTACCACGTCCACCACCAATAGACCTTTCCAAAGCACCTGCTCGAAGAGGGTCTGGTAATCGTTCAAAGTTACCTTCAAGCGGAGAAGGTTCAGAGAGCTCTTTAATTCGCTCTGGTCAAGGGGATGGTGAGTTTGTATGCCTTTATCTAAAAAAAGCAAAACAAATAGTACAATTTGTTTTAAAAAAAGAAAAATGTTTTTAAAAGTTACTTTAAATTCAAGCATTTACTGCCTCTTACTACTGGTCAAATAAAAATTATTAGACATTTATACATTATTTTGTCATTAAAAATATCTACATTTATTATCTATGCATGTCTATTTTAAGGCTGATTTTTTAAAATTGTTTTTGAAAAAAAATTATTATATTATATATTATTACTACATGTGAACTAACAATTAAAATTTTGACATTGTTGGCTTATCATTAGCATTAGGATTCACAAAATATGTCTATACTGTACATTAATGCCGACAGAAATGCAAATATCCCCTGATGTTTAATAAAATAGTTTTAAAATGTGTTTCTATAAACTTGTAATTCAATTTTTACTTTTCTTTTTTTTTTCAAAATTCAAGAATTAACTTATACAGAATCTTCTGGAGAAAAAGCTACTATTGGCAGCAGTGATCTCTCTGAAGATTCTTTTGATGCCAAAACATCTTTACCTTCAGGCAATGCTGGTGATAGCAGAGAAAGCAGTGCTGGGAGCCAGAGGTCTCACTGTGATGGTATAGAAATATTTGTTGTTTTTTTATCATAATTATTGTTTAGTATAATATATTATCTTCTTGATTCCTTTTAATCTTCATATACTTAAATTATTGAGTATAATAATTATTCATAAACTTTTATTATCTAGTATATTAATTTGTATTTCTAATTCTTAAATATTGATTGGTAATGTCTAGGCAATGTGGATGTTCCATCAGAACCAGAAGATGTGTATACTAGAGATGTAGAGCCATTGGTTGTGGAGCTATCATCACTCAAGAGTAAAATCATTATTTAAAATGATTCTAACTTTTTAAAAAAATTATAAATATTGACATTTTTTTAGATTTTAAATCTTAGAATCATTAAGTGAATACTATTCAAAATAAAAATTTTCAATAATCAAAAAATAATTTATACTGTTTGAAGAATACTAATTTAAATTTGTATACATTTTTTAAAATGTGTAATAAATGACATCTCTCACTGAGTAATACCATTTTCTTTGACAGAGAAAGATTGCAACCGAATCTATGAACTGGCAGGACTGTTATATGATGCGCTTGATAAGCATAACTGTCTAACCAAGCAGTTTGAACATCGAGCTAATCTCCTGAAAACTATTTTTAAACTGCTGGATGTGGAAGAGCCACGAGTTGTGTTGAAATTAGTGAGACTTATATTGGCAGTAGGTATATTTTTATCACTTGCCATTTTCACATTGGACTTGTGAAGTACTAGGCTGTTCAAATTTGAAATACTGGGAATAGATAATGTGCACATTGGATACCCAACATGTTTTAGGAAAATTAAAGCTGGTTAGGTCTCATTGTAAACTCTTTATATAAACAGAACATGAAATCCTTTTTTATCTAAATCTTAAGTCACTACATGAAACATATATTATTTGTTTAGAAAACATGAAAAGAATCAAACAGTGGAAGAAATAAACTCCCTTTTTGTCATATCCCTTGTGTAAACATTGTTGTATCTTAAACTTGATCAAGATGTGTTTTACATGTTGATCTTCTTTGCAGTGTTGATTGCAAGGATTCATTTAACATTTTTTTATTCATTATTTGAAACTGAATGAGTGACATAGTGCTGTTTTAGAGTGGTTGAGTAAGCATCCACCTATTCAAATTTTAAAGAGCTGAAATCATACTGGCCAACAGGTTTTTTATTCAGCACTGAGGACTTAATATTTATTTCTGTTTAATATGAATTCTTGGTACTAGGTGATGAGCTATTGGCTTGCATGCCCTATAAATGTATTGGTCAGGTACACCTTTTTATCTCAAGTCTTAGTGGACAACAACTGAAAATATTGAATGAGTAGATTTTGTTTTTGTCTTTTTTGTGTGCACTCTACTTTGCAACAGATTTCACCTCAATTTGTTTCACTTTTATTTTCTTCTTCATCAGTTTAAAGTGGCTGGGAACAATTTATTGAATGTCTGCAAATTAATTTTTAAAATTGGTCGCAGCGATAAAAATGATATTTATTTTTTGGAAGATAATTTACTAAGTAAGTAATCATGTTTTTATATTTCTAATTTGATGCATCTGTCTTCACTATTAATTTCTTTATTAAATTATTATTTAACTCACTTAGAAATTTTACCCTCATTTCCCTGCCAAGTCTTTCCATAAAGATAACTACTTTAATCTGTGATGTAACCAGAAATGATTGTTATATTACATTCCCCCATTGTTTTTTTGTTATTTTGTTTAAATCAATGCCATATCCCATTTGTTGTGTAAGTCTATGATGTTCTCTGCCAACGATTTTCAAAATCCTCTTGCTCTTGGCTCAAAACAATTGTCAAATCATGTGTGCTCACATCTACATGTAGATTTATGCTGCTGCTTTGATTGTCATTATTAAAGTTTTATTTCAAACTCAATATCTGACTTGTTAAGATAAGCACGTTTTTCTTAGTTTAAAGATGCAGCAAAATCATTTATAGCAGACGATTGAGTGGTTAAGAACTTGACTTCCGAACCTGGGGTCCTGGGCTAAAATCTTGGTGAAGACTGGGATTTTAAATTTTGTTTTTTTTTTAGGTTGCCCCTGAGTACATCCAACTTAAATGGGTACCCAACATTTTTTTGGGGGGAAGTAAAGGTAGTAGGTTGTTGTGCTGACGCATGACACCCTTCTCATTAACTGTTGGCCAAAGAAACAGATGACCATAACATCATCTGCCCTATAGAGATTGCAAGGTCTGAAAGGGGAACTTTAGGGTACTTTACTTTATAGTGATTTGTATACACAAATGTTGCACATACTTTTCAAGCATAATAGAATTTACTAGGTTAATATTGGATTAGACAACATTTTTATAGATCAATGCACCAATCTGAACATTTTTTTATGGCTTGTGTTTCAAATTTTGTTTTCTAATTTCTTTTTAGAAAAGTAAAATTTACTGTAAAATTCTATTTTGTAGATTTACTCTTAGAAACTATTCGAGCTACAGATGTGACACATTCCTGGGAAGCTTTGATATATTTGGTTGGAGCTGTCAAGTTTCTTACTGGAAATGCAGATATTTTAAAAAGACTTGCCAAATTGGATTGCATAAAAACATTGGCTCTACTAATGCATTCCATAAATAAAGTAGTAAGTATATGTTATTTAAAGCTTATTTTATGTATTGCAGTAACTCCTAATCTGAATAGGATCATATTTTATATTATTTTAAATACATTTAACAGTTCATTATTTACGCTGTTTTATAAAAGATTTTAGCACTCTGGAATATTGAATGATTATTTTTTTTTCAAAGTGTTATTGATTTAAGTCGTAACTGGTGGTTGAACTATAGTAAAGATCCCACTGCAAAAATTTTCCTGGTTCCTTGACAGGTTGATTCTCAGACAGTAATACGGAATAAGTAGTGAGTTAATAGCAAAAGGATAATTAATTGCAGTTGACTACAATACAAGATATGATGTAATACACATAAAACCATGTGTTAAGTTAATACAATATTGTTAGCCAATTACTGTAAGCTGCAGTAATTTTTTTATTGGAATAAACATCAGAATATCATATATACTTAGTTTCCCATTTAAGCTTTTCCTGGATTCCATTACATACTTGGGGGATCCAAATGCTGAGTACCCCATGTTGGTTCATAGTGCTGTATCCAGAGACTGGATGTACAATGATCCTAAGAGTGGGTCCACAAAAAGAAGTTACTACAAGAATCATCCTGTCCAAAGTAGATAACAGAAAAGAGCTATCAGTCTTCACATTCACAGAAGATAGTGATACACACAACATCTTTTCAATCCTTTCAAGACCAACATTTAAGTTTTGTTTTGGACTGTCAATATATTTTGTATTGATCAACAACAAAAAAAATGTTTACTTTTTCTAGAATGGTAACAGTGAGAAACCTGGAGAACAATTTGGACACATACTTGTTCAAGTAAGAGGAAATTGTATTGTTCCCATTCTTTCACATTTAAAGAAAGACTTAGCCAAATGAACATCCACAACTTTTTTATTTCTTATACTTCATTATTTCACTTCTTGATAGTTGACAGCAGCACTGAGAAATCTAGCAGACACCAGCTCTGGGAGAGATAGATTTCTTACACACAATGTGATTGATGGACTTGTTCTGGTCATGGAAACTTACTCTGGTGATAGTGATCTAATGATGTACATCTCAAGAATACTAAGGTGATCCATTCATTGGTATCGTATGTGTACAACAAGTTCATACTTACTCTTACAAAAAGTTTGCATGTTGTGGAAGGGGGGATTTTGTAGTTTTATCTGAAAATGTTCAAAACTAATTATCAAATCTTCAAATGAGAAAACATAATAAATGCTCAGTTTTTTATTCAATGTAATCTAACAGTCTTGTTTGATTAGTACTGTACTCATTTCTTTTCACTGTTGTAACTGTTAATGTAATTTCTGTTTTGCAGTAAAAGTACTCTTCATACAGACTGCTGTTCAGTATTAGCAAACTTGCCTCAGTTTTATAAGGCTTTTGTCAGTTTATTAAAAAGGCATTTAATGAAAGATGTAAGTTGAATGTCATGTTAAAAAATGTTATGAACTTAATTGTAAAAAATTGTTCAGCTTTTCTTTGTATTTGTTAGAGTAACTTCTTATTCAATTTTAATATTTGTTATTAGTATTTCTTTATAGGTGATAAAATGCTTATTGAAATATTCTCAGGATTTAGTTGTCAGGCTTTGTTTTGTTATTGGTAACCTTACCATCAAGAATGATGCAGCCAGGCTTAAACTGTTTCATGAAAGTAATTCTATTGAAACCTTACTGCTGATTCTCAAGACATACTTAGAGTTGGACCAACAAGTAAGTGAAGACTGTCTTCTGCTGTTTGTCTGAAAATATTATTTGTTGCTTCTGTTCTATTCTTAATGAATAACAAACATATTTTGGCATTTCTTGCCTTTAAAGAAGTAAATATTTTTTAAATTATTGTAAGTATTAATTAAGTAACTCTACCATCAGGGAAGGACTAGAGCATATGGTCCAGAGGAAGATTTCAGTGGTAATGTGGACAAAGGAGAAACCCAAGTCAGCAAAGTGGAAGATGTTCTAATTAAGGTTTTTTTAATTTGTTTCATTTGCAATACTTCATATTTTACTTTTGTTAATATTTTAATTTTAAAATAATGTCATTTTAGCCAGAAGTAGTCACAATATTTGATGTTTGTAACATGTTTTTATATTTAGATAGAATTGTAATGATTATTACATAATATTACATCCTAGGTAATGAGAGTGATCGCCAATCTGACAATAAATGAAGAAGTTGGCACTGCCATTAGTAAAAATAGTGAATTCATGAAACTGTTGCTGAAAATAATTGGTAAGCTGTTCTTTTGTAAGGATAACACAAGTCTAATTTTGTATTGGATGCCAGAGAACCAATTTATTTGTTGTTTTTTTTTTAAACTTGATTTAAGGATTATTCAACACTCACTATGTCACTGTAATTATTATCTTAGGAAGAAATAGGTTTGATTAACATGTATTTTGTATTTTATTTTTAAAAATGTTCACTTGAAACCTAGAATGCATGCTATTCACCCAATATATTTTGTGTAACTCTCAGATGAAAATGACATTATTCACCATGAAGAAGTCATTATTAATGCTGTGGTTGCCATCAACAATTTATCCTACTACATCATTAACAATCAGAGCCAGATTGGACTGCAGCTAAATATAGCTCAGTGTAAGTTGTGTTTCTAGAATGGGCACTTACGTACACATTTTTTTTTGGGTGTTAATAGGAATATACAGATTTTTTAAGCTGAAAAAAAAAGTATTATTAAAACCTATATTATTAAGACCATGTTTTTGTGTGTAAAATTAAATCCAATGTAATTAATTATGAAGTAGCTAATACTGTTAAGTCACCAGATTTGACTTGACTTATATACTTTGGGCATTCCTTCAGAAAGGAAAATGATTAGGTACTAGCCCAAACGTCCATCAGGATGATAGAGTATAACAGAGGGTGGGGTTAAAACTCGGGACCATCATGACAACAGTGGGAAGTGCATGTCACTTGACCAGGCAGCCATCCTGTTATTAATTACATTCGATTTAAGAAAGTCAGAAGATTAACCCCACCAGTCCTTAAGCAGACTGTACCATATGTCCTGCGGGCCACGCCCCTTTTTTTCTTGTCATCTTTTAAGCTCTAGATCTAATGAAAATCAAAATTTTTTGTATGAATCACTATCACAGTATCTTTCAATGGAGGTAAAAACATTATTCTTAACAAAATTCTGACTCCTTAAGAGTTATTACAAGCCTAGACCTACCTATTATTTGCTTGATTCTTGTTTATTACAAATTTTCATGTAAAACCACACCTATTCAACATAAACACATGGGCATTGCCATTTGCAAAGCTAAACATGTAGTTTAATTATGATTGGTTGGTTATTTTTAGATTCTGACTCATTTCTTTTTATCAAATAGGCAAGGTCCACCGACATAGCGACCTTTTCGGAAATTACCCAAAAAGCAGTCCACTGGTAGTGTTAAGACATGGGTATAGTTTTTTAGTAATGTTCTCACCTGTAGATTTGTACTGTTTTGTCTGTTTTAGAATCTAAATGACATGTACTTTCTTCTAGCACTTTTAAAACTGTTAATGATCAACAATATGGAAGGTATCTTGGAAGCTGCCCGAGTGTTTGGTAATCTGACAAGACATAAACAAGTTAGAGATTATTTATCACAGAATAAAGGTATCTAGCTCTTGTGAAGATCAACATTCATTTCTGTTTGTTTGAATTGATCTCTTTTTGTTATCATCTTAAAAATAAACAAACAACAAAAATAAACTCTCTATTGATTCTGCTGAATGTGTTAATGATTGAATTTCAGTGGATGCCATCATGGTGACCTTATTGGACTCAAATAACAGAGAACTAGTTTACATAGCCTGCGGGGTTCTCATCAACTTTATGCTGGATGAAGAAAAACGTCCTATTTTAAAGAAAGAGGGTGGCATAAAGAAGTAAGTTTAGGGTTCATGTGGTAGGGTTTGAACAGCACAAATTTAATATCATTGGCACATCTCACAAACACTTAACACTGATCAATAGTGAATAGATGACATCTTATTTAGTTTGCTTAGTTGTATTTGTTAGCATGTGGATTCTGATATCAAACTTGTGTTTCAGATTACTAGAAGTACTGAGAGACTTTGGCAAAGAAGATTGGCAGCTGAGTGCCTGTGTATGTAAAGTGTTGGTCAATTACAGTTGTAGGATTCATTCCAGTACAAATAGCTTTGGGCAAGAAGAAGCTATTGAACTTTCTGAGCTGCTTACAGAGTATATTGGTAGGGAGATCTACATTTGCATTACAGTAACTGGGTTTATGCTTGAGGTTGTACATGCAGACATCAATGAATAATGGGGCATACATTAAAAGGGATAAAAAAAAAGCATTAACTTGGGCACGTAATCTTTATTTCGAACAATGTTATTTAGTATTTAATGTAGTTTGATCTAATCTGTAACAAGTTTACTTTGACATTTTTGTTCACTTGTTTTAGATAAAGACATGGCCTTGGGTGAATCTCTGGCCAATGTTGATGATGATGAGATGAAGGAATACATTGAAGATGTTTGGCATGAAGAGTTTTATTCAATTGGCTCACAACTTCTCAAGAGGATTGTGTCCCATTTGTCTCCCCTGGAACCCTTGGAGGCACCATCTTGACCTTCCTTACTGCTGAACAAAGCTTGTTTTAAATGCTGCCTGTTCATTTCAACATGCAAGATTCTTTAATTACTATAAAGACCATTTTGTAATTAAGTCTAGAGCCGTAGTAGCAACAGGAGTTTCAAAAAGCTCTTTACAATCATCCATTTATTTATTTAATAGCCAAAACTTTGATAATCTGGAAGTTGTTAAGAAGTCAGCCAAAGATAATATAAGAACAAAAATCTTCATAGCTATAGCAAACATTTTTTTTACATTTACATTAATTATGTGCTATGTAGCTATCAAATGTCATCATTTTTAGTTCCTAATGCAGTCTTTTGAAATAATATTCTATCTAAAGCCTAGGAATTCAAACCTATATGAGAAATGAAACTGTTTTTCTATTTATTAACCAATTGACTTTACTTCTTTGACTTGGTGGGATTAGTTTGTTGCAGGTCAGTAGCCAGGTGTGGTAGGAGCACTGTTCATGTAGATTTAGTATCTTTTCTTCTCCTATAGAGCTAAATCGTGAGTATCCATTCTGGGCTGGTTGATTATCTTTGCATCATTACTATTTTTTAATTGGGTCATTCAGTTTATAAATGTGTCATGAGTTCACCTTTTGTATGTGTTATTTTTGTGATCTTGTAGACTCTTTAATTTTATAAATCTTATGTCACTATTGGTTATCTTCTAATGAAATTGAAACTATTGACATAGTTTTACAAAGCTTATATCAACTCTCTGTCTGGTAAAAAAGTTGTGTATGTTATTTCTCCCACACCCAATCTCATCAATTTCACACAATTATTTCTTATACCTGACAAAATGAGAATCAATTTAAAAATAATCAATTAATTTCAATAACTATTGGTAATTAATTATTTTGTTTGGTATCTAACAAGGGAAAGAAATCGTACATGACAGATGTGGTGGTATAAGTGGAATTAGTCGCTTTGAAGCCTATAACCCTGAGTGAAGAAGTTAGTTTTCTTTAATGCATTCAAAAAGTGATCTCTGTAAAATTCACACAGATCCCCCCTCCCCTTTCCCAACTGGTCCAGACAAGTGATAGGATCATAGTGTAATGAAAAAGCTAAAAGCACAGATTTATTATCGTTAGTTTAGATCTATTACCAATTTAATCACATGACTGATCCAAACTAATTGATACAATTACACTTAATATGAGCTTTGTCTTTTTTTTTTCTAAAGTATTTTTGATGTTTACTTTCAATGAGTTGTCCTTCCGTCTCTTTCCCCCCCCCCCCCCCCCCTTACTTTTAAAAGACCTTCAAATACAAAAAACAAAACAAAAAAATTATTTAGGTGCTTTGTTTATAATTTACTGTTGACCCTAACACATAAGCTTAGCTTTTAGCCTAAGTCTGACTACACTAAATTTCATTTAACGAATCCCAATATTGATTTGAAAGCAAAACTATTGGGAAATGTAGAGATGAAAACTAACTCTACTACTAACACTTATACCTTCAATCATCTTCAATGCTACCCATAAAACTCTAGTTCCCTATGACTAACCCTAATATGAAACATGTCTTGATCTCTTAGCATAACTTCAATTATTAAGTATCAAATCACAGCTACTAAATCACACCTATTAAAAAAATGAAAATGTTTCATGAGAAAACCCAGGTAATAACACTATTGGAAAACTTATTTCACCATATCAGTATTTTGTGTTTTCTGCTAAATATCTTTTGTTTAAAAAAAAACAAAAAAGATGTATTGACAATTTCTCAATGCAAGTCAACTTGTAATTACTTGATATATGTGAAGAAAAAGACTTTTATAATCTTCCAGCCCTTCATCTTTTTATTTTTAATTGTAATTTTTATAAGTGTAAAAAAACTAGTATCATTGTTAATTCTTTGACATTATGTTCCTGTTGTGCAGAATGCTAATTATAACTTTAAGTGATTAACAGTCCTAACCATTTTGTATTTTTTTTTATGCTCTTTCTATTATTGAATATTCAGGACAACTATTTGTGTAGACAATCATTTGACTTTGATTTCTATAGATGTTATTTTACTAGGAAGTACATTTCTTTGAATGTAGCTCTACATGGAAACAAAGAAACAAAAGTAACAATTGTGTAACTTTGTCATTTTCTCTTGAGATCTGATCTCTGTAGCTACATTTGTCATTTCTACTGCATGCTGGATCTGTAATATAATTATTATGTGTTGTTGTTTTTTTTGAGGTATTATTTCTTTTGAAATATTCTGAACCTGGGACATCCAAGTGTCAGTCATCAGATGCTTAGTGCATAACAAAACCTTTGAGTAGCAGCAGTGACTAACTCAACATTGTATACTCATTTAGTGCTTCTACCATGGCCTTGCTTGAGGCAAACTATAATTAATCAGAAACACTAAATAGTTCATTATATTAGAATCCATTAAACACTTCTGTTGCACTAAACATCTTAAATTTAATGTACACAAATTTGGTTGAGAAATCCTAAATTATTTGTATTTCTTGCAACTAAGTATAAAGTCCCATTGAATATCAATTTGAATTATTTGTGAACTTGGGCTGCTTTGAATTGTTCTCTAAATGTGTTTCTAGTTTATATAATTTTATCCATGAACACATTCTTCTGTTTTGTGTGAGCCCAAACAAAGCTAGTTTTCTATTTACATTTTTATTTAGAGGAAAAAAAGTGGTGATGACTTAATTTATTGCCAATAACATAGATCTGAGGCTGTGTTATATTGGTCCATATTGTGCAATCTCTCCGTCCATTTATAGTTTTAAACATTTATTTTGATGGCAGAGAATATTGACTTAATGATGATTTATAGTTTTTATTTGTTTTTTTTTTATACTAGGTCTCTGGTCATTACTGTTTTGTTGTGGTCACTATACAAAGTTTGCAGCATTTTGAGCTGAAGTATTTTATCTGTGCTGCTCTATTTGAAACCATTTTATCTTCATGTTTCTATTGCAATGCACATGTATATAATGTTTATAATTCACTTACATTTGCAACAAATCAGATTTTTGTGGCTGGATGTTTTCGAATATCATTGACATTGTGATATAAATACACCTACTTCTTCCGTCCCTGTTATAACATAATTTCATTGATGCAAGGCACAAAATTATATCAATGTATTGAAACATTCTATCTTGAGCATTGATCCAATTCTTTTTATTTTTGTAACTAGGACCTTATTTTAAATGATCCATAGCCCCAATATATTCTTGCAGGGTTTTCCATATTCTCTCAATGGGGAGGGGTACAGGGCTGACTTATGCTAAAAAAAATAGTAGCTAATTGTAACTTCTTAGTGAAATGCTGTATTTCAAAAGTGTATAATGTTAACAACCAATAGCTTGATATAAACTATGATAAACAGAGTGTAGAAACATTAATATGGATTAATAATAACCAAAAAGTCAAGCTTCAGTTGAAGAACAGGCTTAATGAAGTTTTTCATAGGACAAAAGTTTACACATTACTTTTCTAAGATAAATTAAGTCCTTTTTTTTTTGCATGGCAGCATTTACCTATGTCCTTTTTCTGTCAAAGTAGTGTCATAACAATGAGGCAGGCTAATAGAAACAAACTTCATTGATTTCTATATACATTTAACAGTTCAGAGCATTTTTAGGCCAGAACAGGAGAAAGCATTTAGTTAGAAGTCTCAAATGTTATCAATGTCGACAAAAAATCATTTCATTCCTTTTTATTAAGTCCTAATATCTAATGTACTTGTATATTAAAACCAGTTGTTTAATGTATCAACAATATAAAGCTGTGATTTTATAAATGTGTGTGTGTGTGCTCTAATGGTAATGAAATAAATCTAAAACATTCATCTCGTCTTGTCCCTATCACTTGATGTTACAAATAATCAAACTGAATACATTCCTATGTTCTCTTATTTGATGTTAGAATTGACTTGTTCCTTTTATAGTATATAGCCTTTTTTTTTTTTTCATTTACCTTCATTTTATTGTTAAAATAAAATATGTTTGCAAACATTTTTGTTCTCTTGATTTTAATGTTTAGTGTGAAGCTTCATTTCATTTTGATTTACCAATTACATCAGTCTATGGAAACTGATCATGAAAAATTTTATTAGCGTAAAATAGTTCAATTTCTTTTAAAGTGTTGGAATAAATGTAAAACAACAAAATATTTTTAAAATGTTATCTGATGGAAGACCCACAAACTCACTGCCTCATATTTCAATACTGCAGGAATAAGCTTCCTTTTTCTATATAAAACAAAAATAATTACCACCAATTGATTAACTTATTGGTTATTTTTTTGATTGATTCATATATTGTATTAGACAATGAATTATAAAATCAAAATTTCTATTTTATCTGAGAATGAGAAGTGGAAGACAAGAATGTTTGTCTCCCCCTGTACAAAACATAAGGGAAATAACTCCCGACACATTTATTCTCCATTTTAGATACAGGTACCAAATAAATTTACTAATTGGTTAAAATTTTCTATTGATTCATGGTTTGTTAGGTATAAGAACTGTAAAGTTTCAACTTAGCTGAAAGTGGGTGTGGGAGAAATGACATGTACACATTTTTTGTTGACAGAGTTGATATAAGCTTTGTAAAAAAAAGTTTAATAGGCTACACTTTCAGACCTTGCAGGTAGATGATGGTTAAGGAAGGTGTCGTGGCCTGCTCAACGACCAACAGCCCAACTAATGTCAGGTATCTATTAGAGTTGGGTGGACTCGGGACATCCTAAAAATCCCAGTATTCACACAAGATTTGAAACCAAAAACTCAGTTTAGAACTCCAGCTCTTATCACTGTGTGAAGCGTCTAGTGTGGTAGCTTGACTTGTTGCCACCGCTGGCTAGCATCTGTGAAAGGGGTGCAGTTTTGAAAGTCTCTCTTGCCAGTACATAGCCTCTCCACAGCAAGTCCTATGCAGTACCTCCTCGTGGTGGCAGATGGAAACTGAGGCTGCGAAGCCTCAGGCTAAACTGCAAGGGTCTCGGAGGAGGTTTGGCCCCAAGATGTGAGGCAGGCATGGCCCGTCAGCGTGCGGACACGCCCTGTTGCCCACAAACCAAACCCCTAGCTATAGGTAAATAGCCGCACTGCCTTGTGTGTGTGTCCCTGTAAGGTCTAAGGCTAAGGGAGTAAACTCTAACAGAAAATCCGGTCCTGGAGCCCCGTAGGCGGGGGGACAGTAGTAAGACTACTGCTCTCTGGCAAACTCCTGCAGCCACCTGTCCCCAAATTGTGATGGCTCGCCATCCCTTTGGACCCGGTCAGTATGGATGAGAGGCGTGTGGGCAGCCCAGCACTCGCAAATTTACCGGCTTTCCCCCAGCAATGGAGAGGTCACTCCATCTCTGACAGTAATATCTTTGGAAAAACACGGAGAGTGGTAGTTACCGGTGATACGTTCCTAGCTGATTGGCGTAAGCTGGAACGCCAGGGACCACTCTTGACGGTAGGAGGGGCTTTTTAGCCTCACTGGATAGCTACTGCCTGCCTTAAGCCGAGCAGCCCTCGGACAGTAAAGTGCTATCCCGACACAGCTTGCCGCACCACTGGGTGCTTGGTGCTAAGACAAAATCAAAAAGCAAGCTGCTCACCCTCACCTGCAAATACAATCAAAAGAAAACCCTCAACATTAATGCGTTTAGCAAGCTGGAACATACGGACAATGTGTCTTGGCTTCAATACTGACCCTGAACTCGTCACCGACATGCGTCAAACAGCTATCATCGACAGAGAACTCAGCAGACTAAACATTGATGAAGCCTGCCTGCAAGAAACCAGACTGGCAGACAGCGGATCTCTTACAGAAAGCAACTATACATTCTACTGGCAAGGAAAACCAGAACAAAGCCCTAGAATACATGGCGTCGGCTTCGCAATAAGAAACAGTCTCGTCCCCTGCATCGCGATGTTTCCCATTGGCAATGAAAGAGTAGCACACATGAAATTTGCATCACCGCAAGGCAAAGTTAATATAATCTGTGCTTACTCACCAACCCTTGCTGCACCGGAAGAGGACAAAGACAGATTCTATCAAGCTCTAGAGGATGTAATTAAAAGTATTCCAAAATGCGAGCACCTCTATATAAATGGAGACTTTAATGCCCGTGTTGGTGATGGAAATGATGCATGGCCACAATGCTTTCGACCTCATGGTGTTGGCAAAATCAATGGCAATGGCCAAAGGCTACTCGAGTTCTGTAGCTCTCATGAACTGTGTGTAACAAATACATTCTTCTCTGGCAAGGAACGCCATAAAGTCTCTTGGCAGCACCCACGCTCAAAAAGGTGGCACCAGCTTGACCTCTGCATCACCCGAAGGATGGATCTGAAAAGTGTCATCCACACCCGTTCATACCATAGTGCGGACTGCAACTCAGACCATTCACTAGTGCTAAGCAAAATCAAACTACTTCTCAAGAAGGCTTATACTTCCACTCAACCCAGAACTAGGCGAATTAACGTCAACCATGTAGGTGACCCAGAGAAGTGTGCACTCTTTGGCGAGCTCCTGAACAGTTCAATCCTCTCGTTAAGTGATGAAGAAGACATCTCTATCAGATGGGAGAAATTAAGAGATGTAATCTACAGTTCGGCAATCACCGCCTTTGGGCCTCAAAAACACAAAAATGTAGACTGGTTTGAGGCGAATCTAGCACATATGGAACCTTGCATCGAGAAAAAGCGATCTGCACACCTCGCTCTCAAGACAAAGTTAAGTCCAAGATCTTTGGAGGCCTTCAAAAGTGCTAATAAAGAGGCGAAACAAATGGCTAGAAAATGTGCTAACAACTTTTGGAGGGATACCTGCAACAGAATCCAAGACAGTCTCCACTCAGGAAATAGCAAAGCTCTATTTGATGGCATTAAAGCGGCCCTGGGTCCAACAGTGTCTAAGCCTGCCCCCCTTCTATCCAAATCAGGAGAAAAAATTACAGATCAAACCAAGCAGCTAGAACGTTGGACAGAACACTACCTCGAAGTCTATGCCACACAGAACACAGTAGACGATGTCGCCCTGGCTTCTCTACCAGATCTTCCAGTACTGGAATGCCTAGATGATCTTCCGAGCTTCAGTGACCTTAAAAAAGCAATTAACTGCATAAAAAATCTCCTGGGAGTGATGGTATCCCAGTGGAAGTAGTGAAAGTCAACGAATCACTCCTGCTCCCTGAACTCTATATTCTCCTCTGCCGCTGTTGGGAAACAGGTCATGTCCCACAGGACATGCGTGACGCAACTATAGTCACAATATACAAGAACAAAGGGGATCGGAGTGACTGCAACAATTACAGGGGTATCTCTCTCCTCAGTATAGTGGGCAAGATCTTTGCTAGAGTGGCACTATCCAGGCTGCAAGTGATAGCTTCTAGAGTCTACCCAGAGTCTCAGTGTGGATTCAGGAGTGGTAGAGCCACTGTAGACATGATATCTTCTCTGCGACTACTGCAGGAGAAATTCAGAGAGAGAGACAGACCCCTTTACATCGTTTTTGTTGATCTGACTAAAGCTTTTGACATGGTCAGCAGAAGTGGCCTTTTCAAACTCCTGAGGAAAATAGGTTGCCCTCCCAAACTACTGCAGTTCATTGAGTGTTTTCACGAGGAAACTAAATACACTGTCAAATTCTATGGAGCCCAATCAGCACCTTTTGAGGTTTGCAGTGGTGTCAAGCAGGGATGTGTGCTCGCACCTACTCTGTTTGGCATATTCTTCTCCTGTCTACTGCATTATGCGTACAACGACATAAACGAAGGTGTGTTTCTCCATACAAGATCCTCTGGAAAACTATTTAATGTATCAAGGCTGCGGGCAAAAACCAAGGTTAGGAAGCTACTCGTCAGGGAACTCCTGTATGCTGATGATGCAGCTATTGTGGCTGATTCTGATATTCAGCTACAGTGCCTGGTTGACAAATTATCTGCTGCTTGCCAGAAGTTCGGCTTAAACATCAGTCAAAGCAAGACTAAGATACTTGTCCAAAACACAAACACTGCACCTCAAGTAAGCATTAATGGCCAACCACTAGAAATTGTTGATCACTTTTGTTACCTTGGCTCGATCATATCCAACAACACTCTACTGGATAAAGACATAAACAACAGGATAGCCAAGGCAATGGCCACCCTGTCACGGCTGCAGAAAAGAGTCTGGCACAACATATTGCTGACTAACAGTACTAAAGCCCTAGTCTACCGGACCTGTGTGTTGAGCACTTTGCTGTACGGAAGTGAAACATGGTCAACCTACTCATGGCAGGAAAAAAAGCTGAATGTTTTCCACCTCCGATGCCTAAGGCGGATCTTTAAAATAAGGTGGCAAGATAAGATAACCAATGAGGAAGTGCTACAAAGAGCAGGGTACCAGGACATCCGCTCTGTTATCAGCAGCAGACGCCTTGGCTGGCTTGGCCACGTTCGTAGAATGCCAGAAGGTCGACTTCCACAAGACATCCTGTATGGCGATCTAATAGAATGCAGGAGAGCCGCTGGTCGCCCACTTTTACGTTATACGGATGTATGCAAACGCGACATGAAGCTCTTCAAAATCGACACTGGCAACTGGGAAGAGGTGGCACTGGACAGATCCTCATGGAGAGAGAGCATAAAGGAAGGGTCAAAGATTGCAGATGCCATACACAACAGCAGCAGAAAGAAGGGTGAAAATACAACGGCGCCTGGTGATTATATATGCCCAACCTGCTATCGCAGCTGTGTATCAAGGATTGGCCTCTTTAGTCACACAAGAAGTTGCAAAGGGAAAAGATCGTCTCTCGAGACGTAAAATGCCACAGAATCACTCAACCACCAAGCCTATAAGTGTTAAAATACCAATCTAATTTACTGAACTGAAGCAGAGATATTTATATCCTTTTTGTATTGACTAATTCAAACAAACATACATTACATTTTTTTTTCTCACCCAAACCAAATACCGGTACTAGGCCAAAACTTCACTTCCTAACAAGTAACAACTGCTAAATAATCATAAGTCAGGGATTTTGTTTTTTAGAAAATAATTTTTTCAGAATCTTAGGACATCATTGAAATTGAATTTTCACAGTAATTATTTTCTATTCTATCCCTTGACAGTTCATGTAACCAAATCTATCATTTTTCCCAAAAAGCAGCCATTCTTAGCAGGATATAAAGAAAGAGGCAGGCCCATTCTTTTATTATAAATATATATTTTATTTAAATATATTTATATGTGAAATTTAAAAAAAAAGCATTTTTTTGTTAAAAAAATTAACCAATTAGTTAAATAATGTAATTTTTTAAAAATTTTGTTTGTTACAGTTAAGTAAAAAAAAAAAAATCATAATTAGCAAATTAAAATTCCTATTAAAACAAATGTATATTTTGGTGTATGTTTATAAAGAAAAGAAATGCTGTGTTTAATAACTTTATTAATGAAATCACCATAGAGATTAGGAATTACTGCAACAATCAACAAAAAAACATTTTTGGTCGCTGTGATATTTCAAGCACTGCATCCGCAAGTCTCAGGTAATCACTTAGTTCATTGTAAATGTGGGCCGAGATACGGACATATAAATGCCCTTGAACACTCTTGAAGGGAACCTACAGAGAAAGATTTTAGTTTTAGAAAAATAAATCAATGGTGTTAGATTATTAGATTCATGGGTAAATCATGGGTAAATGTCCTAATGCAGGATTGTTTGGGGGGTGTTTGTAAATTTAACAATCAGTATTTAAGTTTGTAAATTGCTTTAATTTAAAAGGTTTTGATAAATGCTATCAGTTTGATAAATCAACTTACAAAAAAAAGTTGGTATTTATTAAACTTACCTCAATGTTATATTCATGAAACACAATATTTTGTATTTTTTCAGCAGCATCGTAGTTGATGGTCTCAAATTTTGAGTTGAATATTTCAGGTAAGCCAACAAGTACCATAGAACCTGGCCAATGTGAACACAAAAGATTCTTTAAGACTTTCAAAAATATAATAGAAAGCTGACATGTACATTCCTATAAGTACAAAAATCATCTCAGCTTAGTCTCTTACATCATAACTATGGAGAATTAGGAGGAGCAACAGAAACTTAAAAATACAATGTGTAGGCCTACTCTTATCATGTCATTTATATACTTTTACATGACTGCCAAAGTGGGATGCTTTAATGCTTAGGCTTAAAGAATAATTTGGGCCTTTGTAAATAAAGAAAAGATTGTTGTCTGCCAGGAAAAGAAAAAAAAAAAAGAGTTTTCCAAACTACAAAAAAGAGGAATTCCTCAATAATGTGAAGTGATGACATGTTTGTGGATGTAGCACTAGTACAGCTAAATAAAGAAATGTATTCAACTTTTTATTCTCATTACTATTCTTACCAAACATTTCAATGGGTGCTGCCAAATTTGAAGACCAGCATTTGGTTAAAATTTGAGCTGATGAACAAAGAAAATAGCAATTTTTTTTTAAACATTATAGAAAAATAGTAGTTAAAATATATTCTTGAGGTTGTCAATGCACTAAACAAAAACTATTGCCCATATAGGAAATATTTTTAGGGTGGAAAGAAATCTGTTTATTAAAATATGTTTCAAGCTACGGAAACTACCAAAATGGAATCTAAAATCTATCAGAATAGCAACATTGCAGTCAAAAACAGTTTAATCTATGCTAGGCAAACTACACTAAATCTTATAATGTTTTAGCAGTATTACTTAATAAATCAATGAATAAGTTTTATACTGCCTTTGGGAACAAGAATTTATAAATTAGTAAAATCAAAAAAATTCCAGAACTTAACAATAAATCTTGATTTAAATGAAGTCAAAGAATATAAAATAAATGTAATTCATTTATAAACTGCAACTGGGAAGCGTGTCCAGAGGTCAAGTATGCTTGAAATTGGCTTGGTTTGGTTACCTATGAAAGAGGCTCAAGGTTCAACACCAGACTCGAGGAAAGTTGTATTTACTGAGCGCCTAAAGGCAGCATGGAAAACATATCCCAGATACCCCTTTCTCCCCATTGGTCCACAAATGAGATTGGACCATAGCTCTCTGAGCATGCAATAAGCATGAAAATAGTACTATATAAAAGCTATAATAAATAATATCTGTACCATTTAAAATAGTCAGTCCAGAAATGTGTCAATGATCAAAAATTCTACCTAACTAAAGATGACAAAGTACAACAACACAAAAAGTTACCCCAAGATTTTAAAACAATTTAAACAGTTCAAAAAAAGGTGGAAAAACCTGGAGGACTAGAACATGAAAGTTTGAGAAGATTACACCTAGCACAAGCATTGACAAGAAATAAACAGAGAGTAGAGAAATTAAGAAAGATGTGTGACTTGAAGGAGAACAGAGAAATGAACAAGAGATGTGTGACTTGAAGGAGAACAGAGAAATGAAGAAAGATGTGTGACTTGAATGAGAACAGAGAAATGAAGAAAGATGTGTGACTTGAAGGAGAACAGAGAAATGAAGAAAGATGTGTGACTTGAAGGAGAACAGAGAAATGAAGAAAGATGTGTGACTTGAAGGAGAACAGAGAAATGAAGAAAGATGTGTGACTTGAAGGAGAACAGAGAAATGAAGAAAGATGTGTGACTTGAAGGAGAACAGAGAAATGAAGAAAGATGTGTGACTTGAAGGAGAACAGAGAAATGAAGAAAGATGTGTGACTTGAAGGAGAACAGAGAAATGAAGAAAGATGTGTGATTTGAAGGAGAACAGAGAAATGAAGAAAGATGTGTGGCTTGAAGGAGAACAGAGAAATGAAGAAAGATGTGTGACTTGAAGGAGAACAGAGAAATGAACAAGAGATGTGTGACTTGAAGGAGAACAGAGAAATGAAGAAAGATGTGTGACTTGAAGGAGAACAGAGAAATGAAGAAAGATGTGTGACTTGAAGGAGAACAGAGAAATGAAGAAAGATGTGTGACTTGAAGGAGAACAGAGAAATGAAGAAAGATGTGTGATTTGAAGGAGAACAGAGAAATGAAGAAAGATGTGTGGCTTGAAGGAGAACAGAGAAATGAAGAAAGATGTGTGACTTGAAGGAGAACAGAGAAATGAAGAAAGATGTGTGACTTGAAGGAGAACAGAGAAATGAACAAGAGATGTGTGACTTGAAGGAGAACAGAGAAATGAAGAAAGATGTGTGACTTGAAGGAGAACAGAGAAATGAAGAAAGATGTGTGGCTTGAAGGAGAACAGAGAAATGAAGAAAGATGTGTGACTTGAAGGAGAACAGAGAAATGAAGAAAGATGTGTGACTTAAAGGAGAACAGAGAAATGAAGAAAGATGTGTGACTTGAAGGAGAACAAAGAAATGAAGAAAGATTTGTGACTTGAAGGAGAACAGAGAATTGATGAAAGATGTGTGGCTTGAAGGAGAACAGAGAAATGAAGAAAGATGTGTGACTTGAAGGAGAACAGAGAAATGAAGAAAGATGTGTGACTTGAAGGAGAACAGAGAAATGAAGAAAGATGTGTGACTTGAAGGAGAACAGAGAAATGAAGAAAGATGTGTGACTTGAAGGAGAACATAGAAATGAAGAAAGATGTGGGACTTGAAGGAGAACAGAGAAATGAACAAGAGATGTGTGGCTTGAAGGAGAACAGAGAAATGAACAAGAGATGTGTGGCTTGAAGGAAGTTAGAAAAAGATGGAAAATTAATGTTTGTAAACAGTGAATACCAGAGGGACTCAAATCTTGACATAAAGCAACAGTCCATGAAACAAGCTTAATACACACACACATAATGATATATTTATATAAAGCATTAGTCAAACATAAAAATAAGTTTATCCCTCAAACAAAATGATACATTTATATAAAGCATTTGTTTAAGTTATGGAATGAATTTCACAACACAAACTCTAAAGAAATCAACCTTTTTGATTTCATGTTTATTTTGAAATACACTTTTATTTACAGTTAGGATAATTTAAAAGGAACTATTCTACCTCCTTCTTTAGCATACTGGTGCATATAGTTCCTAGCACTTTCACCTAGTTCTAGCCAAAAGTCAAGGACAGTGTGTAATGACAGCATTGGGCTGTAATCATGTAAACCTATAAATAACAAAATTACTTGGTCAGAACATGACAAGCTTTTTATATAGCAATAGTGTTTTGTTTTTTTTCAAATATAAATGTTTTGTGGAAATCCCAATTCTAGATGGAAAAAAAAATTTTAAAGTAGATATAACAATAAAATTACCAAAAAATATAACTTTTAAATTCAGCAGTGAAAACATCTATAAACATTATGAAAGTTGTGTAAATTGTGTGGACAAACCTGACCAAAAGAATTCTGAACAGAATCCACTTCCAAAACCATGAGAAATAACTGCAGGTTTAACTTCATTTTGAAGTTCTTGTTTGACATACAGGAAAGCAACACCTTTAGGACTGCACAGCCATTTATGACAATTTGAAACATAGTAGTCTGGGTCAATGTCAGCTATATTTAGATTCAAAGCACCCAGAGCATGAGCACCATCTATCAGTACTCTTGCATTCCTTTTTAAAGTGAAAGGATAAAGCAATAAGTATTTTGTATCCTACATTATAAATGTTTTGAAACTAATATTAACTCTTCCTCCCTGTATTTTTTCCAAAATTTAAATGGAATTAATTTTTTTGCCCTTTTTTGTGTGTGTTTAATTAAAATAAACTTTTTTGTTTGTTATCAGAAAATGCTATATTTATTACAGAATTAAAGGAGAATGCATGTCCTTTTTATAAAAGAAAATGAATGTACCAAACATTATCACATCATATTAATTTAATATTTATTAATGAGAATTAAAAATTAAAACTTACAGACTGCAGAAAAGTCTCTGATCTTGATCTAGGTTAAATCTAAATTGTATGATCTAAATTTAATGTTATATTTAGCCCATTGATCCATATAAGACAACTCTGTGAGACGATATTTTCCCTTTGCAACTTCTCATGCGACTACAGAAACCAATAATTGATATACAACTGCACTCTGTAATGACCAGGCACTGTTACACTTTCACCCTTTTTTCTACTTCTTTGTGTATGCCATCTTTCTTTATGCTTGCTCTCCATGTGGATCAATCCAGTGCCACTGTTAGTGTTGATATCGAAGAGCTTCATGTCTTTGTTTGCATACATTAATCAGTATAACTTAAAAGTGGGCAACCAGCAGTGCTCCTGCCTTCTATTATAATATATATAACACATAAAAGGGAGCTGATAATCCATGTCTATACCACTGGAAAAATGAAAACTGACCAACTGACTATTTAGGCCAATGTCATACCCTCTAGACTACATCTAGGAAATGTATTGTGATCAAAATTAATACAAATTATTATTTTATAATATTTATTCATATTTGTACAAAAATTTATATAAAACACACAAACTGATTGTCTTGAACTCCATATCACTACCAGCTAGAACTTCAATTTACAGAAAACAGAAGTCACCACTATTTCAAATCATCCTTCTTGATGTTAAAAGAAGGAAATTCTGGAGGTTTATCAAAGGGAAACTATTCAAAATAAAGTTCAAAACAAAAACATACAGGAGAAAAAAAGGAAAATTAAATATTAAATCAATGATGATACTGTGCAAAAGAGCCAAGTCCGATTAACTCTGGAAGAATCACTTTGGAGAGAAAGAGTTACCTGATTTGCTATCATTAGACATGCCAAAAGGTTCATTAACTTTCTGACCACTACTTCCCCACCAACTCAACGACACATTATAAAAAGCCTATTAGAATATAAATGTTATTTAAAAGAAAAAAAACAACACATACACTCTTCTGCATAGGTGGATCATTTCTACTACAGGCATTATGATTGGTGTATTGCTTGGAATGTGATCAAGGATAACCAGTTTGACATCTCCTTTTGACAATTCATCACTAAGAATATCTAAAATCTACAAAGCAAAGGTATAGTATTAAATAAGTAAAAACTACAATAAGTACTATTTATAAATATATTGAAAACAAACCAGGGTCATAAGGTTAGCAAATACTACCAAAAGCGCTCTGAGCTTGCTATAAGCATGAAAGTAGCGCTATATAAAAGCTATAATAATTTTAAAAAAAAGATAATTATAAATAGATATAGATATTTAAATGAGTATGGCATATCAATACATCAGATAGGTATTACAGTATTTACATTCTTGCAAGTAAATATAAGTATACCTTTTCTTTACTATCAAGTGGGAAAGGTATCACAGCTTCCCTGTTGATTGCACCAGATTTGGAACATATGTATTGCACATGCTTTTTAACTGCTCCTTGAAATAGTTTTCAAAATAAAATTACTGTCAATCTGGATCATGCAAACAAAGCAATAGTATTTTTATCAATGATTGGTGAATAATCTCTTTAAAAGCCAATAATAACTCTCACAAATACAAGGTTGCAAAAACTACAAATTGCAAAATATTGACACTTATACTGTAATAGTTCAACTTTCTATACCATTTCTTTTTAACAATAACTATTTCCAATGAAAATTAATTAAAAAAATGGGTTCCCAACCTTGGAGGCTAACCTCCTTTGCAGAGACCAAATGGGTTCTAGAGACTTCAAGGTCTTTTCCCTGAGGATTTTTGTTTTATTTGCCAAGAGATTGGATCTGACCATTACTATATAACAGACAGTAGTCAGGCAGATGAGCAGTGGAAAGCTGCTTATGAAATGAATAAAAAGAGACTATTTTTGTTTTATTTGCCAAGAGATTGGATCTGACCATTACTATATAACAGACAGTAGTCAGGCAGATGAGCAGTGGAAAGCTGCTTATGAAATAAATAAAAAGAGACTATTTTTGTTTGAAAAAGATGTCAATCAAAAGAATTTGAAAATTCAGGATGCATATTTAACCTGACTTATTTAGTTCTTACATTTATTTCTAATTTGGAATGAATTTATTCAGTGTTTCCTAACCTTAACCCTTGCTCCATCTCTCATTTGTCTATGATAAACCTTGACATTCACTAATGTTATAAAAATACTTGTAGTTTAAAAAAAAGTTGGGGGGGGGGGGGGTGTCAATAGTCTTTTTTAGGGAGACCAACAAAGAAAACAAGTTAGGCAACACTGCATTAGACTAAGTGCTATTTGTTTATACTGTTTGCAAGGATCCAAAAGTTTCCTTATTAAAAACTTTGTTTAAATTTTAAAAATTACTCACAAAATAAGAATGACTAACCATAGGTAATATTGAATGTGAGAATCACATCTTCAGCAACAAGTGGAAAACTGCTTAAAACAGAATTGGTGGCAAATGTTGCGTTGTTGACAAGAACCAAATCTTGAGGAGCACAACCTATGTAATTATATTTTTTAAGATTAATATTCTTATAATATATTCATACTATTAAAATGACAAAAACTGAAGAGTGTTAAAAGAAGATGACTTGTTTTTAATGCAATAAATGGTAGGTCTGAAAACTAATTTTTCCTCCATATTCATGTATTCATGTTTTTGTCTTTGAAGTTTTCTTTTGATATTTGTTTGACATATCAATAAGTACTTTCTAGCATGTCAGTCAGCTTTGATTAGATTTAGTGAAACATATTAAATGTTAATTACTTAATATTAATAACTTTTTAACATTATCTGACAACTTGCACTATGTCTTTATTTCATGTTTGGGTCCCTTGTTTACAGTTGGTAGGAATACAATACAGGCAATGTCAATTGGAGTAGAAGATGACATCATAACTTGAACAACAAGCTCATAACATGAACAAGTTTATTCAAAAGAAAAAAAAAATTAGTCTGCTTTACATTTGCTTGTGTAAACCTACTACATAGTTTAGGGATAGAAAAGTAGAAATCTCTGCCCATAACAATGGAAATTTTTTTGGGGGATAGATAATTTCCTTTACTTCTTCATTTCAATAAATATTCTACAATGGTTCGAAAGAAAACTTTTAGGGTTAAAAATATATTTTATTTTTAATATATATATCCTTTAGTAAATTATATATATTTCATTTTTAATATATCTTTTAATAAAACTGGTTACAATATTAATCTATTTTGATATTAGTCTTTTTCACTGTTATTGATTAATGATTAATATTAAAGCTTTGCTGCAATAATAAAGATGGAGTGCTTACCAATATAAGATGCTAACCGCCGAGACACATGAACTAAGTAAGGAAGAAGTAGCCGATCATAAAACCTTAAAGGTTGACTTTCTGAATAGTTTTGCCATTGCTTTTTTAAAAAAATATTTTTTAAAAACTTTATATATAAGATAATTAAAATTCCAGAATAAGAAAGCAATGTAAAGCAAGGAACTATTAATGATAATAATAAAAAATATTAATAAGCTTTATTATCATGAAATGCTTAAAAGAGTCAAAGACTAAGTTGAATATGATTTATTGTACCATAATTGAATGAATGGCTCACCTGAGACACTTCAAGAGCTTGTTTCAGAACACTTCCGAATGCACCATGATTTAAAAAACAACAATTTTCCTAGTAAAAAGGGAATAAATACAGTATTCTCCTAGAAATAAAATATAGTAAATTAAAACAATATTTTCCATAGAAATACACTATGATTAATATTGGGATACACCAAAGCTACTAGAGTAGGAAACGGGTGGGGCCTCAGTCAGCAAGAAATCCATTGAATTAGTAAATCTTAAGTCTCTTATTAACTTGCATGACCAGATTGATGCATAAATAAGCATAGGACGTAATTATCTTCGTCTTTGAAAAAACATCTGTAATTTATGAGATAATTAATATTTTTTTTACAAAAAAAATTCTTATCTTTTTTTTTTAAGATCCTCATTAGGTGGGATTTTTAAATAGATGCATTATATCTTCTTATCTTATATAATACAGACATTACTTAAAAAAAGAAGATAATTACGACCTATGCGTCATGCAATCAGTCATGCATATTAACCAATGACTTAAATTCTGCCAAGTCACTGGTTTTCCTGGCCAGCTCAGGCAACCCATTCCATGCTCTAATAGTACTAGGGAAGAATGAGCATTTGTACAAATTTGTCCTAGTATATGGAACGAGGAATGTGCCTTTATCTTTGTGTCTTTCTGAGTATTTTATTAAATTTTGTTTTTGTATTTGAAAATTATGGTTCAGTGTTTTATGTATAATTGCTACTTTACTTTTGAGTCCTCTATCCTGAAGGCTTTCTAAATTTATTAATTTTACTAATGGTGTTAGTCTAGTCAAATGTGAATATTTGTTTATTATGAATCTCACTGCTCTATTTTGTGTCTGTTCCAGTTTCTTAATGTTTTCTTGAGTTGAGGGGTCCCAAACAGAGGATGCATATTCTATTATTGACATAACCAAGGTTAAATAACATTTTAGTTTTATGTTTTTATTTGATTTATAGAAATTTCTTTTAATAAACCCTAATGCTTTGTTTGATTTTTTTATAGTTTCATCAATATGGGGATTCCATGACAGTTTTTTATTTATTATATGTAGGCTACAAGTCAAATTTATTATACAAAAAAGAACCAGTACATTTGTATGTACTTTATACCAAATCCAACATTTTTAAATGCTATATAAGGTCTATACAAAAAGAACAATGCTACATCTATCAAAACAGCTTATACGTAAGGCATTATGCATTACCTATATTTCAGTAACTATATCTTGTGAACAGTAAATCACCTTATTATACCTCAAGCAAAAAAAAAGTTTGCTTCGTAAGTTTTCCAAAAGCAATCTGACCAGTTTCTTTCATTTTATACTCAGTAAATGTTGGCAGCCTAAATGGCAGTTCAGGTGGACTATAAGATTCCTGATAAAGTGAAAGAAATGTACATTATAATAAGATAATAATATATCAATGAATCGAAACTTAAATGGTTATGCTATTACATTTTTTGAAAAATCAAATAGTCAAAATTAGACTAATAAAATTTCACTTTTGTTCTTTTTTTTTTTTTATTAACAATAAGACTTATTAATTTTTCTAATATTAAAAGTCTGCATTCCTGAAAACAAACACAAATGGAGCATTATTTCTTTATTTGTATTTCTTTACACATCTGATGGAAATAATTTCTTAGTTCTAGGACCTATGATCCATATATCTGATTAAATATTTCATAAAATTACATGTACACCTAAATAATTTGTACTAAGTCTTTGAATGTGTACAGTATGATTGATTTATAGTATCAGTTTTTCTTCCTCCTTTTCAACTAAAATATTGGAGATGTTACAATAACTACATGACAATAAAGAGTGTAAAGATCCCTAACTCAGCTAGTCTGCAGTAATTTTTGGTTTGATAGGGTTTTCCTTAGTTATGTTTCAACAAAGACAGAACAATGTGTATAATTGAAGGATAAAGGAAATTTTCAAAAAAACACCAGTAAAAATTCCTATCGAAGGCCCCTTTTGAAGAATGTTGCACAATGGAAGTGCCGCGCTGTCTATTGCTAAGGTGATCAGGTCACAATGTTACTACTGGCGTAGCACGGTAGTATCATGTAATAGGTCATTATAAATCTAGTTCTAGTTATTCACAGTTAAGGTCACGTCAGTACGTCATACATGTGGATAGACAGCTGCCGAATAATTGACCTGACAAACTAGGGGCCTTTGATGGGAAGTTTTACCAAAGCAACATTTTGTCATTAGTTCCTTTCTTAAGGTGACCATCACTGGAATGTTTAAAAAGATGAGGGTGAAATGCAACCAAGCTCACTTGCTGGGACTTATCTACCAAAATTGTTAAAACAGCTGAAAATGCTGCACCTCTAAATGTAGCATAAATTGAAAAGCAAATAAGAAGACTTGAAATGATAATGGTAATCGCCAGAGTGTTCTGTATTTTTTAAGATAAGTTACCATGCATGACTAGATTGACCTAGGGACATGCATAAAAATAATCATCTTCTTTTTTAAAGTAATGTCTGCATTTTATAAAATAAGTGTTAAAAAGCATCAAGGCCTTGGATTAATTTATAAAATTTTTAAAGACATAAAAATGATTTCTATCCTTTTAAAGAAGCCTCAAATTAATTTCTATAATCTTAAAAAGGTATGGCAGTCAAAGACTTTTTTTTTTTACATTTTATTTTGTGAAATTGAAAATAGATATTTTATAGAGCTAATTGTCTCATTACCTCATCAATAGATAGTAGCTCTTCCACGTTGGATGCATGAAATGAGCCAAAGTCTCTCTTGGGTTGAATATTCATTTTGTTTAAACAAAGTTTGAAGTTTTACCAAAATGAGATTATAATCATTAGATCTATATAGATTCTACTCATCTCAGCTAAAAATGTGGTATAGACTAGACTGACTAGACCTATACTGTACTACTGGCTATACTAGCCTATAATGGCCTATAGACTACTCTAATAACTCTTCTGACTACTGTCTTGTCTACTAGACTACTAAGTCTAAGTTAACTAAGTATAAATTCGAAGAAGGAGCTAGACTAAAATCTATAGACTATAGTCAAGTCTATATTATATAATGATAATCATGATAGTCACAGATAAGACAGTATCTGAGTATGAGTATATTATACAATTATTTATAGTATTATACTAGTAACTAGATTATAGATAGACTTCTACACTTCTAGAGTCTAGATTAGTAGATAGGCTTCTTTTCTACTCTTACTAGATCATAGATGTCACTAGACTGACTAGACAATCATAGATCTAATTAATACTATTCACTATTCTCTAAGTCTATTGTCAGTAACTGTCTAATAAATAGTGTCTTTGGCGTCTTTCACTCAACTCTTTGTGACTTTTGTCTTTGTAAATGTAAAAGAAGTTAATTTAGTTAATTATTGTTATTAAATATAGTAGTTACTAGCCTTATTCTTAGTGTTTTAATTATATAGTCTAGTCTTAGTGTCTAGATCTAGATCTAATCTATAACCTAGATAAGAGACTTTAAGAGAGATTCAAGATGAATCAAAATTGAAATTGGTACAGCTGACGACAGAAAGATAAGATGATTAAAAAGTTTGTTGTGGAAAAAAATGGACATTGTTTACTGTTTTTAAGATCAATCAAAAAGTAGGATTCGTAAATAGTAAAAAGTATGATTCTTAAATAGTCCAGCAGGAACAATAACTTTATCACACCCAACTTTAACCTAATCATAAGTCGATGAACCTAGACCTAAACTAATCGAGATCTAGAATCTAGATCTATAATTATATATCTATTATTTTTGTAAGCTACTATATCTAGATCTAATTAGAGTATATTATTATCTAGCTCTAGACTTCTAACTTCTAGCCTGGATACAGCCAGGATAGTGCCAATTTTTTTAGTGGCAATAGTATAGTGACAATAGTGACTAGTCGGATTACGGATAGTCTATCATAGTGACTCATAGTATTAGACTTATTTAGTCTATGTAACAGTATGTTACTATGTAGTATGAATGTTAGTCTAACTAACTTAACACTTAATAACAGTCTGAGTAGAACTTGATAAGTAACAATTCAATAAGTAAGATAAGTACTAGACTAAAGTAGCTTTAAGTTTAAGTACTAAATTAAACTACTTAGATAGACTCTATCTATAATTATAATAATCTATAAATCTATTATCTAGTCAATCTCTAGATCTACTTACTACTAATCTAGTAGTACTTATCTACTTATTAGGGAATTAGGCCTACTAGTTAGACTCTAATATAAAATATTTAAGTCTATACTGACTATAGTCTAGAACTCTAGATTCTAGATCTAACTATAATTAACTATTCTAACTCTACTATCATCTACTGGTCTATTCTAGTCTAGTCTAAGTAGTAAAGTAAGTTACTACTAAAATAAGTAAGATCATACTGATAATGTCTGATACTGATACTCAACTACTGAACTACTCAACTAGATTACTAGATCTAGGTTACTAGGTAACTAGCCTAACTTAAAGTTTAACTTAGTAACTAGTAGATCAGGACTAGACCTAGATCTATCTAGACCTAAATTTGAATTTTAGATAGTAGATGATGTAGATCTAGAATCTAGTTAAAAAGTACTATCTAGTACTAATTATCTAGATCTAAGTAATTCATTTAATTAGACTCTACTGACTGTAGTACTAGTAGTAATTTTAATCTTTTTCTAATTTCTTATAGTCATTTCCATATAACAAACACGTTAAGCCCTGCGCTGCAATTTTTATGTTTGAAGTTTTATAGCTCTGTAATGGTTAGCCCTAGGAAAAAATTGTTAGCATCTATAAACTCTTCATCCATTTGTCTATAAAAATAAATATGGTGTTTTGTTACTCTATGCATATTTACAATAAAATATTATGTCAAAGAGGGTTAGGTCAATGAGGTCCGGTTCTGACATTAACAAACACCTTCCCCCGTTTTGTAACTTAGTGAACACTCTCTGTGTGCTAATGAACACCTCATTTATATAAGTTATTGTAATTTAGAAATGTTATTATCTTTAATTTTCATTTTTTATATCTATTTCTTTTTACATTAACCAAAGTCAGACATGTCAGTGTTACTTTTTCCACTGTTGATTGCTTTTTTCTCTGTTTATAATGGATGCCACAACAAGGTCATTAGACACTAGTTTTACCTATACTGTGTACTGTAGCCTACCTAGGTCTAGTTGACCCAAATAAAAACAAAACTTGTCTAGCCCGCTCACTCTGCTCAGTGACTATGGCCTAATTATGGCACCTGATCAATCAATAATTGTCCCTCCCTCTATGTTTTTTTTTTTACATTTGTAGAGCATTAGTGATGAGTGGCTAAATAGTAATAAAATAATGCAAAAAAAGTGTAGATCTAGCATTCGTTAGTGTCTTTGATAATAATAAATGAATATTAGTGAACACCCCCTATTTACTAAAAGGTTGTATGTGTTTAAGGGCCTATTTAGAAGAATTTTAGATAGGTCTTGTTTAGCTGGTACCTAAATTTTCTAAAAAAAATCTACTTCACCCCAGACGTACCCTCCTTCTGTCCTAGAAGAACAGAAATGGCATCGTCTTACCAGCGCTCTTTGAACCTGTGTAAAACCCTTGTTTTTCAGAGTAAACGAAATTAAATAAAAACAATATACTACTTTCATTATGGCTATCCAAATAGAGGCTCATTTTAACAAAAATTGTGGGGTGTTCGTTAATGTCTATGAACATGGACGGTTGTATACTTATCTATTGTTTCTTTTTCATGTTTGTGTTCACTAAGCCTCAGACAACGACCTATAAAGGGGACTGATTCAGATTATACCACCACTTCAGTGAAGTATTATTTCTTTCCCTTGTTTAAGATACCAAACAAAATAATTAATTATTCATAGTTAATTAACTAATTGTATAATTTTTCTTATTCTTGTTTTGTCAGGTAAAAGAAATAATTTAGCAAAATTTCAGCTTGATCCGAGACCAGATAGAAAGAGTGATTTGATAAAATTTTTGTAAAAATCAAATATAAAATGTTGTATTTTCTGAAAGAATAAATTAAAGTATTGTTTTTTTTCTTTTCTTTTTTTTTTTTTTTTAAAAAGGACAAAGGTGAAGAAATGATAGAGTAAAAATTATTGTGAGCTAAATTTTTTTTTTCTAGCCACAATGTTTGGAGAATATGCTCAAATTGCAACTTACTTACAACAAACTCGTGATGGTGCTCCAGAAACAGCTCAAGAATGCTTGCCGCCATATTTGTGTCCTACTTACAGCCCACCTCAACTGTACAACTTTGGACGAGAAAAGAAAAATAATTTTGAAGATTTTATAATGATTGCAGAATTTTCTGAATTGGAAGGTCCCAAACCTGTGGTAAATATAAGTGCATACTTAATCAAGAATGTGATATTACATAAAATGTTAAGCAACTCAGTTTGGTACATGGCCTTAATGACTTTAGAGGCTCAATGATATATCCCCTATATAAAAATATGAATTTGTCTTATATTTTTAACTTCAGATGACCATTCCTAAAGAAGGCGGAGCTCATATTGACCAGAATGCATTTGCAGTAAAAATATTAGCAGTAGATTTTCAGACCTCATCTGAGTATGTAAATTTTTTAAAATTAAAATTATAGATTAGAAGTTGTTTTTTGGTTGTTGTTTTTTAAATTGTCTAAAACTTAATCCATAGTACTGATATATGAATTCTTTTGAAATATATCTAAAATAATATAGGCCATTTTGTACTTTCAGAGGTTTTTCTATAACAGAGGATGCCCAGGTTTTAATTTCAGATACAGAACTAGGCATCCATGCATTTGTAAGATAGTACTTGTTTAATTGTGAAAGGATATCATTTTGCATCTGTTAATTTTCGTTTTGTGAATTCCATATATTATTTAAAAAAACTTTTGTTAACAGGTACATCATTTAATTTTATATGATAACACAGCCCGAGGATTTGTAAGACCTTACTGCATTACTTACATAACTACAGAACAAAGGTAATGTATCATGCAATCTAAGTGTACATAGATAAAGAAATAGCATGTTTTGATAAAGTAATCAATGAACAGTCTAACTAAATTAACATTAACCATGCAGTTCAATTTTGCGGTTGAAATAGCATTAAAAAAAAGTTAATTTTTTATTGCTGTATTTATGATTTAGTCAATATGTATTTACTACTTTCACATATGTATTTTTGGTTGTAATACAGAAAGCTGTTACATTTTTATGAAGATATTTCCTTACAGTTTAAAAAGGTATTACTTTTTTTTATAATAAAATATGTATATTTATCATAATATTATTTTTCCATTTTTAGTGTTTATCAGTCTTGAGATTATTTGATCATTATTTATATCATATTTTTTGTTACTATTTTATTATGATTGATTATGTCAATTCATATCCATTTCCTATTTATGCATAGTATAGTAATCTGAGTAGGTTTTTATATATTCCTGTTTTTTCAAAAATTTCTGAACTAGCTAAACTTTTGCAAGTGATTTCAGCAAAGAATCTGCAAGATTATTTTAAGTAATCTAACAGAATTTTTTTTTGGTGTGTGACTTTGATGCTTTATATTTTAAGGCAGCAAGATATTTGAAATATGGTAACAAAATTGTGTTTGTTGGAGATTTAGAGAGACATTTGAAAGATTTAGAGCACACAAAAGGTATTCATTTAGTGTTTAGACTGTAGAACTGTAATGAATGTAACAAGTTGTTTTCTGTCAATTTTGACTTCGTTCAATTAATAATGTCTTGAAAAAAAATCATTTACGCTAGTTCTTTGATAGTATTCTGATTTTGTGTTATTGTATTCTGATTTTAGGATACTTATTAAATCAAGTCTCAAAGATGAGACTGAAAGATGATTTGAATGAGAACCAAGTAAATGAGGCTAGAAAAAATGCTGAGAATGAAATGTACAGAACTCTACAGACAATAAGACAATCCAGTACTGAAATTAAAGAAATTATTTCCATTTTGAAACCATTATTGGTTTGTACTATCTTTTTTCAGTTCTTGTCTCTAAAATTATATTTTGATCTGTTTGCTTTATATATAACATTTTTTTATCAAAATATACTCACAATAGAATTGATTGTTGCATACATTTTGACAAAGTTTATGTCAATTCTGTCTGTCTGGTAAAACGTTTGTACACGTTATTTTTCCCACATTCAATCTCGGATCAAGTTGAAAATTCGCACAATTATTTCTTGTACTGGTACCTGACAAAATAAGAATAAAAAAAAACAACAAACTAATCAGTTAATTAACTAATAAGAGAAAGAAATAGTATCTGACAGATCAGGTGGTATAAGCTCAATTAGTCCCCTTGAGGAGGCTTGAGCAATGAGTTTGAATTCAAGTCATACAACTTTTTTTTTTAAAGCTATCATGTTAAAATTCACCCAGATAACCCCCTTTCCCAACTAGTCCAGTCAAGTGATAGGATCATAGGGCATTGAGAATGCTTAAAGCATGAAATTGGGCTAACAAAAACAATTGGTAAAAATATTTCTAATCGCAAAGATTTATTATTGTTAGTCTAGATCTATTACAAATTTAATTATATGACTGATCCAAACTAATTGATTCAATTACATTTAGTATAATTATTAGCTTTTTTAAAAAAGTATTTTTTATGTTTTTCTAGTTATCTTATGCCATACAATAATTATTTTTTGCGTATTTATTTGAATGTTTAGAATGATAGAAGATTAGAGGCTAAGTTTAGGGAACTTGAAGACAAGGCATTTCAACAAACTACACAGGCAGGAGAAGATAAACTTAGTTTGCAGGACAACTGGTTCAATGATTTATCATCCATTGAAGAATGTGATTTAAGAAGTCAGTTCTTTTATTTTCTTTCAAATATAGATAAAGTATTATGGGTTTCATTGTTTAAATTTATTTGCATTAATCTTATCTTCTTTTTAATTCTTTATCAATTTTAGGTGGGTCTTTAAATGAATCAAAAGTCTCTCCTTTGACACTCTTCAAACCAAGAGATTACAAAGTAAATTTTTTTTTGTTGTTATATGATTCTGATCAGCTTAAGGAAAAATATTAAAAATCAACTTTATCACTTAATTGTATTATTAAAAACACATTTTCTTAAAAAGTGAATTTTGTTCCCATGGAAGCCCTTGCTTGTTGAAACCAAGAAAGCTAAACGATTCAATGCACCATTGAGAGGTCTTCATGAATTGTGCTCTTGGGGAGCCAAAGAGGGTCTAAAAAAATTCAGAAATATACATGATGTAAGTAGGATTTGGTTTGGAGATTTTGTCATCATTTAAAAAAATACCAGTATATAAAAATAAACTCGAAGATATAATTATTGATAGGTTCTATGAATGTAACTGAGAAATTCCCATAAAGTATGGACTGTGTTTGATTTGATTTCAGCATTTTAAGAAGGAAGCAATGGTTCTTGATTTAGAAAGAAATGAATCTAGAATGTTGCGTAAGTAGCTAAGAATAGGCAACAAAAACTTCATCCAGTCTTTCCATAAAACTGAAATTGCAACAATATCTCTCTAATCTGACAGGTGTTTAAAGTTTGAATTTTTTTTTTTACTTGTCAGGTCCTAGATGCACTTCACTATCCCATGGTCATTGTGTCACAGGAAACTTTCTCTCAGATGTTTATATGTAAGTGTTTCATACATTTGTTTTACAGTTGTGTACATATGGATACAAAAATGTTGATGTTTAAAGTTGGAAAGATGAAGAAATATTTTGATTGCAAGGTTCTTTGAAAACAGAGGATCAAATTCTATCCATTTTTTTTGACAGGAAGAATGTTCCTAACTGTGTTACTAATGAGTTTGAGGGCTGGTCAATGTATTCTGGACACCAATGGGGAAGTTCAGCCTCTGTATGTTCTAGTGTTTAGATTCACATTTTTTTTCTATTCTAAATGTAGTTTAAAATGGTTTGTATTTTTCATTAAAAAATAATTTGTTTCAGTTGGAATCCTTGGATAGTTTTAAATCAGCTGATGATGGATCTCTTTTATCTTTAAATACTTTCAACAGGTTAGACAAAGTATTAATTCGGTTTTTGAATTAGTGGTTTTCGCTATTTTGACTTTAACAAAGAGTTATTGTGTTTTATCTTTTCTAACTTTGTTTTGTAATGTTGCACTCTTTTTTTTAGGTTCTAAAAATTTTGAATGATTTTGGTTTTACTTACCCAACATGTTTATATATTTACTGAAACAATACATAAAATAATTCTTTTATGAATTATCATAAAAATTACCAGCTGATTAAATTAAAAAAATAGTTTTTCCTTTTCTCTAAATCATAACCATAGATTTCTTTTTTCTACATTATAATCTTTGGAATCTCCCTTACATTTCTGTTGTGTAAAATTCTTTTAATGTAATGTTTAAAGTAATGAATATAATTGTCCAATTTGTACCTTCCAGTGCTAAATCTATTCATTCATTTCTTGCTTTGGATATTAGTCTTTTAGCAGAAACAGAATACTATCCAGATGTTGAAAATTTCAATGACATCAATGTGGACAAAAATGGGCCAGACACTTCAGGATCACCTCGTGTGTCAGGGAAAAGTAGCTTGAAGAGTAATTTATCTATGTTAAGCATTTGTAAGACATCTGACCTTGATTTTACTGACAGTCAGACAATTGTGGAGGATGATTCAGAATATTTATTTTCTGAGAAAAATCTAGTTGAGGTGAATACCAAAGTGGAGAGTTCCACTGTCAGTTTATCAAGCTACACATTTCCAAAGGCTTCACAATGTTCAAACATTGATATCTCTAGCATTAGGAAGACGTCTGATGTTTCTACTCATTTGGACAGTCTTCCTAATGTGAACTCTCATCAAGTCATCACATTTAAAAACATCATGTCAGATGAGACAAATCATATTAAATGTATATCCATACCTTTAGATATTGATGACAGTTCAAGTATACCTAGTGATATTTCTGTAAATGAGATGAACTCACTGGAGTCTAACAATACACAATCTGCTCTTTCTCCAAGTTATAGTGATAAGCAGTTTACAGAGGAACAAGTCACTTTCAGAGACAATGTGTGTAAGTCAGAAGTGCCTGAGCTCAAGTCAGAAGTGCCTGAGCTCAAGGGAGATGGTAAAAGTAAATTGTCAACCCTGCTAGAGGAAGAGGATAATTCAAAACATTATGTCAAACCTGGCCTCCAGTTTGGCCCATTCAGTATAGCATCAGTAGAAGAGATCTCATCAGTATCACTTACTCCATCAAGTGATAGTTACCAAACTCCTTCAGATTATGGGTGTTCATTCTTGAAGTTACCCAATGGTATTCCAGCAAACATGTCCCAGTTAGCACAGGAATTAAATGGATTGAGGAATGATTATGTTTCTAAGTTCTATGTAGAAGAGGATGACACTGCCCGATACAGAGCTGAGTCTGATACCTCATCTGCTTTTACAGAGATTTCTCTTCGAGACCTTTTTTCTTATCGTGACAATGCTTCTGATCACAATAAAAATTATCAGCTACAGACTGGAAAAGATATATCTGATGGCATCAGCAAAGGGAAACAATTTTATGAAGGTAAGTTTGTGAAAGTTATGCTATTAAGGTGAAAGTTATAAGTAGCTATAATTGTCATATTGATTTTTTGTGTGTGCTGTTCTGTTGTTGTTTTTTTGTTTCAGATGTAGACAGTCCTGTTCCTTGTGCTAGCATTTGGTGAGTCATTTTTAGATCTACTCCTAACTTGTACTGAGTAGATGACCCTGTCATTTAGAAATGGATAGACCATTGCCATTTGTCTATTTTGTACTATTCAATGACCACACAGATTGTAAACACCTCTCTACTTTATATATCTGAAGACTACAGTGAATAATGTTCAATGTGCTTGTTGGAAGATCAACTTTTTCTAAAAGATCATTTGGATTGAGTTTAGTTGAAAAATATTGGAAAATGAGGAAAACCAATAAAATGACCTCAAAGCTAAAAAGAAAAAAAAAAAAACATCAATCAATCATCTCTGAACAGCTTTTCCTAATGTTCAAGTCAAATTTCCCATGTTCTGTTACACAGCAACATAAAAAAAAAATATGAAGCAGTTGAACAAATTTAAAATGCAATGAAAACATTGTATTGTTAATGATTTCAAGAACATACAAGTTGGAAGTATACAAAATGGAAAAGTAAACCTTGATTGATTTGCTGTGTAACTTTTGAAGGATAAGTTATTTTTATTCTTGATGCATAACCCAAAAAAGGTTCCAATGAATATTGTTTTTATTAGGTTTAAATTCTATTGTAAACAACATACAAAAAATTATTTGTGTTCTGTTTGTCCAGGAAACCTCGATGTAGACTCTATACACTTGGAGAGTGGATAAGTAATTCAAGCATAGGGAAACCAGGTTAGCAGAGATATTAAATTTGTTTCCTTTTTTTGTTGTCTTTTCAAGATGATTTAATATCAATAAACATCTAATCAAACTTTCTTACAAACAATTTTTTCTTTTGAAGGAATAGTTTATACATTTTAAGTTTCTCCTTTTGAATGCAACAGTGTCTTAAATAATCTTCAATAAATCTTGACAAACTGCAAAATGTTTCAGTACTTAAGTGATTGCTTGTACAACTCTTGTTGGGCTTGACTCTCCTACTTCAAGTCATGTAAACAAATGCTGTAGTATTTAACTAAACTTTGTCAACTACTTTGTTGTCACAACTACATTTTTAGAAGCATGAACTTACCTGGTCAAGTCCTATTTACTTCTAGAGGAACCAATAGGATTATGTTACAGTGGTCTATTTATTTCTATACCAACTTATCAGATTATATTACATTGGTCTATAATATTAAAACTTGACACATTTAACAAAGAGGACATCAGTATGAAGGATAAGATACTCCATATTATGAAGATGTAATCATTTTTAAATCATTGATGCTGATCAAAAATATTGATTGATAATGCTTATACTGTTTAGAGAGATTGTGGACATTGAAAATTTGTCTTTCATAGGCAGTTGTGTTTTGGAAGTACTTTCATCTTATCAAAACTTACATCACATCATCTATAGTCTGCTTAGCGGACGTCCAGTGCTGATTGCTGCAACTGTCAGGCTAGAACAAGAAGTCATCAAACTAGTTAGAGCTTTGGCAATATTTGTGCCTATGACAAAAAGGTAAATTTTTTTCTAAAAGAAACAGGATTTAATTAAAACAGGATTTAATTAAAATTACACTTTTTAATAAGTCAATAATTTCCATTTTTTGAATAAGACAAGGATTAATTAGTGATAGGTGGAGACATAACAGTAGGGGAAATATCAAAACATGAGAAAATATATGACCAAGACTTGGTCCCTGGACAAATATTACATTTTTCTTATGCATAAGAATTGAGTTTGATTGTTATAAGCATATATATTCTTCAGTTAATATTGTTGAAAGCCTAGATATTTTACATGTAGTTAGAAAAAAAAACATGTATAAATGATTATAAATGTTCTTTTTAATAAAAAAAATTATTTTGTCTTCATCTAACAATTAGGAAACGTCAGAATGTTTTAGAATGGACGTCTAAACCACTAAGTATTGTAGACCTAGCTAAACTAAAGCTTGTTGGCATCTGTAGACCTGATAAAAGATCTTTAGATTCATTTATACCATGTGCTGTTAAGGTGACTATAGTTTTTATCACTTTTTAACCATCTAACGTTTTGTGTGTGTGTATGCATTTTTTTGTTTACATTCATATTTTATATTTAAATATGAATACAAATAAAAGGCATTACTAAAATTCTATAATACAGTTAAAAAACAAATCAGCACTTGGATTGTCAGTCCAGGTAACTTGGTCACACCCTGGTGAAGTAAAAAAAAAAAGGGGGGGGGGTGCATATATGTTTTTTTACCACACAACATCCATTTTATGCCAGCCAATGGACCAAAGAGTTTTGGTTATTCTTTAAAAGATATATGCAAGCTGTTATCTTCCCTTCTTTAATGATCATCTTGATTTCGGCCAGAACTAAAAGAAAATTAACATTTGATTGTTTGGATGGTGGTGGATACCTGCAGTGAGTTAGTTATTAACACAAGTTTGTACAAACATTAAAAAAAAAGTGCAAACTTAGGCAACCTTTGGTCTATATTTGATAGACCTTTCTGTTTGACTTCAAAAGTAGTTGTCCATAAAGTCGTAACAAATAGAGTTTTTATAGCTCAATTTTGTTTTTCTTGACTATCTACAGATACTTGGTTTTAAACTATAACTAGACATCTGGTTTAATATTTATACAGCAATGATTCCAGTGATGCAGCACTATCTGGCCTTTCAAAAATCCTCCTCATAGTATATAATTTACGGGTTTTTTTTGCAGTAAAATGGCTCATGACATGCATGATAGGAATGTCCATGTCCTCTGAGCTGAAATAGGGTCTAGTTCCATTTTGTATTCATTCATTTTTATTGATAATATCCAACTGATAATATTGTTTTTTTTATTTTAGAAAACATGCAGTATAGTTGATCTTGAAAAAAGAGTTATTATAGCATCTCCTTATCAGGTAAGTTCTTAATAACTTCTTGTTTGTTTGTGTTTTAACATAGACTCCGGCTAATGCATATTTTAATAATAATAATAATAATCTTTATTGTCCGTATGGAAATTTGTCTTACAATTTGTGCATTACACCAAACAAAAAACATTATAACTATAAGAAACCAAAGTGTACTTTCACACCAGACTCACTCATAATTTAGATGTGACAAAGTTTATACCAGATTGTTCTTATTTAATGATTTGATTGCCAGGGGAACAAAAGAGTGTTTGTGTCTGTTTGTCTTTGCTATCGGTGTCTTGTATCTCTTTTGTGATGGTAAAATCACAAAATCCTGACACAAAGGGGGATTCTTTATTTCGAGGATCTTGTTAGCTTTTTTTATAGATGTGCATGTAAGTGAGTTGAAATTGTTCTCTTGAGTTACCATTTAAAATAGATGACAAAAAAACAATATGTTTATTACATACATACAATGCAAATCATCAGGATGGTTTGAAAGGAAACACTTAAATTATTCAATTGTAAAAAAAATTTATATTGTTACATATCTATTATACTTGACTTGTGTAATGCTGATATAACCTGGTTGGAATTATAACCTAAGTTTAGTTTAAACCCAGAATTTCCTGTAATCTGAAATTTCCTGTTTCATTATTTTCCTTATTTATAAAGACAACATTTGTGTACTTTAATCTTCTTATTTAATTAAGTTCCAAGAAAAACATATTTTTTATCCTATTTAAATCACAACAATTGGAACAGCCTTGTGTTTCCAGTTTTAGATTTAGTTATAATTAGTGAGGTTCTTGTTCATTTTGCTTCTTTTCATCTGTATTTAAGTCCTACAAAGAAATACATTTTTATATTTAGAACTTTACTTTATTTTGTATTTTATAGGGCTTTTATATCTCTGCTATGATGTCTAAAAGAAAATTGTTTAAAACTGATGTGCAATATTTATCTTACATTCATTGGTGAGAACTTCATTTTTTTATAAGTGTTTTTTCTTTTGCTTTTATTTGGCATCAATTAATATCCATTGCCTAGAACTTACTTTCAATTTTTATCTCTATTATTTTTTTAAAAATAAATTTCCATCAATTAATTATGGATGGCTGCCTGGTCATGTGATCTACGCGCTTGACTGTTGTTAGGATTCATCGATGGTCCTGGGTTCAAACCCTGCCCGCTCCCATCCCCTGTCGTCTTGCGGGAGGTTTGGACTAGGAAGTAAACTATTTTCAACTCTGAAGGAACATCCGAAACATGTAAAACATTTTTACAAACAAACATTTACTACTTAACTCTAGATTTGGAAAGGCTAAACTCATACTTGGACAATGAAACTTAGTAAAACACTACAATAAAATAACTATTTCACAAAACTATAGCTCTGAAATAGGGAGTTTCACCTTTGCTGAATGATGTATATATTTTAAAGTTGACAAGTGGTTAGTAGATCTATAAGTTAGTCTTTTTTTAAGGTGACCAGATATTTGGGGAGCAAAAGTGGGATCATGTTGATAATGGGACCTAAAAGGAACAGGCCTAGATTTTTTTCGCAATATTGCTTTCAACAGCTTAAACTTTACTACTATACAAAATTTGCATGCACACAATATAGACCTACACACAATAATTTTAATAATTGCAGGCTTTCAGTAACATTTTCCAAGATAGATCTATCTGTGTGAACCATCTGAAGGCGTTAACTTGTTGAATAGGCCTCTTCTCTCTCTGAAATGTCAGTGCTAAATCACTTTTTCTAACCAACTCACATCATCCAAAGTCGCATGGAGTAGGAACCTTTTCAAGTTTTCATGCTCAAAGCATCTGTAAACGCAATAAAAAAAAACTAGGCATCACTAACATGCTTCTTTACTTTGCTCATTAAATAGCAACCATTGCTTCACATTTGGTTCCTGCACATGTGTATTTTGGGTCATTCATTTTGTTTTGGAAAACTGTATGATAGGCAAAAGTACATTAGTACATTTAGCTTCTGCAAATTATCTACAAAAGAAGTACCGGTACTTAAATGTTGTAGAAGTAGCTTAATGTAGGCTTACTAGAAGCTTCCAATAAAAAAATTATGATCTGCATTCCGATGTTTGGTTTTATCCATATGCAACAGAAAAACTGTGATCGACATTTATAGCATCACACTCCATTGTAGTTGTTGATTTTTCTTGCTCTCTATATAACCAATAACTTTCTCTGTAGGTCCCTATGAACTTCAACTTTCTTAACCCTGACATTGACTTAAGCAAAGGGAAAAGCCAAGTAATTAAGGAATACTATATAGCTGGAATTAACAGAATCAGCAAGAAACATGCAGAACGACAACACTCTAAGAATTGACAGAAAACGTGCTGAATAGAAGGCATGATGCTGCAAAATAAAAGCACTACTCATGCCTCTAACACAGGAGCCTGCTAAGCAATGAACATAAAATAAAGATTAAGAAGAAAATGCCGCAAGCTGGTAATAAGTCAAAAGATAAGAAAGATTTTAATATAAAAGCGTGAAATCGATCGACTTTTTAAAAAAATGAAAGCGGGACATTGGTCGTCCCACATGGACATTTTATGAAAAGCATGACAGGCGACTCAAAGTGGGTCTTTCTTGCCTAAGTCAGAGTCAGGATGTCTGGTCACCTAAGTCATTTTAATTAGGAACACTCAAACAAAAAAAATTGATTTACATAATATAATAATTATAATTATATAATAATAATAATATATTACATAATATAATGTAAGTTATTATTTGTTGAAATAATGCAAATAAGGATGCAAAAGTATGAACTTTTTATGAGCTCTCTTGAGATTCACAATGTATATTATAAATTGTGCACCTGTGTATTTTAAATATGCTACCTTTTGTCCCTATGAAAGATTACTTTAAACACTACTGTGATTTTGATATTATCTTTTTTATTGATGGTAGAGTAATGCCTTGAAATTTCTTTATTTCTTTTGGTCAGGTGGCTTATGGAACTTGCTGCAAAAGCTTTTCTCTTTTTTCATTCATTTTGTTTAAGTTCTACTGGCAGAATATTATAGTAAGTTTTGTATTTGAATTTATGCCAAACATCTAGCAGAATTTTTATTAGGTCATTTCTTTTTAAAAGGCTTAATGTAAATTTGCTTAGAAAACATAATGTATTCTGTAGAAAAGTTTGGAGTTTTTGATATAAAAAAAAATCTTCTGTAGCTCTCTGAGTCCTAGGGACCAACATGACCCATACTCTACAACAGAAAAAACAGAATCAACTATTATGACAAAACTTGGCATCAGAGACTGTGATTGTGAAATCATACAGGTACAGCCATCTGTTGATGTTCTAAGTTACAAACAATGGACTTTTGTTTTATTAAATTTCCATTCATTACAATGTAGCAAGAGACCACCTTTATATGTCCTGATTTATTTTTATGTTACAAAAAGGGTGGCTTTATTTATGTATTCATGAACTGTTTTTGTACAAGTTTTGTTCAGCCTTTAACAGTTGTGTTTTTCTGTGCAGTGCTCGTATACAGTGCAGTGCTGGTGTTTGTTACTGACAATAAAAGAAATTTGTTAATATTATACTCTACTATAATGGGTTAGGTTGTCTTCCTAAAATTGGTACTTAACAGAAATGTAAAATGATATTTTCCTAATAAATTTTGAAAGTGATTCACAAGAAGAGTGGGATGGCTGCACTCTGCTTCTCAGCCTCACTTCAATCACATGCCAAATACAAAATGCATAATTAGAGCTTATAGCTTTGAAAAATTAGAGAGCTAAAAAAACATTAAAGGATGGAGGGAAGTAAATTATCATTCTTTTCATTAGAAAAGGAAGTATGGGAAATCTAGAACTGTCACTGTCTAAGGTTAAATAGGAGCACAAGACCTAAAGGTTTTCCTTTTTTTTCGGTGGGGGGGGGGGGGGGGACACTCATTTTTTTGGTCTAAGCTAGTTGTAGGTTTAAATGATGTTTGTCATACCTTTGCAACAAGACACCTATCAACTTAAAGTTAATCACATTTCTAAAATCTTTAGCTGAATTTTTTTTTTCAGCATTTTTCAGAATTAGTGAAACTGGCAAAAATTGAATCTAAAATTTGCCATGGTACAGATTCAGGTATGTTTTCAATTTTATTTTTTATAATAGCTCTATTCAAGTCACACTTTCTAGGTGAAACTTGGGCAAAGAGTGGGTGGACGCATCAAAAACATCTGTAACAATTTTCCTAGAAATTTGAGAGGTGATTTATATTGTTGTGAAAATAATTATTAGCTCCTCGGCCACACTGGGAAAACTAGTTTAACCATTATAATTTTTATAAGTAAGGTATAAAAAGAAAATTATTTAAATTTGGCTAGAGAACTAGAAAAATCTTTATATTGAACAAATATATATGCATTCAAGAGTTAAATACATTAATTTTCAGGAATATTTGCTCTATAAGTTTTATAAAAGAGATATTTTCTTTAAAAAAAAAAAGTATTATAATTTTTTTTGTTTCTTGTTATGCCATGAAATCATTTTCAAATTTGCTTTTAAAGTTGATTTATTGTTAACATCTAGAATTCTAAGTAAAGAAAAATTGTGTTTTCTTTTTAGGAAGCATTGTTTATCCATTTAACATTCAACACAAGGTGTGTCAAACATATCGCTGCTAAAATGTCACCATGTCCATGTTCTGATAAGATTTGAACCATTCAAATAAGATTTAATTAGAAAACATCAAAATTGAGGAATGTGTGGACAGAGAAATTTAAAGCTACATCTTTGGGAAAGAAAGAGGAATTGGAATCATGACACTCTAAGAAAAACTGCCCACAATAAAAGTGGGGCCCATAAGACGCAAGGAAAGACCAACGAGAAGAGAGTAATACAGTAATATAACATGAGACTTTTAAAAATTGAAAAATCAAAGGATTTAAGAAGAAACAGAATGGTTTTAGAGAGATCCTCTTTTACATTAGGAAGGAAGACAAATGATTGATCTGTTTGTTTATGGTATGTCTCTTGCACTTGAATTGTAGACTCTATGGTAAGGGGTTGTATCCCTCTTGCCATCACCCCCAGCAGCAGGTTTGGGCATTAAAGTCATTCTTTGCTGACGTTAAAATATGCTTATTGTAATGTTATTTTATTCTATCACCACTTTTTGCAATTATTTCAAAATGTAGAACTAGTTCGAATAGTGTAGTTAATTTTTTTGGATTGTATCATATTTTTTTTTCTTGCCTTATGAGATGCTCTCACAGAAAAGAATCCAGAGGTGTCTGTTGTTGATAACATGTGATTCTTTATTGATTGTTCTATTCTATTTTTATTTAAATGTTTTTATATGATTGTAGACTTCTCCAGGAAATAAATGTGATAAAATATCTTGTTCATAACAAAGAAATATCAGATGCTTCTAATACCCTGTATGCCAAACACAAGAAAAGGGCTTTAAAATTGTCTAGCTTTATTAGCAAAATAGGAGAAAAAAATGCATTCACAATTTAGTGGCATACCTTAAAACAGTGCCTCATTTTATAACCACCAAGGTCATGGTACTTTTCTAACCATGCAGTTGTCAATACTGGTATACTTAATATGTATTGTTTTATATAGTGCACAACATTAATGGTAACGAAAGGATAATCAAGATAGTAGCTAACAATTTTTTTTTATCTCACACATATTAAAGATTGATATTGTTTACCATTGGAGTGAATAATTTTTTCATTTATGCTTTTTTGCTCTTTCTAAATGAGATCCCCAATGTTATCCTTTCAGTTATCTAGCTCTTGACTTCTCTTATGTATTTATTAACTTACAAAACAAAAATGAAATGATGTACTGTTATTTTGATATCAGCCATCATACAAATAAAGCTGCCATTAGGACATAGTGCTGCATCAATGTTCTTAAAATAAAAAAAAATACTCGTATTGTGGCAAAATTGGTATAAATAACTATTTTGAATATTTCTTACAAATATAAATGGTTATTTCTCAATCAATTAATATCTTTAGTAGACTTTTTCTTTTATTTTAGGTTCAAATGGGATGTTTTTTGAGAATTATGCTAGCCCAAGTTGTAGTGTTTATTTATACGGGTATACTATTTAAATTACTAAAAAAACAAAGATTTACTGCTGCAGGGGTAAACGACTGTATAGAAAACTTCTACGTATCCGCCGCCTTTGCCAAGATGACAATGACTTCACTGAAAAAGCAACTGAAATGATAGAGTTTTTCTTGCGTCGTGGCTACCCTCAAGCTATTTTAGACAAAGCCTTATCGCGAGTGGAGAATCTTAAAAGAGAACAAGCTTTCAAGAAAAAAAACGATATCTAGCAATGATGGGAGGCCCAAATTGATATTAACCTATCACCCTCACAATGTGAAAGCAAAAAACATCTTTCTCAAAAACCTGAACATTCTCCTGGCCGATGAACATACTCGTAACGTCTTTTCATCCCCACCTCTTGTAGTATTCAGGCGAGACCAAAACCTACAAGACATATTAGTACACACTAAACTCCACATCTCAAGTGAACCTTGGCCATGTAAGCGACGTAATTGTCAGACCTGCAAACACACACTCGCCACCCCCACCATCACCTGTCCTAAAATGACCATCAAGATCAGTGGCAAATTTAACTGTAATAGTAGAGGAGTCATATATGCTATAATATGCTCAAGGTGTCAGATGGTTCATATTGGAAACACAGACAGGACCTTAAAAACACGACTCCAAGAACACCTTAGAGACATTCGTAACTTTGCTACTAAGCCCATCTCTATCCATTTTAATAACACACATCATAGGGGTACCACCGACCTCCTCGTCACTGCCATACACCAATGCAACAACAAAAACACCCGTCTGCAGATCGAAAACAAACTTATTTACATGTCAGGCACCCTCCAACCTAACGGGATCAACAACCAGCACACTTTCATTTAATAAGCGTTGGGCACTAACACTACGGTACCCCCTTTTTCCATTCATCTTTGCCTGACATCTCCGCCCCCTTCCGTTTTCCCGCGCAGCTCATTTCTCTTCTGTCTCGATAGAGAACAACATCGGACAGATAAGTTAACTTAAGACTATTTTGTGTTGTTTTTTATTTGTTTTGTAGCTGATGAAGGCCTCGTGGCCCAAACGTCCTTTGTTTTACTTGGTCCGGCAGGGTTACATATATGCATGTTTTTCGTATTTTCTATTTAAATTACTAGTATACATACCGGTTCATACATTTGAAGCATTCTTAATTATAATTCATAATTAAGTGTACATCTTTAAAACTAATAATTGTAGGTGTCCATTAAGCCATGTTAAACTAGTTTTGACTGATCATTTAGTTGTACTCTACCAGCCCTAGTACAGGACAGCCTTTGTTATATGAAATTGAGTAGAGTATTGTGGCTGTTCCAAGTATTCATTACTTTATTCAGATATTCTCAATTTGAATAGAACACTATGATATAAAACAACTAACAGATGGTATTCTATGTTTTCTACATCAAGTCTGTGATAGAAGTCTTGCATTTTATACACATTGTGTTTCAATACATTTTTTGTATTACACTGAATACATGTTTACAAGTCATTATTTTAAAACAAATCCTGGTCTTTCATAAGTGCCAGAGAGTAAATTTTGTGTGTATGATTATGCTACAGTACACAAACCTGTATAGAAAAAAAAATCAATTAGATGTAAGATACCATATACCAACACAGCTTCAATCAAAATTGTACAACTCCCATCATCCCACTGAGCACTCAAGCTTGAATTCATCACTGAGATTGGATTTTGTTGCATACATATTGTTGTAACTTAGCCAAATAACCTCAACGAAAGGATTACAAAATGGAACGTTTAATCATCAATTAGAAACTAGATCTAGAGCCAAACTAATCACATCTCAAGCGTCCCCGTTTTCATCACTTCTGTTTCTCCATCGTGTCCCATGGTCCACAATATCGCGCAATGTAGAGTCATAACAATATATTTTAGAGGTCTTATCTATTAGTGTATTTTTTAAAGATGTAATAAGATACATAACATTTATCAAAATTTTGTGCAACACCTGCTCTGGAGTTGTACAGTGCAATTACTGAAATCTTCAGAACTACAATTTAATATGGAGCATAAACACACACAAAAATTCTGTAGACACTTCAAGTTGAATGACTTTTATTTGTATGTACATGTGTTCAATGTTCAGTCCCAATTGTGTAACTAGCAAATTACAAATCACATTTCTTATTAGGTTTCCTTTTAACCAATTAGTATGCAGTATAACCCATCTCCCAACAATGAGAACAAATAACATCCTTTAAAGTTTCCAGCTGATACTTATTTACAGTTAGAAATGAAATGCAGTTGATTGCAAGATGTGTTCACCATGTTCAATTGTATAAACTTGCTAGTTATTGAAAAAGAGTTTTAAAAAGACAGTAATGGAGAAATAGATTCAAAGTAGAGGTAAAAATAGCTTGTAAAATTCTGATCAGAAAAGTTGTTTTTAATGTGCAATAAGAAGAATGTTGACATCATTTCTACAAGTTCAACAAGACTTTAACTATAAGATTTTTCAAGCTGATTAAAAAAACAACAACCTAGCAGTAGTAAAAATAATAATAATAATAAAGTGCTTTAACCAACTATGAGAACAAAATATATCTTTAAAAAATCATACACACACAAAACAAGTACAGCATAAATGATGTCAAAATTGTTTGTGATTTCTTTTTATGCTTGTATGATTGAAAAAAAAAAAAAAGAATACTACAAGAAACCTCACTTCTGCTAGATCTGAAATGAAAAACAAAGCACAAGATTAACCATTTTCATCATTTGAATAATTTGATTAACACTAAATGATTTTTCATAATTCTCTTGGGTTCCCCCACCATTCTGAGACTAGTTTTTCAGGAGAAAATATTTGATTTCAGGAGCAGATAAATACAAATTATGCATACATTTACTAATAAATATAAGAACCAGCATTTAAATGATCAATTTTAAACTAGATTTGTATTATTTGACATCGACTTCGTGTCATATTTATTTTTTTCTTTTAAAATTAGTAAATTCAGTGTAACTGATTGGTTGGGGCAATAAGCAAAAAAAAACAACAAAGCTTATATTAAGTGTATCTATTAATTTGGATCAGTCATTTAATTAAATTTGTAACAGATCTAGACTAACAATAATAAATCTTAGTGATTAGAATAAAATTTCATCTAGTATGGTATAGATCTTAGTCTAATGACAGTCTTATCACAAGTATTTGTTGTATTTTAAGGGCATAATTTAACAAAGACACAAACAAGTTGGTCATAGCAACAAGAGACATGAACATGTACATTCCAACAAACAAACAAAAATGTAACAATAGATTTATACATACTTCATCAATGTCATCTTCATCATCATCATCATCAAAACCATCAAAGGTAATGTTTTCATCAATCTCATCATCATAGTTGTTTTCATTGATTTTAGCTGTAGAAATAAAAACACAAAAAATTATCACTAGATTGCAATATAAGTTTATAGTTAAAACATCTATATAGATCATAAAATGAATAGAGATAAAGCTGAATACTGAATCTATTACCAGAATCTGGAAGCTCTCCATAAGCTTTCAAGTTACGAGCTTCATCTGCTGTGTACTTTAAGATCACATCAGCTTTTGTGTCTTGATAGTCCCTGAGACCAAGTAAAATGATGTCACCACCATTGATCCAAACCTAGAGTGGAGAAACAGAATGAAAATGAGTATTTAGTTATTGATAGGGCAGCTGTAAAAAAAAAATATAATTAACCCTGTCATGAATTAAACTCCAAATTGCAGCCTTAGATCAATAATTTAAGATCTTCAGAATCTTATTGACGTTCACGTATGAGCTGGTGGTTGTAAATATGCATTCTCATAGTGTAAGTGAAATATATGCAGTGAAGATGAAAGGATCAAAACATAGTCCAACTGGCAAAATTCTTAAGGTCAAAAGACAAATATGCTTGTCACAAATGATGGTCACTGTGGTTTTTTAGTCATTTTGTAATCTTTTAAGAAATATACATGTCAATGGGCCAAAGTAAATGATAACTTCCCATTATTTAAGAGCTATAAACATTACAGTTGACTCTTCATTGTCTGAGACTCCATAACACAACAGACTGTAATTAATGTATATTGTAGCAGTATGAATATTTTTAGAATGTAGCTATAGTATGTCTTTTTTTTTTTTAAATCAATATTTTTTTTTGTCCATTGTTTATTTTATTCCCTTACAAATCTAAAAAAAAAATAAAAAAATACTAGTTTCTTATTACATCATGAGTAAAATTTTCTTGAAAACTATGATTACATTCTTTGATCTACAGCTAAGCTTTGGTAATCCAACACTTCCACCCCCTCCTTATCACATAACTATCAGGCTATCAAGAGTCTAATGTAGTTTAATTTCCTTTCAGATTAAACAAGAATTTTGAATGTTGAAATACTAACACTGACCAATAAGAATGTGAAATGTATTCTCCTTGTGCCTCAACAATGATGAAATACCCTTACACCTATAGGAACTCCATATGTACCCTGGAGAGCCCTGCAATCCATGGACTCATCTCTTCTAGTTGTGCTGCACTTTCCCCTCAAAACTTATGGCCTTCTTAGTATATGCGTCAAACTTGCTCCCCAATGAGTGCAGATAAATCATGTTTCACTACATTAAAACCTACTTTTTCAAATTTTAGATAAGTTTGCCTGCATAGTTTTGTTATTTTTTGTGTGTGTCTATTCTAGGGGTGCACCAAATAAAACTTCTGATATATGGCTGGAGCCAGATAGTAAAATAAGATATCTGTCAGGAGCTGTATACCATAACTACATGTCTAGTTAATAGCTATATACCTGGTATTGCAAAACTTCTGAACATTTTTGAGAAATTCCCATCACTGTATAAGGTAAATTGAGGATAAGACAGAGATATGTCTTTAAAATTTTAGAAACAAATTTATGTCATGATAAACAGGTTGAAAGAAAGTGATATAACAAAAATATAATAATTTGCATCAACCAAGCAAATTGTAGAAATACCTTTTTTCTTAGCTTTCCTCTAATGTGACATAATCTTTTGACACCATCAAAACACATGGCCTCTAACCTACCATTACCCAACATCTTTGTGACTTGGGCATATTCTTGACCTTCTTCCTTGAAGATCAATTCTCTTTTTTCATTTTCATTTTCGTTCTTACCTCTTCTTCTGTTTTTACCTCCCTTACCTGCATTAATTGAAAACAAAAAATGGATATCATTATATGTATATTATATTTTGTATTCTTTATTTTTTAAATTTGAGTTAATGAAAATAGCTGTTAACATATATGCATGTGATTTTGATAAATTGTAACTTATAATTACAGCATATTTTCTTTTGATCTCAAATGTGTATCCTGCAGCCCAGGTGCTCTCTTTTATGTCAACTAAGACAATTCTTTAAAGCATTTCCCAGGGGCATCTGTTACGCCAACCACCTTTTAGCTCACCAAAAAAAAAAAAAAAGACTGCTTTTGGTTTACAGGATACGTGCCCTGCCCAGCGTAACTCGCGGACCATAAGAAGTCCCTCTGTACTGTCCATACCGGTGTTCGCAAGGACTTTGTTTTTTTCTAGTTCAGTCTTGCCACTGTATGTCCATGATGGAGCGCAAGCATCTTCAGTGAAAGTGTTCAAGTAGTCTTAATTGCTTTCTGTCTAATACCCATGTCTCAGATCCACATAGAAGGGTTGAGAGAACCACTGCTTGGTACACATTGATTTTTATAGGCAGGCACAGCTATTTATTCCACCAAGATGGATTGACAGTCAGAATGCAACTTAATTCAAGTTGGAACCAGGAACAGTAGTTCTTAAACATTCTAAACAAAGATCCTATAATATCAAAAGTGGAAATCAGGTCTACAGAAGAAACAGGAAAGCCTACAGAGAAAACAAATAGATTTGATAATAATTATGACTTTCCTGATGACATCTACAAACAACCACAAGATCTAGAGAATCCAAGAGGACCAACCACATTAAATGTAGAGCCGCCACTACACACTACTTCTTCTAACACCTCTGGACCACACATACCATATCTATGTAACTGATTTGACTTTAATCTTTGTATAATTTGTTTTTTATTCAGATAAATAGATTTCAATAATTAAAGAACATATTGGCATGGTATTATAATAATATGTACATTTACACACTAGCGCGTTGATACAACACCACTTGTGTTTACGACTATTTATGTAATAAATAAAAATATTTATTATTAACTCTCAAAAAAAAAAAAATTGTATTTCATAATTAGGGGCAAAACTAAAAGCTTTATGACTATTTTTATTATCTATTAGTAGAAGAAGAAGAGTCTGCTTTCAGTTTTTTTGTAAGTTAAACCTTCACCAAATTCCCAAAAAAAATAAAAATAAATACAAATTTGATCTAGATCTAGTTCCTGAAAGTTAGTGTTCAGATATAAGATTCTATAATAAAATGATAGTGTATTAAGTATTAGAGACTAGTCAGTGTCACAGACTAGTTATATGACAACAGACTAGTGACACTAGTGTGGTACTGTTTCAAGTAGTAGTGACAATCTTAAATTAGTTAAACTTAAATTTATTAAATTATAAATCTACCCCCAAAAGGCCAATGTGAGAATGTGATGTCTAGATTCTAGAAAGGTTTGTTACCATATTTTTAAATTTCAAGTCTAATAATAATTATTTATTGAGTAACATTTTTATAAACAAAAAATAAAATCACAAATTGACGGTGGAATTGCGTTGCGGCATAAAAGTAAATATTATATATAGATCTAGTCTAGTAGTAATGTACCAAACAAATCATCTATTTCTGACTAACGTCACTAAGTGACTAAGTCTAAGTCACATAGACGCACTTGTGTCTTGTCACTCTTGTGTGAACTTCGCATGTAGAAAAATCCTAGACTAACTAATCTTATCTATTCTAGATCTAAAAAAGAGTAAACGTTGTTTCTTTTCAAACCTTTATTTTTAGGCATTTCTTACGATAGAAAGATATTCAAATAGAAGTAGATATAGATCTATAATCTATTTCGCCAAAAAACATGTGAATAAACAGGAGTAAGTTACAGGCTGTTATTAAGTTAAACGGAAGCTGCATAAAATTCCCTTCCCATAAGTCAAAAAACAAGGGCAGATAATGCATTTGCCAATATAGTTGTTTTATTAATTAAAAATTATTTTCTAAACACAAATTAAATTAGATATAGACTCTAAATAATAGCCTAGATCCAGACCTTTGGAAGGGGGGGGGGCGATTTTTCCAGACCTTTGGAGGGGGGGGGCGATTTTTTTTTCAAAACCCTAACGCCAAGTAAACCCTAACCCTATGCACATATGCGAGTAGGCTTGCAAATATATATTCTCATGACGTCTACAGCTCATTATTTATCCTATTAAAAAAGGACCTTTAAATAATGTTTTACTTGAAAAATATTCTAATATGAATTTACAGGTCCTTACTACATTGCAAATACAACCGATTTGTTCCTTGAAAAGATAAGATACCCAAACATATTTAGATTTAGGCATTTAGGCATATTTGAAAAATATGTTTTTTTTTTAAAAGCTCATTTGTAGGAGGTACATTTTGATCTATAGTCATGTTTGTAACTTTGTTTTGTTACAGAACTATAATTCAAAGCTCTAAACTAATAATTTCGGAAGTGGCAGGAGAAATTAAGTGGACCAATTAGATTCTACTGTAATTTTTTGTTTGTTAGGATTCAAGCATATATCGTGAGTTATAGTCCCAAATTTATTTATACAATAGAAAAATATCAGTATGAGTAAAGGTTGGGAAAAAGTGACTAGGAAAATAATATTTGGGTTCAGAACTCATCTCTATTGTTACTCTTATACTAAAAAATTTCGTATGAATTCTAAATTTTCCAAATAAAGTATTTCTTAAAATAATTATGTAAATCCTGTGCAATTACATAAACTCTGTTGCCTATTCTATTTTAAAACGTCATGCATTCACCTGGAAAAGGGGGTGGGGCAATAGAGTGAAAATTTCTGCTAATGATTGCATTTGGCATTTAAGAATAGCGGTGGGGCGACTAGATATAAGAATTTAATTTATAGCATATATAAATTATATTAGTGACAGTTTTTTTTTATTTTGTAATTTCTTAACTAAAATACAAAATAAAAAAAAGTATTGGTTTGTCTGATGGGCGAAGGGCAATTGCATATATCGCCCCTCCCACCTGGTACAACCTTTTTTCATTTAAATTTACTTATGATAAAATTTGAGATTAGAGTGTGTGTGCGACATAATATACAAATGGGTTCAAATATCAATATGTAGCGTATATTATATTGATATTCAACTAATTTTGTTCACAAACTATGATTTCTCCATAAAAATAGGACCGTCCCCCCACTCAGAGGGCTAGATTGGGAAGACAATAGAAGCAATCACCCCTCCCCAAACCACCTCACCGAATCGGCAAGATACCAGAAGGGTAGCGACATAATATAAAAATGACATTGTAATTCAACTTATTTTGTTCACAAACTATTATTTCTCCATTAAAGTAGGACCCACCCCCCACTCAAAGGGTTTAGGTGGGAAGGGCAGTAGATGTATTCACCTCCCACCACCCAATCGGCTAAAAGGGGGAACGACATAATATAAAGATCGGTTAAAATATCAAAAACAAGTTTTAATCATATAGATATTTAATTGATTCTGTTAACAAGCTGTGATTTCTACAAACTCGAAAGTTTAGGGGGGGAAGCGATATTGATATCATTGCCAACTCCCCACCCCACCAAATCGGCCAACAAACTAGAGGGGGGGGCGAAATAATCTAAAAATTTGTTGAAATATAAATAATTAGTATATATTATTAACATAACTAATAAATTCGTATACAAATTGTGTGATTTCTTTACTAAAATTCGCCCGCCCCCCGCCTCGGTGGGGCGATCGCCTCTACGGCTCTCTTCTATCCGCCAGTGCTTCAATCTTCACCCAAAGCTGTCGTATGTTTCTTCGGCTACGCCCCACCCCTCACCACACTCTGTAAATTAAAGTACTATCTTGTCCTCTACTATATTTGCTTTTGGGTAGGCAGTAGCGTGTAAGGGTGTCTATTAGAATATTAGGTCTCGTCCATCACTGATGTTATGGCAGCCTGCGGATGGTCCATGATGGTCACTATATATTTCAATCAAATGTTGCCGAATTTCTTTCCCGTTTACATTTGAACAAGATTTTAATTACTTTGGACTGTCGTTTCAATGGGATCAGGTTCGAACCCTGCTTGCTGCCATTCCTTGCCCCATGGGCTTAGCCGAGGAGGGATTAGAGTTACCACCCCCCACCTCAAAATGAAATTCCCCTCTGCAGTGGGAAAGGAATTTGGTGACTGTTGTTTTGCTTCATTTTTTTTTTATTGGAGGGGAGCTTTAAATGTTAAACCATCACTTGTCCCAGCAATGCCAAAGTCACTTCATTCCATGAGCGTAGCCAAGAGTGGTTTGACATTCAAACCCCGTCCAATTAAAAAAAAAACTTTAAAAAAATACAGTCAACAAATTGAAATGAGCGTATCCAATGTTTGAAGTTAAAAACCCCTTTCCAATAAAAAGAAAAGCAAAGCTATAATCACTTCATTCCATGATCGTAGCCAAAAGGTGTTTTGTGGTTAAACCCCCCCCCCCTTTTTCCAATAAAAATACTAAAGCAAAATTATTAACCATTTGAGCCATGTAATGGAGTTTTTCTGATGGAACCAATTAATACAGTAAATCTAGTAAATCGAGAATTCCAATAAAGCAAACTAAAAGTCATATGAGACTCAACCATAGGCTATACCAAATAAAACATTTCACTCATTAATATGCTTTTCTACGAGTCGCTGCGCCGTAGAGGGGGGGGGGGGAATATAATCTAAAAATAGGTTGCAATATAAATAATTAGTAGTTATTATTAACATACGTAATAAATTCGTATACAAATTGTGTGAATTCTATACTAAAATTCGTTCGGCCTCCTGGGGGGGGGGGTCGGCCGAGTGGGGGGGCATCGCCCCTACCGCCCCCCCCCCCCTGGATCCGCCAGTGCGCTTCGGTCTTCATTAATGACATTCAGTGAATAGCAGATATTGCATTGTAGACACTGTGCAGCCCATGTGTGTGTGTGTGTGTGTGTGTGCACGCACACGCGAAAAGGGGGGGGAAAAATCACACACCCCAAATCCACCCCCGGAAAAAATCCTGGCTACGCCCACGCTCCGCCGTCCTGCGAGAGGTTTGGAATAGGATGTAATGATCGTCTCCTCTGAAACATACGAACATATAAAACGAAGTAATTTGTAGATAAATAACCTAACTTTTGGTACTAATGAATATTTGTTTGTTTACAGATACTGATTTTCGGCAGTTAGTTATTTATTTTTAGAATCAGCCACACTTGCCGAGTTGAAGAACACGTGCACAGTTGGTGAAACTATAATCTACTGCTGAAAAATAATATTGGTTGCAAGGTAAAGGGTATAACTTTTAGAAGGCTCTAAACCACCTTTACGTGAGATAAAGAATAGCCCTTACAAGGACATGAATTCTGATATAATCTTTAAAAAAAAAAATCGAGAAGTCAAATCAAGTTCAATTGCATGTTATCAAAAAGATTCGGAACCAATAACAGTAGAACTTCACGCACATATTTCGTTTCTCGGTGTGACTTGCTTGCCGAAATAAAATCCCAAAGCTATGACATGGGCGTATCTTTTTTTTTTTGTTGTTTCACTTGGAAAGATTGTTTGTTATGTTTCATTGATCTATGAATGTATGCTAAAACTATAAAACTATTATAATTTTAACAATATTTCAGTTCTTGGCAGTTAATCTTCGGATCAATTCATATTTGCCACTGCTAGATAGTTGCAATTTTAGTTTTAAGCATAGTCATATAGACATATCTCATTTGATTAGAATAATTTTTATGTGCAGCAACAAAGCACATTAGTAAAATTACTAAATTTAGAGACGCTTCAGGACAGAAGACTAATGAGTAAAGTAGCAATAAAAGGCCTACATAAAACACTGAACCATAGATTTCACAGACAGAAATACAAATCTAATACAAATACTCAGAAAGACACATAGTTCTTATTCCGTATCTTAGGACGACAAAGTCGTACAAATGTTCCTTCTTCCCTGGTGCCATTAGAGAATGGAATGGGTAAACCAACGAATTAGTCAAGTTTAAGTCACTGATTAACATCCATAAACAGATTTTAAAAAAAGGAAAGTTTCCCTTTCAGACCTAGGGCAGATGATGTAAAGGTCATCTGTTTATGTGGCCTACCATTACTTTTCGCCATCTATAATGTAGGTACCCATTGGAGCTGGGTGGACTCAGAGGCGCCCAAAGATCCGAAAGTAAAAATCCCAGTCTCCACCAGGATTCGTACCCCGGACCCCGGCATATCTGACTTGATTGAGAGGTAGTTAGGTAGTTACAGTATAACAGACGTATAGCTTGTACACAAAATGAATCCCTGGTATCGAGTACATATCTGACTTGATTGAGAGGTAGTTAGGTAGTTACAGTATTACAGACGTATAGCTTGTGCACAAAATGAATCCCTGGTATCGAGTACATATCTGACTCGATTGAGAGGTAGTTAGGTAGTTACAGTATTACAGACGTATAGCTTGTGCACAAAATGAATGCCTGGTATCGAGTACATATCTGACTCGATTGAGAGGTAGTTAGGTAGTTACAGTATTACAGACGTATGGCTTGTGCACAAAATGAATCCCTGGTACTGACTCGATTGAGAGGTAGTTAGGTAGTTACAGTATTACAGACGTATAGCTTGTGCACAAAATGAATCCCTGGTATCGAGTACATATCTGACTCGATTGAGAGGTAGTTAGGTAGTTACAGTATTACAGACGTATAGCTTGTGCACAAAATGAATCCCTGGTATCGAGTACATATCTGACTCGATTGAGAGGTAGTTAGGTAGTTACAGTATTACAGACGTATGGCTTGTGCACAAAATGAATCCCTGGTATCGAGTACATATCTGACTCGATTGAGAGGTAGTTAGGTAGTTACAGTATTACAGACGTATGGCTTGTGCACAAAATGAATCCCTGGTATCAAGTACATATCGATTGACTCGATTGAGAGGTAGTTAGAAGGCTGCTCCAGCCCAAGGTGTACAGCTATTTAAAAAAAAATATGCAACGATGATTTAAAATAGTTTTAAATAACTTGGGGGAAGGTGCGGGGAAGAGAAGACTAAAACGAACCGAAATTATTTTTCTTCATTTTTATATAGTTATCACTAAATTCCAATTTTTATTTGTAGTAAATTTGTACGACTGAGTGCTATTTTTTTTTCTAAAGTAGGCCTACACCTATGCCATTGTTAATCTCTCTTCCTCCCCCCCTCTCTCTCTCTCGGATCTCTCCTTTCTCTCGCCAAGCTCTCCTTTTCTCTCTCAGATGAAATTAATAGCGATCTCTCCGTCGGTCCATGGGAAGACCTTTGTCATTTTGAAAGCTCTGTCTCCATGTTCCTTTCTTGTGTTGGCTGCATGAGTTACGTTTTCTTACTGCTCGACTAGAAATGTGACATTTGGAATTCAATGGATTTAACTTTTCTGTAATAGTATTATTAATAATAGCAATAAAAGATATGCGGTAAAAATTTGTGAATTTCTATCGTTCATTACTTATTCAAACAGGCAGAACCAGTGAATATCTATCGTTCATTACTTATTCAAACAGGAAGAACTAGTGAATATCTATCGTTCATTGCTTATTCAAACAAGCAGAACCAGTGAATATCTATCGTTCATTACTTATTAAAACAGGCAAAACCAGTGAATATCTATGGTTCATTACTTATTAAAACAGGCAGAACCAGTGAATATCTTATTATCTGTCGTTCATTGCTTATTAAAATAGGCAGAACCAGTGAATATATATTCTTCATTACTTATTAAAACAGGCAGAACCAGTGAGCGAATATCTATCGTTCATTACTTATTAAAACAGGCAGAACCAGTGAATATCTTATTAGGCCTATCTATCGTTCATTACTTATTAAAATAGCAGAAACAGTGATTATCTTTCCTTCATTACTTATTAAAACAGGCAGAACCAGTGAATATCTTTCCTTAATACTTATTAAAACAGACAGAACCAGTGAATATCTATCGTTCATTACTTATTAAAACAGGCAGAACCAGTGAATATCTATCGTTCATTACTTATTAAAACAGCAGAACCAGCGAATATATTAATAGGCCTATCTATCGTTCATTACTTATTAAAATAGCAGAACCAGTGATTATCTTTCCTTCATTACTTATTAAAACAGGCAGAACCAGTGAATATCAGTTTAAAACACAACTACTGTGCTGTATGTGCAGATTATTTGTTAGAATATCACACCAGCTTAAAGTGTAGGTTGTCATTCAGAACTTAAATTATTTATAATCATGCGAGAACTAAATGTTGAAGAACTGTCCAGCAAAAGACAGGGTGTAGATAGAGACTATCAGACGGCAAGAAAATATCGTTTTCTAAAAGGTATTGAGAAAAAAACGATTCAGAAGAAAACTCATATCTTTAAAACGTTCATTGGAGTGAATCATTTGTTACCTCTTGACTGGCTCCATCACGGCCAAACTGGTTTCAACCGGAGCATTGGGAACCACTCTAAAAAGACACGTAAAGAAAAAATGAACAAAGATGATCCAAAAAGAAGAATACATTTGTATCTTTTGGAAACGCTAGGATTTGGAAATACAAAGAATAGACAAAGAACAAATGCAAAAGTGAAAACGTCAAAGTGTCCAAAGTTGCAAATCTTGAAAAAGGTATGTTTCAATGATACAAATAAATATGATCATAAATGAAAAATAATTTAATTAGCTTTTATGGCTTTTATTGTAATGATAAGCTGTATATTTTAAAAAAAAAAGGGGGGGGAGAGAATTCAGAGCATTCCAGTAATGTAATAATATCGAGCATATTAGAATCTCAAGAAGTCCCCACAAACGTAGGAGCTGGAATACTCATCGAATGACTCAACGGAGAAAAACTAGAAAAGATCATTGCAACTGATGAGAGAGTCACATAGCAGAAAGAGGAGCGCTAGAACTAGCAGCTACCACGCTAGTAAACCACCCAAATACGCCGAATAGTCAGATTGATTTCTGACCTATGCCAAAACAGTTCTTCAAAGCTTGAGAAAATCTATGTGTAACAACTCAAGACAGCCAATGTAGAGCTCAAAAACAACATCAAGACAGCCCATATTGAAACAGAAGGAAATGAGAAGGGTCAAACACTTTCCAAGAAGAGAACAAACAAGAAAGTTATCATGACAAGACCATCGTCTAATGGTTCGCCTCATAATCGGGCACAATTTGTGAAATTGGCACTTTTGGAGTGTCACCAGAGAAGCCGATCATGTCCTTCAAAACTTCAAGAGGCCCGAACTAGACAGTGGCCCGAAAACACCTCTATAGAAGAACAAATATATGGAGACTGCCTGATCTGGAAACCACTGCACAGTTCATCTCAGCAGGGCCGCCTTAAGCTTAGACAAACTAGGCAGTCAATTGGTGTGAGCCTCGCACAGAACTAAACAAAAAAAAATGAGATCAGATTTTAATTATAGCATAGTAGAGAATTGTGACTCTATGTTTACTAGTTTAACTCTGTCTCTACTACAGAAATTGAGATGTATGAATTTCAGTTATTCGTCCGATTTAGATACAGGCGAGCAGGATAAACCGCGTATTTATATTTTTTAAGTTGGTTCTTTTTATTTTTAAAATTTCATTTTGGGCCCTCAAACTCACTTTGCTTAGGGCCTCCAAGGCCGGCCCTGATCTCAGATATTGGTCTAGTCATCTGAACCCTCCGATATAAAAATGAGAATGAAGAACCTACAGCATACACAAGCATACAACGATTTCTTTGGATTCATTGAAGACTTGACAAATTAATAGACTAAATCATGACCGAAAAAAGAGAGAGGGTGGGTATGTGGGTGAAAAGTAAAAAGCACGAATTCTTTTACCGTATATAGTATAGAGATCTATGATATGATTAGAATGGTGTTCTTAGTTTTAATCATAGACTTATAGACTAAATATATAGTCTATGGTTTTAATGCAATAAATCATTAAAATTGATACATTCTTTAATTTTTGAATCTAGAAAATGGTTCTATTTTAAAACATATGGTGCTTATTATCTGAGACAAGAATACAAACCATATTCAGTTATCGTGTAACCTTCATACTCTGTCGAGGACTGCATCTTTTCATTTGACGAGATAGCGTAAAATGCCATGGACTGGACTCTCGGGTCTCTGTTGATACTACACCACAAACACCCCAACGCCAGTCTGCCAGAGCAATATGTAAACTCAGTGGGAGCAAGTGTCCCTTTCCTTGTTAACATTGGAAGGCAAGTTGCAGATCTACCCAATCGTAATCTCCATGATTATACAGGTATAAAGCATATGGGTGTCGAACAGAAGGAATAGCCATACCCCTACCTACTGCCTTATACTGTAGATAGAGAAGTTTAAGTTTGGGTTGAGATTAATCTGTCTGGAGAAATATTCACATTCAATGTATTTTATTACAAAAAAAAATAATAATAAATGAGTAGGACTTGAACTCGAGGGCTCAAGCATGTCCAAGTCAATACACTAACCACTGTGCGAAACAGAATGTTTCATAGCTATCTATGGTTAGTTTTAAACTTTTAAGCGACAAAGTATAAAGGGGGCTAATTCAACTTATACCGCCACACCAGTCAAGTACAACTTCTTTCTCTTGCTCGATACCAAACAAAATAAATAATTATCAATAATTAATTAACCAATTGTTTTTTTTTGTTTGTTTGTTCGGGTACTAGAAATAATTGTGCAAAGTCTCAACTTGATCCGAGAATGGGTGTGGGAGAAATAACGTGTTCAAACTTTTAATTAGACAGACTACAGACAGACTGAGTGAGTTGATAAAAGCTTTGTCAAAATAAAAATATACATTGCGAATTTCTAAAGAAAATGTATTATTTAGCTCAGGCAACCCATTCCATGCTCTAATACCACTACGGAAGAAGGGGCATTTTTACAAATTTGTTCTAGCATATGGAACGAGGAATGTGCCTTTATCTTTGTGTCTTTCTGAGTATTTTATAAGATGTTGTTTTTATATCTGAAGATTATGGGTCAGTGTTTTATGTATAATTGCTACTTTACTTTTGAGTCTTCTGTCCTGAAGACTTTCTAAATTTAGTGATTTTACTAAAGGTGTTACTCTAGTCAAATGTGAATATTCGTTTGCTATTAATCTTACTGCTCTATTTTATGTCTGTTCCAGTTTCTTAATGTTTTCTTGAGTTGAGGGGTCCCGAACAGAGGATGCAGATTCTATTATTGGCCTAACCAAGGTTAAATAACATTTTAGTTTTATGTTCTTTTCTTTTTTAAATTGTGTTTTAAGAAATAGTAAAAAAAAAAGTAATTAAATAAAATTATACCACGAGTCTTTGAAGGATGTTTTATTTTCTCAAACAAGAAAAAGGCGTGTGCATGTTTGTGCTTGTCTGTGCTGTCAAAGTACATAGACTACCTTGCTTAGACTACGAGCCTTTAGTTCTCATGTGCCGTTAGGTTGAGCTCATATTATGTGTTAATTCTGTTTTAAACAGAATGTTATATTTTCTAAAAACCAATTTGTCTGACTAAATCTAAGATTGAATGTAAGATATCTTTTCATGCGTAAAACGCCTACTAATCGAAGCCGATTGATTTGCAGTTAAATTCGATTACAATGGATTGATCAAAAGATCAATTTTGTTTGCGGAAAATGGAGGTCTCTGATTGCATAAAAAAAAAGGAAGAAGCGTTATTTGATTGTCATGAAACAACTTGATATGGTTTCTAATGTGCCGAAAGGAAGTTTTTTCTATTAATGAGGTAGACTACTTAGCATTCAATCGATGCATCCCGTACTGTCGAGAGACATAGATAACCGACTGACTAAAGTAGTAGCGTATTTTGCCTCCTTCATACAAAAGTGGCTGGATAAATCTAAGTCTACCAACAAAAAAAAACATGTATACCAAGCACTTGTTTTCACAACTCTTCGATCTGTATGGCTTTGAGTCCTGAGTGCTACACTGAGCAACTAAAGCGTCTCCATCTTGGCGAAAGCTAGCTTAGATAAACAACTGGCAACAAATACTTTCGATTGTCAGACGGGAAAACTTACAAAGGCGTGGGGCATATTTGAGACTAAAGGGAAAACTACCGCCGAAGTCATGCGAAAACGACAAAAAGAGAACTGCAATTAATCCCAGCAGACGATATCTGTCAAAATATGTCAACACTCTATGTAGATCACATATAAGTGAAATACTACATTCCGTAATCTTCGGACTCTAAGCTATCCATTATTAATGTTTTAAAAACTTGATACACTCTGACATTATGTTTTTATTGTAGGCATACTAATGAAAAGAAGTCACTGAGTCTAGGCGGAATATTATGTAACCCAAATATGAAGTATAATAAAGCTACTTGATTGAATGTCAACTGATCTATTGAAAGAAGCCACTCCTCTATGACCCACTCAGTTTCCAGCCCTCACTGCGAGGAAGGGACTAGGCCTCTATGCCTTGACTAATTACACCCCTGGAGGTTGGCAAGGGGACGTAAAATCTTCATTTCTGATGGACAGCTCGAGAGTAATTTAAAAAAAAAAGATTAGCTCTTAAATAGATTTTTATAATCTCAAGTCGATAACTCTTCAATGTGGAAGTCTACGTATGTTTCTACACACCAGATCTGTGACACGACTGTGTTCCATGGCAAGGCACAATGCCAGCCAGATGTGTGACACGACATTATACACCAGCAGTACTTAGATTGTTTATCTTCAGCCACCCGTGGATGGAACCACCCCTACCCCGCCCGACCAACTAGCTATTGTTTAACTGTAACTAAGGTAGTGACTGTGTTAACGTCTGGTACAGACCCAATCAAGCCACACGCTAAATACAGTATATCAGGCGTCACAGAAGTGAGGCCTACGTAACAAACGCCTGACCACTTTACATTACTGACATTTTCTGGACCATATGGTGTGTTGTCTCTGCTGAAATGCATCCATGACCGTCCACGATGTTATGGCCACGGCGAGTAACAAGCGTAAGGCGAGTCGACTTGGCCGGATAGGTCCACGCTATGACCACATCATTGAAAATAGTGTCCAAGACTTTGGACATGAGGACTTTCAGAATGGCCAGCACAGCCCGGGAACATTCTCAATGCCAACGCTAACTCAATTCGTTCTTGAGGGATCTCGACTTCTATCTCCGAGGGTACACATATTTTTTTACTCCATGCTGTCTGATTGATAGCCCTTTAAATGTTTAAATATATGATGAGGGTAGGAATAGTTTATGTGTGCTGCTGCTGATGTTATAGGATCAATGAGGGTAAGACTATTTCATGTGTACTCTAGATGTGCTGGTAGGGGACGCGACATCTTGCACAGACGTTTTGGCGCGAGCAGTTTTGGTCTCGTTTCTACGGGAATACCTTTAAAAAGGAAATGTAGCTAGCTTTATTGATTGATGTAGAACTAATCCCCTATCCAGATTTTAAAAAAAATACTCTAACATAAAATAAATCAGCAAAAGAATAAAGAATATTAAAAAAAAAAAGCTTATCTCAGGGAAAGAACCGCTAATTAATGCCATTTATCTCAAGATGACAGGTCTTGGCTACCTTACTGCTAAAAAACAAAAAGAACTAACTACTAATAATTGATTAACTAATTGGTTAAAATTTTTATTGATTCGTGTATTGTCTTTATTGACTATTAATAATTATGCAAAATTTCAACTAGAATGGGAAAAAAACGTAACAAAATGTACTAAGGGGAATAAATCTGTAGCCAATATGCATGCCACATCTCACATTCAGCACCGTGTTCATTCTCCTTAGTTCGATAGCAAACAAAATAATTAATTACCAATAAATAATTAACTAATTGGCTGATTTTTAAATTCTTGTTTTGTCAGATACAATAAATAATTAACTAATTGGCTGATTTTTTAATTCTTGTTTTGTCAGATACAATAAATAATTAACTAATTGGCTGATTTTTAAATTCTTGTTTTGTCAGATACAATAAATAATTAACTAATTGGCTGATTTTTAAATTCTTGTTTTTTCAGATACAATAAATAATTAACTAATTGGCTGATTTTTAAATTCTTGTTTTGTCAGATACAATAAATAATTAACTAATTGGCTGATTTTTAAATTCTTGTTTTGTCAGATACAATAAATAATTGTGCAAAATTTCAACTAGATCCGAGAATAGTAAGTGGGAGAAAAACATGTTTGAACTTGTTACCAGACAGACAGACAGACAGACAGACTGAATGAGTTCATATAAGCTTTGTAAAATGTACACTCTATCCATATGGTCATAGTAACACTTTCTTCCTTTGAAAAGTTACGCTAATAACGTTATATCTCTTGCTTGGTCTAAGAAGACATATGTTTATTTGACTTTGCGCTGTATCTAGGACATTTGCTAAATACTTTTTGCAATCCCCTATAATTGTAGTCCAGGCAGGCCCATAGTCTAGATGGTTAATACTGCTCTCTGACAGTCTTGTAAATATTAATGATCTACCATTTATCGAAAATGATCCAATTCGGTTTATTAATATTGATTTTGTGTCTTCCATGCCCTTCTTATAGGTCAGTGCGCTAGGTCCAATCTATTTTGTGGACATGAGTACGAGGATTGCATGTTGTTGTTTTTTACTCGCTTAGCAAACACAAATCGGCTTTATTCAAATCTTAATTCCAAATGCCTAGTCTGCTTCAGGATTCGAGTTTGAACGCACTCAGGTAGTCGAACAGTTTATGCTACTTAGACACACATTCCACCCTAAAGTTTCCAGGACATTGTGGACTATAGAGCGGTGTTCAATATATTTTCTTTGTCTAAACAATAATTTGTAATAATTATTATAGCTGTACTGTTGCTGCATTTACGTTGTGTTAAAAATTACCCCCCCCCCAAAAAAAAAATAAGTTGCGTTTTTAGACTCAATATTTAATACTTGTCTATTGATTTTTTTTAAAGATATCATTTACATTTCGATTATTCTGGGAATGAAAAGCCTAAAACAATAAGATAGATTTAAGATTGGCCTGAAATTGTAGCTGAATCTGAAAGTAAGAGGGTTATATTATGAGTACTCTCATGTTAATAATGAGCTCTCTCCCTTTCATTAGCGACCACAAAGGCCCCGAAGATGGGGATAATCCCGTATTAGAAATAATTTCCTTCAAATAATCCATTTTTCCCCCTTCAGGATATATGTCGATTTTGTTTTCAATGATATACTGGGGTATTTGTTTTACATTATGTTTTAACATTTGGTGAGATATAAAATGCCTATTAAACGGGCAAGAGTAATGTAGTGTAGTAACATTTTTTGTTTGCCACCTCCTACTCTTGATTCGAAATTATTATTAGGAACTTTTATAATATGCTTTGCTCATTCAATTTCACAGGTATTGTTTACTTCTAGTCTAACTAGCTTTTCCAATAATTTCTTCTTGTTTCTATATAGTCTAGAGTCAGTCTAGAGTCTAGAGTAAACTGTTCCAATAGGTACATATTGTTTATCTTTGGCTAAATACCGTATCATGTTGTCAAGATTTAGTTGCTTTAACTTTTAGTCTGCATTAAACCTTTCAAGATAATCCTTCTTATCTAACTTTATTCTAGACTCCAGTCTAGAACATTGTTTACTTCGATAACAATAGGTTACAATAACCTTCTAACAGTTTGAAACAAAACCTTCTGGTACTTGAGATAGTCTAATATCCAATTAGATTCTCTTCTACTGTAGTCCTAGGTGTACATTAAATTACACAGTAATGTAGCTTATAGAGCCATGTTGGTCAATACATGTTTATTCTATAGTCTGATGTAGTATAATCTATCTGATAATTTCTTCGCTAAACGCCAGTTTATCCGAAAGGATAATATGACTAATAATCCACTCGCCCCTCACTACTGTATATGTCCATTGCGTACTATTCTATGACAACCTAAACCAAAGTTTTGAAGACTTTCTTCACTTGGATATTCCCGTCTCGGTATTGAACCTTTTTGCGCATACACAAACTCAGATCCCAATCACAGCTATGAATCCATTCTAATAAGTGGTTTCTAAAACATTCCAATTTTACATCCTGCATTATGAGTCATTGTTGGCTACATAATTTGTTAACAGCTTTCACCTCTTCTTATATGGCGGATTCAGTGACGTCATTATTCTCATCACACACACAAAAAAAAACGACTACAACTAATATTTGCGCTCGAGTAGATTTGTGGTTTCTATTTACAAACATTAAGCCCGACATTATCTCAATACAATCATACAATCTCAATACCTTTATCACGTCAGTCACTATTTCAATAAACACTCTTTCACAAAATGTTTTTTTTTTAACATTTACAATTTATATACTGTGCATTAATGTAGCTTTATCACTTAGGGGTCCATGGGCAAAAAAATTTGAGAACCTCTGCACTAGTGTAATGTAAGGTTTGATAGAGCTATGTACACTAATTTAATTTTTAGTCTGATAGAGCCATGTACACTAGTGTAATCTATAGTCTGATAGAGCCATGTACGCTAATGTAATCTATAGTCTGATAGAGCCATGTACACTAATGTAATCATTACTCTGATAGAGCCATGTACACTAGTGTAATCAAGAGTCTGATAGTTCCATGTACACTAGTGTAATCATTACTCTGATAGAGCCAAATTCTATAATCTGATAGAGAAATATACACGAGTATAACCTGTAGTCAATAGAGCCATGTACACTAGTGTAATATATAATCTTGTAGAGCCATGTAGCATTGTAGGCCTACACTAGTGAAATCTATTGTCTGATAGAGCTACGTACTCTAGTGTAATGTACGCTAATATATATCTGATAACCTGTATTTGTTAGGATAGTTTTACGTTTTAATGTATCGATTACAACATTACGTATTATTAAATAATCAACAAAAGCTTTCAAAAAATGTAGGCATATTAGCAGTGGCATATGCAGGCTATTCTACATTTGTATTTTATAACAAAAGGGATCTCACATGTGTTCTCGTGGAGTACCCAATGACCTAAGCGCCAATATGGAATGAATAAAAATGATACGGCATTGATTTTTTTGTCGTTAGATCTATCGATTTTATTCAAATTTTGTCTAGAAAATACTCTAGTTTTTTTTCCCTTCAATATATGACAGTTATAAATGATATTGTATTCACTAACCTATAGAACAGTAGTGATGGTTCACTGCGCATGGACAATTCAAGGTGATCTATTTTATAACACATTCACCTCATTGTTGACCAGTTTTTTTAAATACATTTTTATGAATGACTCCTTAACTTTCATGTAACAAATTATAACTATAGATTAATAAGAAATCGATGTTGGCTAAAATGGTATTGGGTGACCTACTGGGACGTTTGGGAATGTACAATTGAGTTCCAATATCCTAAAATTTCTACTATTAGTAGGGACCCAAAACCGATTTTTCAAAATGGTCGCGTAGATTATTATTTATTGTTTTTTGGATAGAACTCGTGATTCTAAGACCGATGAGACCAAATGTATGCCCATAGCTCAAATAGTAAGAAAGTTTTTTAAAACTCGTTGTTTTCGACTTATTTTTTTGGCCTCCAGCAGGACGACGGGGGGGAGGGGGGGGTGGCAGGTACCGGGACCATCGAGCCGACCGACCTATCCCAATGGGGACTGCCTTCGAACATAGCAAGGGTCCCTTATTGAGCTGATTACTTAGTACCACGACAAAGACATTCTATCATGTAAGATGCAATCTCAATTCTCACGATACTTAACTATTCATTCAATAGTTTTACAAATATATTTTTATTAAATCTAAATTAAAGCCATTTGTTTCTCTTTTCGGTAAGGATGGGGGCAGTGTTTCACATGACACACAAACCCATTTGCGACCTGCATATTTTCCCGCATTTCGTACAGATAAAGCCGTTGTCCGTTGGCTGTCTATTTAAGCTCTCTTTCCGTCTTTTGCGCCTGTCTTCTATAATGGCTTTCCTTTTGAGTCTCAAATGTTTGTCCCACAACCTTTGTGAGAGCTCTCTAATTCTCTCTTTCAGAGGTCAACTGCTGCCAGCTACTTTCCTCTTTGCCAGTAAGTCGAAATGGCGCCTGAGTTGATCTTTATAGCGCTTATATATATATAACATAAAAACACATAACAAGAAAAAAAAATACTTTAAAAAAAAACAAAGCTTATATTGAGCGTAGTTGTATCAGTTAGTTTGGATCAGTCCTGTAATTAAATTTGTAATAGATCTAGACTAACAATAATAAATCTGTTGTGATTAAAAATATTTTTACCAATGGTTTTTGTTTAGCGCAATTTCATGCTTTTAGCTTTCTCAATCCGCTACGATACTATCACTTGTCTGGATCAGTTGAGAAAAAAAAAATGGGGGGGGGGGGAGAAAGAAAGAAGGGATATCTGGGTGAATAGTACAGCGATCGCTTTTTCAATGCATTTGTACAAAAAAGTTGAACGACCTGAATTCGAAATGGACGGCTAAAGCCTCCTCCAGGGAAGTGCTACTGAAAATAGAAGGTTTTTATAGATATCTATTGTTAGTTTCAAAATCTTCTCTCTACAAAGTATAAAGGGGACTAACTCAACTTATACCACCACATCTATCAAGTACAATAATTAATAACTAATTAGTTTATTAAATAATTGGTTAGGCCTACTTTTTTAAAAATTATTTTTTTTTTGTCAGGTAAAAGAAATAATTTTGCAAAATTTCAGCTTGATTCGAGATTGGGTTTGGGAGAAATTACGTGTACAACCTTTTGACCAGACAGACAGAGTTAATATAAGCTTTTAAAAAATGATTAAAGTAGCGCTTCCCTCTTCCTTCAGGAGACTAGATCCAACAATTGTGTTTAAGATATAAATTTCTCACCAAACTTTTGTTCAGCAAACGAACTTGCTACCACTCTACCCTATTACAATTTGATATTTTTGTAAAAAGAATGAAAGAAGAGCGTCAAAGAGAGGGGAAGGTTTAAAGACAACAAAAAAGTTGTGGAGGGAATTTCAAACTTTTTTTTGGTAGAAAAGAAATGACATTCCACAGGAAATGAAGAAAACATGGTTTCTGTGTAATTATGTCGAGGTTAATGAATATGTTGATTGGATCAATCTTGTCATCGATTGACAAAACACTATGTCAAGCAGTCTGATAGGACCTTGTGCAGTTAGCGAGTGCGTAGAATTCGATAAACAGTTCCAAACAACCGCTAAATCTCGGTAGAAATAGATCAGTATTGATCAGTATTGATTGCATTGAACCGACATCGATGCGCTTATGTTGCCCCATTCACCACATGCATGGTTGTACAAATGTTCCATACTGTAAACATCCAACATACAGGAACTGTGTATGTTATGACTCACGATGTTCACTTCTCGATTGGGATTAGCATTTTAGAGAAAAAACAACTATTTATTTACTATTTTTATTTTTAGGCCTATAAGCAGCGTTTTCAATGAAAATTAAATAAAAAACTAAAATAAATACGCTGCAGATATTCAAGTGATTACTGTCATTTTCAGCACGCGTACGCGCAAGTCCTTCAAATCATTATCGACACATAACTGTGAAGCCGAGCGTAGCGAATGGCATGGAGATCTCATTTTATATACGAAATGAGAAGTGATTATAGGACTATATTTGGATTATATGTCAAGACTCACTTTCATCTGAACAATAGTATTAAAATACATAGTACATCGTTTTTCGTTTGACATGTATCTATAAATACAGATTAAAATGAATCGGCCAGGCTTTCTGTGAAACAGGCTAAATAAGATGTTGACCTAGACAGATAGATCTAGTAACGTAAACCTCACTTAAAGACACGAGATAATATTCCATCGCTAGAATTGTAATGTGTTTTAGAATAAAATGCTCATGCCGGTAATAGTTTGCGTCAAAATATCAACAGCCAAGTAGGATACAGCTCAACAAAATGTTTAAAACAACTTATAATAACTAATGTGAAGTAGTGAGACGTGACTGTGATATATAGATCCTTAAAAACGCAAACAATATGATAAAACCACAGACCTATTTAGTTTCACTTCCGCGCTCTGGAGCTGTTGACAAATGAAAAACAAAAATTATTAACACTAGTCAGCGTCTAAAAAAGGGTCGACAATTTCTTGAATAATGGATGTACTTCATACTGTTCATCATTCTGTGTCTTCAATGCACCATCCAAATTTTATCAAGGTTATTCAGGTTTGTTGATAAAAATGTAATAGACCTATTCTTTGTAACTTGCAATGTTTTATTTGCTCTGCTGATTGTAGACCTTCGTTACACGCAAGGATTTTGTTTCGTATTTTTATTTTTAAAATTCTGAAGCGCATGCCCCAAATCATTTATAGTACAACTCTGTGGAGAGATACTAAGAGGCTGACTTCAACGCTAGAACATACAGTTTATAGTTTAGAATAATGTAAGTTTTCCTTTTTTGTGTGTTGTTCAAAGTTTGAGGCCAATGAGGAGCCCGCTCTCCTAAGGTGCTGAAAAAGCGCTCGAAATTGTTGTTTTTAGGTAATATACGTTGTAGGTCTATTAGATTTTGCCACTTTAGCAAGATTAAAATTTAAACAAAACCGTAAAACGTGACTCTGGAATACAACGGAGCATCAGTGGTACCTTATTTACACGAAAAACAGTGTAATTTGTCGTAGAAGCAGAGTTAGGTGGTGACTATTCGTAATACGTGTATATTGTTGATATTTTACTTAGGTAATACCTTCTATTGTTATTTGTATTGTATTCTTGTTATTCAGTTCATTCTATATATGTAGCCTATATTACTATATGATGTTTCTGGAAAAGTGTGTTTGGGGGGAGGGGAGGCTATGAAGTGCCGTGCACCTGGCACCAGCTATGCTCGATAGGCATCTGTACCACATGACAGCATCATATAAAAGAAACACATTAAAAAGTTGATTTCGGAGATGAATTATTAGTGAGAGAAATTATCTTATCTTATCTTATATAATACAGACGTTACTTCAAAAAAGAAGATGATTACGTCCTACGCGTCATGCATTTAGTCATGCATATTAACCAATGACTTAAATTCTGCCAAGTCACTGGTTTTTCTGGCTAGCTCAGGCAACCCATTCCATGCTCTAATAGCACTAGGGAAGAAGGAGTATTTGTACAAATTTGTCCTAGCATATGGGACGAGGAATGTGCCTTTATTTTTGTGTCTTTCAGAGTATTTTATTAAATTTTGTTTTTGTATTTGAAGATTATGGTTCAGTGTTTTATGTATAATTGCTACTTTACTTTTGAGTCTTCTGTCCTGAAGGCTTTCTAAATTTAGTGATTTTACTAATGGTGTTACCCTAGTCAAATGTGAATATTCGTTTGTTATGAATCTCACTGCTCTATTTTGTGTTTGTTCCAGTTTCTTAATGTTTTCTTGAGTTGAGGGGTCCCACACGGTGGATGCATATTCTATTATTGGCCTAACCAAGGTTAAATAACATTTTAGTTTTATGTTCTTATTTGATTTATAGAAATTTCTTTTAATAAACCCTAATGCTTTGTTGGATTTTTTTATAGTTTCATCAATATGTGGATTCCATGACAGTTTTTCATTTATTATAACACCTAGGTATTTTGAGTTTTTAGTCTGTGTTACTGGTTTGCCATGAATAAGATAAGTGGAATTAATTTGTTTAATTTTTTTTGTTACTCTTAACAACTGACATTTTTCTGGGTGGAAAGACATGCTCCAATTTGATTCCCATTTCTGTAATTCATCTAATTCTCTTTGTAAAATATATGTGTTCAACATTGACTTTGATTTAAGTTTAGGGTTTGCTTTTAGTGCGTATATTTTCTCTCTCTCTCTCTCTTCTTTCTCTCTTTATTCACTTTCTCTCTTTTTTCTTTCTCCCCCCTCGCTCTTTCTCTCGCTCTTTAACATTAACTGTTCTTTGAGAGTCATCTCAATTTGTAGTTTTTTTTTTATTTAAAAGGCTAATACATTGAACAAAAAATCTTTTTGTACTATTTTGCTGTATCTCTTTTTTTCGCTCTCTCTTTTGTTTCTCTCTTTTGATTCATATCGTGTAAAGTTCAGCTAACTATTTGACGGAACTATTTATAAATCACACAGACAAAATCCAAGCAAGTGGCAGCCTCAGAACAGGGAACGTCTGACAGTTTGGACTACGAGGCCAATAGTGACATTCCGTCCTTTCAATCTGGTCAATTCATGTAAGTCTGATCAATTCATGTAAGTTTATGAAGTTTGGTGAATTTATGTTAGGTCACAAACATTCATCTTAATATGATTGTAAGACTTACAAAATGTTTAAACTTAAACACACATTTTGAAAAAATTCATATTTGTCTTTGTGCGTCTGTCAACTATTTGACTAACAATTCCATCAAAATTATGGACAGGTCTTCCACTGTGTTGAAAAAGATTCCGATCGCCAAACGACACATGGATAATTTTGGTGGCACTAATGACTACGGCTTACTTTCCAGACGAGGAGTCATGTTACATACAGATAGATATCAGGTGTGTCAAGAACTGTTACAGGCGATTTAGGGATTAATAGTTGTATTGATTGGATAGACTGGTAGCATGAGAGTTATAGCCCCTAGGATCAAATAGGTCAAATATGTGGATTGGTACACTTGTTTTTTGTTAACTTTTTTCTTTAGTTAGATTTTTTTTCCTTCCTTTAGGGCAGCGGTTTTCAACCTTTTGAGCTCGGCGACCCTTTTTACTATTTCCCACTCTGCCGCGACCCCCACCCACACTCACACACACACAGCAATATAAGAATAGACAAAAACAATCCATATTTTCGAATAGGCAAATAGTCAATCGACCCCCAAGGGGGTCGCGACCCACAGGTTGAGAACCTCTGCTTTAGGGCTTAAGCGAAAATTTAACACATAGTTTTAAGTTTATACCCAGACTGAACATAAAGCCTTCATGGTGGGTCCTAGGCGAGCTATTGTTAGTACCAGAAATTTATAGAATCTCTTTATCAAAGTAAACCAGGGGTGGCCAGCCAGAGGGTCAGACATATTTGAGAAAGCGATGACGTCATGTCTGAGACATCAGCAATTAAATGTTCTAATTAATCACGTAAATGATTGGCAGAATTGTAAAAACATTGCACGAAAAATATATTGGGTACGTGGTCAAAACATCTTTGTGAAGTCAATGAACATCTCTGTGTGTAGGGATCAAAACATCTTTGTGAAGTCACTCAATAAACATCTCTGTCTGTTGTGATCAAAACATCTTTGTGAAGTCACTCAATGAACTTCTCTGTGTGTTGTGATCAAAACATCTTTGTGAAGTCAATGAACATCTCTGTGTGTTGTAATCAAAACATCTTTGTGAAGTCACTCAATGAACATCTCTGTGTGTTGTGATCAAAACATCTTTGTGAAGTCAATGAACATCTCTGTGTGTAGGGATCAAAACATCTTTGTGAAGTCAATGAACATCTCTGTGTGTAGGGATCAAAACATCTTTGTGAAGTCAATGAACATCTCTGTGTGTAGTGATTAAAACATCTTTGTGAAGTCAATGAACTTCTCTATGTGTTGTGATCAAAACATCTTTGTGAAGTCAATGAACATCTCTATGTGTTGTGATCAAAACATCTTTGTGAATTCAATGAACATCTATGTGTGTTGGATCAAAACATCTTTGTGAAGTCAATGAACATCTCTGTGTGTTGTGATCAAAACATCTTTGTGAAGTCAATGAACATCTCTGTGTGTAGTGATTAAAACATCTTTGTGAAGTCAATGAACATCTCTGTGTGTTGTGATCAAAACATCTTTGTGAAGTCAATGAACATCTCTGTGTGTTGCGATCAAAACATCTTTGTGAAGTCAATGCGCTTCTCTATGTATTGCGATCAAAACATCTTTGTAAAGTCAATGCGCTTCTCTATGTGTTGAGATCAAAACATCTTTGTGAAGTCAATGCGCTTCTCTATGTATTGCGATCAAAACATCTTTGTAAAGTCAATGCGCTTCTCTATGTGTTGAGATCAAAACATCTTTGTGAAGTCAATGCGCTTCTCTATGTGTTGCGATCAAAACATCTTTGTGAAGTCAATGTGCTTCTCTATGTGTTGCGATCAAAACATCTTTGTGAAGTCAATGCGCTTCTCTATGTGTTGCGATCAAAACATCTTTGTGAAGTCAATGCGGTTCTCTATGTGTTGCGATCAAAACATCTTTGTGAAGTCAATGAACATCTCTGTGTGTTGTGATTAAAACATCTTTGTGAAGTCACTCAATGAACATCTCTATGTGTTGTGATCAAAACATCTTTGTGAAGTCACTCAATGAACATCTCTATGTGTTGTGATGAAAACATCTTTGTGAAGTCACTCAATGAACTTCTTTGTGTGTTGTGATCAAAACATCTTTGTATTCTCTGTGTGTTGTGATCAAAACATATTTGTATTCTCTGTGTGTTGTCATCAAAACATCTTTGTGAAGTTACTCAATGCACTTCTCTATATGTTGTGTCTGTTCTCTTTGTTAATGTTGTTGTTGTTTATAAATAAAAAGAGTCTTTATAATCCCACAAATTCCAGTAAAAGATCAATAAAACAATCTTAGTCTGTTTCCCTTTCAGACCATACGATCTATGGGAGCAGATGATGTTAAGGGCATTTGTTTCTATAGCCAATGATTAACGAGCTGGGTGTCATGTGGCCAGCTTAAAGACCAACTGCCTTTACTTTCCCCAACTAAAGTCGGGTACCCATTAGAGTTGGGTGGACTCGGGGAAGTGCTAAAATCCTGTAATTAAAAATCACAGTCTTCACCCAGATTTGAACCCATCACCCCAGTTTTGGAAGATGAGTCTTAGTCTTCTGAAATATCATTGCACCCCAACTAAAGTCGGGTACCCATTAGACTTGGGTGGACTCGGGGAAGTGCTAAAATCCTGTAATTAAAAATCACAGTCTTCACCCAGATTTGAACCCATCACCCCAGATTTGGAAGACGAGACTTAGTCTTCTGAAATATCATTGCATTATACACAAAGAACGTGGAAAAATTGGGAATTCGAAGCATTCGTGAAATGTGAAAATAAAATGAGAGCAAGATTAAACAGAAGAGAAATCAGAGAATAGTGTGATCTATTAGCTATGCAATGTAGTAATCTCATAGTTCATTACGAAGTGTATGTTTTGTAGATAAAAAGTTCTCAGAAGATTTTGAAAACTTATAAATATTAAACATTTTCACTTACTGAACGAAATGTTCTGAGGATGCCTATTAATATAGAGATGGAACTGAAATTGAAATTAGATGAACTTTCCTAACTCCCAAATGCATCTGAAATGTTTACATTTTGGCGATTATTACCAAGTGAGTATTTTGTAGAACTATGAAAATTTGCGCCAACTTATACCTGTCACTTCTGATTTACATACAGATGCAAGCAAGCATTTTCATCCATGAAAATGATCAAGAACAAAACTGATGTCGCAACTATTGAATTAAGATTTGAAGAAATGTCTTTAGATTTCAATTACGAATATAACTCCTGGTTTTACAGATTTGGTGAAAGTCTTACTTAGTCTTGTATTTTGTATTTAAAACTGCTGAAAGTGTTACATGTATCAAACAAACAAACAAAAATTACCAGTAACTAATTGACTACTTGGTCACCTTTTTTATTGATTCATGTCTTGTCTATGCCAGTGAATAATTGTGTGAAATTTCAACTTGATCCGAGAATGGGTGTGGGAGAAATAAATGTGTACACACTTTTTACCAGTCAGACAGAGTGAGGGATAGAAGCTTTACCAAGCAAAAGGTTAGATACACTACGGATGACTACGCCAAATTTTATATTTAAAATGTACATTTATTTCTTTCTTTTTCTTTGAAAAATTTTAACGGTCAAATTAGAGTTTTCCTAGTATGGCCAACGAGCTAGTAATTCTTTTCTGCATCAATTGTTAAATTTATAGAAAAATCGTTAGATGCGTTTTTTGAAATCCATGTCCAGGTTCCATCCTACGCCCCCCCCCCCCGCCCTATAAAGATGTGACTTTAATAGAGGAATTGTAAATAGTTGATTTTGGTATTTCATGATCCTTTCGGTTAAAAAAAAATCCATTTTTATATTTTAAAACTTTCTTAAATGTATTAATTTTATTTTCAGCTGGATTTTATGAAGTCAATGGACAGGTGAGAGCTTATTGAACATTTTACATGTAATTTTGTTATGTTTGAATGTTGTAAATTGGTTTTGAAACTAATGATAATGAGAATACTATATAGTTTTTTTGGACCTCCCGCCTTCATTGTCATTTCTATGGATAATATGGATCAAAAGCAGTCATTAGTCCAAAACTCAACATTACTCACATACTAATGTCAGACCTGGATCTCAACACACTCACCTAACATTTGTATTCCTATGACCTCAACTAAACGCAAGAGCAAAAAAAGTAGGTTGTGAAATAAAAATGCCCAGGAAAAAATGTGGGGAAAAATCGACAGTTCACAATAGAGATGTTACGATAGAATACAGCACATTTTAAACCCAATAGAATTGAATAAACACATTTGATTGCCGAGTAAAATGCCAGCCTATCAACCAGCCCTGAAAGTTTACACCACGAGGAAGATCAAGATATAGACAGATTAATGAAACATATCACACCAAACAACAGATTGATGGAGTAAGAGAAACATATCACACCAAACAACAGATTGATGGAGTAAGAGAAACATATCACACCAAACAACAGATTGATGAAGTAAGAGAAACATATCACACCAAACAACAGATTGATGAAGTAAAACAAACATATCACACCAAACAACAGATTGATGAAGTAAGACAAACATATCACACCAAACAACAGATTGATGAAGTAAGAGAAACATATCACACCAAACAACAGATTGATGGAGTAAGAGAAACATATCTCACCAAACAACAGATTGATGAAGTTAGAGAAACATATCTCACCAATAAACAGATTGATGAAGTAAGAGAAACATATCACACCAAACAACAGATTGATGAAGTAAAACAAACATATCACACCAAACAACAGATTGATGAAGTAAGAGAAACATATAACACCAAACAACAGATTGATGAAGTAAGTGAAACATATCACACCATACAACAGATTGATGAAGTAAGAGAAACATATCTCACCAAACAACAGATTGATGAAGTAAGAGAAACATATCACACCAAACAACAGATTGATGAAGTAAGAGAAACATATCACACCAAACAACAGATTGATGAAGTAAGAGAAACATATCACACCAAACAACAGATTGATGAAGTAAGAGAAACATATCACACCAAACAACAGATTGATGAAGTAAGAGAAACATATCACACCAAACAACAGATTGATGAAGTAAGAGAAACATATCACACCAAACAACAGATTGATGAAGTAAGTGAAACATATCACACCATACAACAGATTGATGAAGTAAGAGAAACATATCTCACCAAACAACAGATTGATGAAGTAAGTGAAACATATCACACCATACAACAGATTGATGAAGTAAGAGAAACATATCTCACCAAACAACAGATTGATGAAGTAAGAGAAACATATCACACCAAACAACAGATTGATGAAGTAAGAGAAACATATCACACCAAACAACAGATTGATGAAGTAAGAGAAACATATCTCACCAAACAACAGATTGATGAAGTAAGAGAAACATATCACACCAAACAACAGATTGATGAAGTAAGAGAAACATATCTCACCAAACAACAGATTGATGAAGTAAGAGAAACATATCACACCAAACAACAGATTGATGAAGTAAGAGAAACATATCACACCAAACAACAGATTGATGAAGTAAGAGAAACATATCACACCAAACAACAGATTTGTTCGAGGTACGTAGGACCTAGAAAGAAAAAGCACAAGGATAAAGAAAGGTACATGTGTGTGTGTGTACTCTATTGTTTTGTTTAAAAACATTTTGAATGACTTTCTTAATGTCTTACCCTAACTTGTATTGTTTTAAGTTCACGTTGACTAGTTAAACTATTAAGAATGTTTAGTATTTCTGAACCAGTAAGTTACCGAGTTAATTGTGATCTACTGACGAGGAACTACTTTTATAAATGTTCAATCGTGCCATTTCTCCACTACATTTCTAGTAGCAGCCAACGAGAGAGACTCCGGGCAGGTGTAGACTATGTCGAGTCTGTCAGGGGCAACAAAAGAAAGAAAGAAATGCTTCCCCACAGAGCTGAGTTTGATCTGATTATGGGAGGAAAACAAATCGAGTTTGAAGAAAGGTGACTTGCTCATTTTGAAAAGAATTTTTAGGAATACAATGGACAAAGAAAGAGATTTTTAACATTTTACCTTGAACACACGAACACATCTTTTTAATAGCGCTGTCCGAAGAAGATGAAATAAATACTTTTACAGAGTTGGAAAACAAGCAAAATATTAAAATACTTTATCAAAGGGGAAGAACTCCACACACATATATATATATATATATATATATATATATATATATATATATATATATATATATCTGTGGCATTTTACGTCTCGAGAGACGATCTTTTCCCTTTGCAACTTCTTGTGTGACTAAAGAGGCCAATCCTTGATACACAGCTGCGATCGCAGGTTGGGCGCCGTTGCATTTTCACCCTTCTTTCTGCTTCTGTTGTGTATGGCATCTGCAATCTTTGACCCTTCCTTTCTGCTCTCTGTCCATGAGGATCTGTCCAGTGCCACCTCTTCCCAGTTGCCAGTGTCGATTTTGAAGAGCTTCATGTCGCGTTTGCATACATCCGTATAACGTAAAAGTGGGCGACCAGCGGCTCTCCTGCCTTCTATCAGATCGCCATACAGGATGTCCTGTGGAAGTCGACCTTCTGGCATTCTACGAACGTGGCCAAGCCAGCCAAGGCGTCTGCTGCTGATAACAGAGCGGATGTCCTGGCACCCTGCTCTTTGTAGCACTTCCTCATTGGTTATCTTATCTTGCCACCTTATTTTAAAGATCCGCCTTAGGCATCGGAGGTGGAAAACATTCAGCTTTTTTTCCTGCCATGAGTAGGTTGACCATGTTTCACTTCCGTACAGCAAGGTGCTCAACACACAGGTCCGGTAGACTAGGGCTTTAGTACTGTTAGTCAGCAATATGTTGTCCCAGACTCTTTTCTGCAGCCGTGACATGGTGGCCATTGCCTTGGCTATCCTGTTGTTTATGTCTTTATCCAGTAGAGTGTTGTTGGATATGATGGAGCCAAGGTAACAAAAGTGATCAACAATTTCTAGTGGTTGGCCATTAATGCTTACTTGAGGTGCAGTGTTTGTGTTTTGGACAAGTATCTTAGTCTTGCTTTGACTGATGTTTAAGCCGAACTTCTGGCAAGCAGCAGATAATTTGTCAACCAGGCACTGTAGCTGAATATCAGAATCAGCCACAATAGCTGCATCATCAGCATACAGGAGTTCCCTGACGAGTAGCTTCCTAACCTTGGTTTTTGCCCGCAGCCTTGAAACATTAAATAGTTTTCCAGAGGATCTTGTATGGAGAAACACACCTTCGTTTATGTCGTTGTACGCATAATGCAGTAGACAGGAGAAGAATATGCCAAACAGAGTAGGTGCGAGCACACATCCCTGCTTGACACCACTGCAAACCTCAAAAGGTGCTGATTGGGCTCCATTGAATTTGACAGTGCATTTAGTTTCCTCGTGAAAACAATCAATGAACTGCAGTAGTTTGGGAGGGCAACCTATTTTCCTCAGGAGTTTGAAAAGGCCACTTCTGCTGACCATGTCAAAAGCTTTAGTCAGATCAACAAAAACGATGTAAAGGGGTCTGTCTCTCTCTCTGAATTTCTCCTGCAGTAGTCGTAGAGAAGATATCATGTCTACAGTGGATCTACCACTCCTGAATCCACACTGAGACTCTGGGTAGACTCTAGAAGCTATCACTTGCAGCCTGGATAGTGCCACTCTAGCAAAGATCTTGCCCACTATACTGAGGAGAGAGATACCCCTGTAATTGTTGCAGTCACTCCGATCCCCTTTGTTCTTGTATATTGTGACTATAGTTGCGTCACGCATGTCCTGTGGGACATGACCTGTTTCCCAACAGCGGCAGAGGAGAATATAGAGTTCAGGGAGCAGGAGTGATTCGTTGACTTTCATTACTTCCACTGGGATACCATCACTCCCAGGAGATTTTCTATTTTTTATGCAGTTAATTGCTTTTTTAAGGTCACTGAAGCTCGGAAGATCATCTAGGCATTCCAGTACTGGAAGATCTGGTAGAGAAGCCAGGGCGACATCGTCTACTGTGTTCCGTGTGGCATAGACTTCGAGGTAGTGTTCTGTCCAACGTTCTAGCTGCTTGGTTTGATCTGTAATTTTTTCTCCTGATTTGGATAGAAGGGGGGCAGGCTTAGACACTGTTGGACCCAGGGCCGCTTTAATGCCATCAAATAGAGCTTTGCTATTTCCTGAGTGGAGACTGTCTTGGATTCTGTTGCAGGTATCCCTCCAAAAGTTGTTAGCACATTTTCTAGCCATTTGTTTCGCCTCTTTATTAGCACTTTTGAAGGCCTCCAAAGATCTTGGACTTGGCTTTGTCTTGAGAGCGAGTTGTGCAGATCGCTTTTTCTCGATGCAAGGTTCCATTTGTGCTAGATTCGCCTCAAACCAGTCTACATTTTTGTGTTTTTGAGGCCCAAAGGCGGTGATTGCCGAACTGTAGATTACATCTCTTAATTTCTCCCATCTGATAGAGATGTCTTCTTCATTACTTAACGAGGGGATTGAACTGTTCAGGAGCTCGCCAAAGAGTGCACACTTCTCTGGGTCACCTACATGGTTGACGTTAATTCGCCTAGTTCTGGGTTGAGTGGAAGTATAAGCCTTCTTGAGAAGTAGTTTGATTTTGCTTAGCACTAGTGAATGGTCTGAGTTGCAGTCCGCACTATGGTATGAACGGGTGTGGATGACACTTTTCAGATCCATCCTTCGGGTGATGCAGAGGTCAAGCTGGTGCCACCTTTTTGAGCGTGGGTGCTGCCAAGAGACTTTATGGCGTTCCTTGCCAGAGAAGAATGTATTTATTACACACAGTTCATGAGAGCTACAAAACTCGAGTAGCCTTTGGCCATTGTCATTGATTTTGCCAACACCATGAGGTCCCAAGCATTGTGGCCATGCATCATTTCCATCACCAACACGGGCATTAAAGTCTCCATTTATATAGAGGTGCTCGGATTTTGGAATACTTTTAATTACGTCCTCTAGAGCTTGATAGAATCTGTCTTTGTCCTCTTCCGGTGCAGCAAGGGTTGGTGAGTAAGCACAGATTATATTAACTTTGCCTTGCGGTGATGCAAATTTCATGTGTGCTACTCTTTCATTGCCAATGGGAAACATCGCGATGCAGGGGGCGAGACTGTTTCTTATTGCGAAGCCGACGCCATGTATTCTAGGGCTTTGTTCTGGTTTTCCTTGCCAGTAGAATGTATACTTGCTTTCTGTAAGAGATCCGCTGTCTGCCAGTCTGGTTTCTTGCAGGCAGGCCACATCAATGTTTAGTCTGCTGAGTTCTCTGTCGATGATAGCTGTTTGACGCATGTCTGTGACTAGTTCAGGGTCAGTATTGAAGCCAAGACACATTGTCCGTATGTTCCAGCTTGCTAAACGCATTAATGTTGAGGGGTTTCTTTTGATTGTATTTGCAGGTGCGGGTGAGCAGCTTGCTTTTTGATTTTGTCTTAGCACCAAGCACCCAGTGGTGCGGCAAGCTGTGGCGGGATAGCCCCTCCTACCGTCAAGAGTGGTCCCTGGCGTTCCAGCTTACGCCAATCAGCTAGGAACTTATCACCGGTAACTACCACTCTCCGTGTTTTTCCAAAGACATTACTGTCAGAGATGGAGTGACCTCTCCATTGCTGGGGGAAAGCCTGGGCGGTAAATTTGAGAGTGCTGGGCTGCCCACACTTCAGCACACGCCTCTCTTCCATACTGACCGGGTCCAAAGGGATGGCGAGCCATCACAATTTGGGGACAGGAGGCTGCAGGAGTTTGCCAGAGAGCAGTAGTCTTACTACTGTCCCCCCGCCTACGGGGCTCCAGGACCGGATTTTCTGTTAGGGTTTACTCCCTTAGCCTTAGACCTTACAGGGACACACACACAAGGCAGTGCGGCTATTGACCTATAGCTAGGGGTTTGGTTTGTAGGCAACAGGGCGTGTCCGCACGCCGACGGGCCATGCCTGCCTCACATCTTGGGGCCAAACCTCCTCCGAGACCCTTGCAGTTTAGCCTGAGGCTTCGCAGCCTCAGTTTCCATCTGCCACCACGAGGAGGTACTGCATAGGACTTGCTGTGGAGAGGCTATGTACTGGCAAGAGAGACTTACAAAACTGCTCCCCTTTCACAGATGCTAGCCAGCGGTGGCAACAAGTCAAGCTACCACACTAGACGCTTCACACAGCCATTTGACAGACATACTTTATCAATATATATATATATATATATATATATATATATATATATATATATATATATATATATATATATATATATATATCAAGAATGCAGAATTGATTTCTCTTTTTTGATATTAAACAAAACCAAAAGATGACTAATTTGTTAACTATATTTTTTAATTGATTCATGTTTTATTACGTACAATTAATAATTGTGGAAAGTTTCAGCTTTCTGAGTAAGGGGTGTGGGGGAAATAACGCGTACAATTATCTAAGGGGACATAACCCTACCTATTTAGCCGTTCGACACCCAACTCGGGCAGAGTTGTGTTTACTGAGCGCCTAAAGGCAGCACGGAAAACCAACTCTTAGATACCCCCTCCCCCCACTGGTCCACAAATAAGATTGGACCAAAAGCGCTCTGAGCATGCTATAAGCATGAAAGTAGCGCTATATAAAAGCTATAATAATAATACTAAAGTATTAATTTCCCTTGTTGGTATCAAACAAAATAATTAATTACACTGATTAATTGGCTAATGGTTGAATGTTTTTTTTTAATTGAGTCCTGTTTTGTTAAGTGCATTAAAAACTATGTTACGTTTCAGTTTGATCCGAGATATCGGGTTAGGAAGAAATAAGGTGTTCACACTTCTAGAAGACAGACACACAGAGAGTGAGTTGAAATAAACTTTGTAAACAAGCATTCTCAGTGGTTGAAAATTATTGTAAAAGTTGGAGATTTAAAGTGTGATGTATATATGGCTCCTTTTGTCTCGAAAGGCAATGGATGCGCCCAAATGAGTCACTGGTTTTGGCTTAATCTTGAGATGGGGTAGAATCTGGTGTGGCTAATCAAGCCAATTCTAGAACGGCAGACTTTGCCATAATTCATACATGTGTACGCCTCTGATTCAGGGCTAGCGGACAGGGCAGCTTTCTTTTTTTCCCTCTTGATTAAGGCCGATTCAATTCTTTTGTTCTCAGCGAGGGTTGTCCCAGCACGCACAGTCTGTCTCCATGCACTCCGGTCTTTGGCAATGTTTTCCCACATACTTTCGCTGATGCCTGTGGCTCTTCTGTCTCGCTTGCAGACATCTCTTTAAAGGCGCAAGTATGATGACATAATTCATTAAAAGCGAAACTGTAGATTAGCTATAGATAAACAGACAGTTGACGCTAGGCTTTCATGGGACTAACATCTTTTATTATAGAGAGAGAGACCGAGACTAGATTGTTACCGTTGTGGATTAAACTTTCCTATTTTATCTACACCTGTTGATTTACTTTATTTTAAGTGTCTCTTACTACGAGCTCAAGAGTAATACTACGCGTACAGAAACACGTAACCAATCTTCTGATCAGCACTAACTTTTCAGACCCAACAAAAGACCTAACAACCAAGCGTATTTTTTGCAAGTTTTTTTCAAGCTGCTTCTAAAAAATTACTTTTTACTTTCACAATGCACTAACGACTTTTTTTAAACAAATTAATTTCAGATTTGACATTAATCGTGAAATTCAAAAGCTGAAGGCCATAGCCATGCCAACACATGCTAAAGATTTATTTCATGGCAGAGGAATTCGATTACCCAGGTATTCATGAACAATGATCATCTTAAAATAGCCTATACTCCACGATTATGTTAAATGTATCGCTAGATGAAGGAAAGGGTGAGATTGGGCTCACTATAAGTGGCATGTGGGTTACTACTTCCGTAGTCCGAACAAATCGATACATGTATTAGGACGGTGACTATGTGTAGAACCATTTTACACTTTTCTTACTGGCGATTTGTTCTTACACAGATTTGATCTACCTTAAAGATTTGCAACATCCACTTCATGAAGTCAACCTTAGCACATCAACCGCCTTTCAGTTTTAATTAATTTGTTTGTTTTTGAAGCGTGATTAAATGCTTTCTTATTATTGTCAAAAGTTTGTGATTTGAACAATTTTGACGATGAAGTTGGACAAAGAGGCCTATCTTACTAACATTACCCACATTTTTGTAAAAAGACAAAACAAAAAGACAATTCCTCCTTTATGAAGCTGTTGACTTTTTGTACAAGGGATTACTTTGCTCTTAATAAGAAGAAAGCATCACAAGGCGGTACTTTGAAATTGTTTGTAAAAAAGATTAAGAAAAACTTTCCAATAAAAGTGTTACATTGATCTACTTTATTTTCAAAAAGTAGTCCCGCCAAAACATTTTATGACAAGCGGGACTGTCACGCCTATGTCAGGACGTCTGGTCACCTTAGTTCAAAATAAAAAGACGTAAGCCAAATTTAATTTTGAAAAATTATAACGTTCAAATCTTAGTTTTCCCTGTGTGGCCAACTGAATAGGATTTTTTTTCCAAAGATATATATAAACTAGGAAATCATTAGCGCCGTTTTCGAGATTCGTGTCCCCTCAGTGTTCAGGTGTTGTTGTTTTTTAACCCATATAGAATTAGCAAGCTGATAAAAGGAATTGTAATAATAATTTAAAAAAAACATCGTATCATTCTTTATCTAGTCCACTATGAAGTCAGAAATTATCTAATGTCATTGGAACATCTTTTGTTTGTACATCTGATCTCGTAGGCTTCGTGTTTTCTTTTAGAGTTTATTTCTTCTATTTCAGCAATCATATGTCCTTACATCCGAGACACCCATTACCCAATGACTTAGAAGAGGAATGTAAGTCTACTACTTAGCTATATATAGCTGATACAAACTAGCAATCTTATTAGCTAATGTGTCACGTGACATTCACAACAATGTAATAAATCTCATATTAGTTCAGTTAAAACCAGTGACTTAGCAGAATTTAGGTCATTGGATAATATTCATGACTAAATGCATTACGCGTAGGACGTACTCATCTTCTTTTTCGAAGTAACGTCTGTATTATATAAGAAGAAGATAAGATAAGATAGTACGGACCTCCAGGGGTTCGCGGTATCATTCAGGGTTCCGAGGAGAAAATTTGATGTGAGTATATAGGCTACTTGTGTCCACCTTACCGAAACGAAGCTTTACATTTAGCTTATGCAATATTTGAAAAAAAAAAAGAAGAAAAATGGATAGGTAGCTAAGCCCCCTTGGTTGGTAGTCAAGCCCCCTTGGTTGGTAGTCAAGCCCCCTTGGTTGGTAGTCAAGCTGTTTAAACCTCTCGGTTTTACGTTTTGGATGTTCATTCAGACCTGAAAGATAATCTACATCCCGCGGGACGACGGGGGATGGCAGCATACCACACGACCAGGCAATACTGTTAAAAGAAAAGTTCAGAACAGCTTGGTTATATATAATGGTGGATTGAGCGCCTTCAAATGAGTTTGTTGGAATAAGTCTCTTTGTTGCCATGCGTCTTCACATGAGTTTGTTGGAATAAGTCTCTTTGTTGCAATGCGTCTTCACATGAGTTTGTTGGAATAAGTCTCTTTGTTTCTATGCGCCTTAAAATGAGTTTGTTGGAATACGTCTCTTTGTTTCCATGCGCCTTCATATGGGTTTGTTGGAATAAATCTCTTTGTTTCCACACAAAAATCTACTTCTGCTGTAGAGAAATTCTGCTACTTTTCTGCTATTTGGTTCTAATGCCAGCTCTCTTTTATGGATAATAATGTCAGGATTAGAGTGGACTTAGTGGTGTTTTTGTCACTATGGACAGTAAAGAGACAATGCAACTTCTACGATACTGCCCCGTATATGGGATGTGCTCCGTATGAGAATGACAAAGACAATCCATTTAGGAACATTCTGTAAGCTCACAAGGAGGATCTCTCACTTGAACGACTGTTAAGATCCAGATCCGTTCAGATGTCATCTTACTTCTACTGACAGGATTAAAAACACGTAGCAGCGAATGATAGCCGAATGGAAAATCTGGTCGAATTGGAATTTGATAACTTTTACGGAATGGCGCTATAAATGGAGGATATTCGACCACTCCCACCACCCAAAACAAAAGCTAAAGCTTTATAGGGGAGAAGAGTAGTTTCCCTTTTATTAATTATCAATAAGGACTGTTATTTCCCCTTATGGATGTTTATTATTTTAAAAAGTTAGGAAATAGTTATTTATATTTGAAATAGAGTTGACAGCACAACAATGACCTAGTTTTTTCAGTTTGAATGTTGTTTACAGTATCCCAGTCTGCTCCCAATCCATTTCAACATCTACCTCATCGCATCTCTGAACCACTGCAGCACCATCTACCGAGAATATTTCGAGACCTCACCTCTTTAGACAGAGGGATGAACACAATGAGTTATGGTTCCTTCAAAAAACATCCAAGACTTCCATCTATCCCTCCAAGAACAGAGTCCACAGGTTGGTTACTTCACATCATTATTTGCAATCATTCTACTGACTTGATAGCTCTTGATATCATTCCCACCTGACTTTTTATTTAATCAAACAAGTGCGTTAATTTTGGCAAATAATTGTGACTGAATTGTAATAAGCATTTATCATTATTTGAAATAAAAAGTTCTTAATTGATTAAAAAGTCAATACTTTCATCTGTAATCACAATTACAGAAAAATGTACACAATAATTAAAAATAACAAAAACATTTTAAGAAATATTTTTATTTTAAAGGATGGTTTTCAATGGATATTATCAATCAAGTGAACTTAGGCCTATTGGAAGAGATTGCCAAAGAAAGAAGAAAAAGACATTAGTATGTCCACTTCTATGTTCCAATTATTTCTGAAATTAATCATTCAGAAGTAACAACTATTCCTACATTGTCCCAATTTGTAGCAAGGGTATTCATATAGCTATAGAACTTTATTATCTGTATTTTAGTTTTTAAAATCTTTGCTGTCTTTAACCTACAAAGCTATTTGATAAAAATAGACTTGACTTTTCTTTCTTAAATTTTATCTAGCTATTGCTATCTACAGTGGATGTTTTAACATTTATAATGGGTTTCATTTAGGCCTACATGATATAATTGATATGCATTGACTATGTAGATTAGGCTAAGCAATGAATGTGTCTTTATCCTATATGTAAATTGTAACCTTGCTAAATGTATTTTGTAAAATGTCTCCTAACTACCAAAGTCAATCTGTCAACCAATTCTCCATTCCCTTTATCAAGGCTCATCACTCTATAGTCCTACAACACCATGGAGTACAGTCACATGGAGTAAGTGGCCACTTATATCACACAGTGTATAATCCCCACCAATGACTTTAGTGTTAGACTTCAACAAACATATATGTTTAGTAGTATATTTTTGTTCAAACTGTGACAAAGTGGTTATTGTTTGGTTAAACCTATGACTTTATAAAGTTACTAACTAAAAATACACTTATAGGTCTAACATTTTCATCTCTAAAAGTTCAAAATATGATTTCAAAAGTGTACATATATTGCAATCATCATCATCATCTAGCAGACGGCAGTCAGCAAGACCCAAGAATATCAATGTTTCAAGAGAGACGCACTATCTCAAATATTTCAGCCAGACTTGGGTTCCAAGGACGTCAGTTATTTTCACACATTTTGTTTTTAAATAAATTTAGCTAAATAAAATACACAAGCATGCATTACAATTCTGAGTCCATCACCAAAAGGCTATTTTTAGTTGTAATATTTTTAACAGTTATGCTAACACTTTTGTTTGTTCAATGCAAAACTAATAATAAAACTAATACAATTAATATTCAGTAGAAACACAAAAACTAATGCAATTAATATTCAGTAGAAATGCAAAAACTAATTCAATTATTGAAGCTGTAAAAATTCCTCAAACATTAATTTTTTCAGAGTTTTTTTTACCATCATGTTTGAAATTAGAATGACTTAAGTTATATCCACTAAGAGATGAACTGGACTCATAGAGGAAATTATATCCTTCATTTATTTTATAATACTGCATACTGATTTGAGTTACAGCATGTATTTTTTTATGACACAGATAATTTTTTAATGACACAGTTATCATGAACCAGTTGAATAAATTTCTTGTGTGTAATTTACTCTAAATATCTGACTTAAAATATTGTATTTGTTATGTACTTATCATGAAAATGTTATTGATTGATTGAAAACACTTTTTTTGCATTTATTTAAATCAGTAATGGCATTATCCCCCTCCTTCCCCCCCCCCCCCCCCCACCATTGGCCACATATTAGTTTTATTTTGACTTGTGGGAAAGAAAGTATTTGTAACACTAGTCTGTTTAATGTCGCTGATTTCGTCCAACTCTTTAGATATCCTGGCATAGTTGGGACTGTGTAAGCATGTCTACATTAGAGCTATGTATAGCCTACAGTAGACTACTTAAATTGATTTCACTTTTTATTTGATGGACCATTGAGTCCTGAATGAGGGTATGTTATTTACACAGGAAATGTAGAATCTAGATTTTAAAAAAGAACATTTAATAAGTGTGTGCAAAGACTTAATACAATTCTCTCCCTACTTCCAACTTTATTTTGAACACTGATCTCAGTAGCTACACTTTAGCTAAGTTCTAATTGTAACATTCATTCAGTTGTTCTATATTATATATGTTTGGAACTTGGTTAAAGTCATTTCTAACTTTCTTTTATGAATATAAACTTAAGTGTGAACGTTTTATTAACTTGGTCATCAGCCTTCTAAGGGTAATCGTGAGTTTGCTAAAAGTATACTATACAGATTTGTTGTCCATCTGCTAACAGATTTTTTCTTACGTATGAAACTGTCTTGTGTAATATAGATATATTTCAATATAAGCTTTTATTATTTTTATTATTATACTTGTGACTGTGTACTTGATGTATGCATGTATTATTATAAAACATTAAGCAGTTTTCCTCTATTTGTTTTAATTTGTTTTTAACTTGATGCATCATTATTTTCTTTCTAGTGCTGGCAACTGATTTAACAATTAACAATATGCTGAAATTAACACAAAAATGTGAAGTTTTTATCGCTTAATATTTGCTAAAGAGATTTTTCTATTTACATTTTCTGTATGTTTTTTTTTTTACTAGGCCTATATAGTTTAAAAAGCAGGCTAAAAAAAAAAAAAAAAAAAAAAAAACAGAATAAAATTATTCTTATTTCTTATAACCCTTTGGATTTCATTAAAGTTTTATTCTTGTTAAAGCTCATGTAGGCCTACCCTACAACTATCATATACTGTTAAAGATATAAGGGTAAAAAAAGTGGTTTAAATCTTATTGATAAACCTTCTTTATAAGATTTATTTCAGATATTTTTTAAAATTAATTTTTTAATTTTCTTATCCTATAATAATCACAGGGCTTCATAGAGATGTCATTCCATTATCACGTGCTCAATCCCAAGCTCCACCACCAGCACAGGAGCAGACAATCAAACAGAAGAATAAATTAATGTTAGTTTTTTGTGTTGTTCTGAAACATATTTATTTAGACTATGAGGAATAGCTCACATGATCCTACAATGGAGTTTAAAGTTAATTAATTTTTCTTTGTATTTTTAATCAAGTCATTTTAAATTTTAATTATCTAAATTAACTTGCTTTTTTCTAGCTATCACTTTTCTGTATCAAGGGAGATAATAATTATTATGCCTGTTGATTTTTTTTCATATAGGCTATTGATAATTTCATTTATTTAAAAATAATTTAACTGATTTTGAAAAGTAAAACACATAAAGCATGCAAAAAAACAACAACTAATTTTTTATTGTAAAATAATTAAAAGATGTAATTTTATGACCTTAGAACAAGAGGAGTGGCAGAGCAAATGAGCTCTAAGAAACCAATAAGAAATATCTTCATTCACCAGGCAAGAACTTCACAGTGAGTTGATAGAATTATCCTCCACCACCTATATATATATATATATATATATATATATCCTAGACAATTACAATGATTATAAATGGACAAAGTGTGGGGAACAAATAGTAATATATAAAAAATATTTTGTCTACTTTTCAGATCACAAGAGAAAGAACAAACTGAAGGTCGTGGGCCAAGTTTATTATCTTTAGAAAACGGAGATACACAGGAAAATCTCACTAAATCTAGAATGTCCAACAATTATGAGTTGTTAGAAGCTGAAGATGATGATAGCATGGATGATAAACATCAAAAGTCTCCAAAGGTAGTGGGGATTTGATCATATACATACTTTGTTTTTAGTAGTTTGAGTTACTTGTGGAAAAAGTACCTTGGTATGCCTGTATTATAGGTCCCTTTTTTTATGTAGAAATTTTAATAAATCCTACAAATTAAGTGTTACCTAAAAACAGTTGAACCCAGTTTCTCTAAACTTTAACTATGATCTAGAAGGATAAGTTTGAATTTAATCCTACAAGAATATACAGGCCAACTTTCCTTTCTTAGCCAGGATGGAGTTGTGCTTGTAAATAAAAAATGTTTTGCACTGAATGAAGTTTAATAGTAAAATAGCTCAATAAACACATTTGACATTTTCCTAAGTTTAAATGTCTGTCTTTTAAGGATACAAATTTAATGGAACCACAAACACATGAAGAACAAGAGCTTAGTCAGACTTTCAATAGACTAAATACAGGATCCAATAGGTCAGCTTACAATTTGCTTATTTTTGTTCAATTATAATGATTTTTTAAGATAATGTAATAGATCAAATATAAGATATAAAATATAAGCAATAATCATTTGATGATTCACCATAGTGTTATTTTGACTGTCTTGCTTTATTCATTATACTCAGTTATTTAGGCTATGAGCAATTAAAAATGCAGTTACCCAAAGTTTTCTCAGAAAAACAAGAAAAATTTATGGAAGAGGTAGGCTTGTGTTACAATTTTTTTTTTACTTATAAAAGTTAGATACATTTTAATGTTTAGACCTCACACATCTTATGTACTTAAATGTAAACATTTTTTTGTTTACCAAAATTTTAAAGCTATATAAGTAAAAAAAACAATTGTGACATGATTATGTTTTCAGGAAAGTATGGTCTGTTGCTCTTTTGATTTTAAACAACAGGAATAATTACAAACAAAACAAAACTTGCAACAACTTATCTCTGTTATTTTAAAAATAACTTTCTCATTGATAATATTTAGGTGTACAACATGATCAACTCTATGGAAGCCTTTGGAATCGATGAGTTTATGATAATGAATCAGCTTTCTAAAACAATAGAAAGTTTAAGGTAAGATGTAAATTTATTCATATTGATTAATATGATGCCCAAGATTTACGCTAGGAGGTAGAAGCCCCTCGGACTTTGTCTTGCTTTTGTTTTTCAACTGGGATTTTATCATGTCAGAATGTTTTTGAAAGACTTTTTCCTTACCATTTTAGCTTAAGCCTTACTGATCAAATTATGGCAAGGATAGATTAAATGTCTTACTATTGTTACGTATCTAGGCATTGTTTTTTTTTTTTTTTTTTTTTTTTCTTTGACCTGTTGCGGTCGAGAGACGGGGAGGTTGTCTGCCCCTTGTGTAATAAGTTTTTTTTTATTCGTCAAGCCACACAGACAGTGACCGGTCCTTGACCTATGTGTGTACCTCTGGTTGAAAGGAGGGTGGTTTTTTTTTTTCTTTTCTTCTGTCTCTTTGAAGAGCGTTCTAGATCTGGGTGTTGATGACTTTCTGTTCTAGAATATACTGGATATCGACGCGTGGTAGATTATATAAAGACCGCTCGCGTAACGTTGACGGACAGACATACGGAGACAGCCGTGAGACAGAATAGCGGAGACATTGCGTGACCCGTGCGTGGTATACCACTTGATCGTGTAAGTTAATATTTTTTTTTTTAAGGCCTTGCTTGCTTGTATTTGTAATTACATTTTCAAACTCTTGTATTGTAATATTTTTACATGCCATTTTTGTAAAAGGGTTTTGGTCAACACATCAATTCTGTATTAGTGTATTGAGTAAATGTTTATTTTTACTTTCTTGTAACTTTATATTTGATTAAACATTAAGTTGATAGTTTACCTTCCGATTTCTTGTGTCATTTTTTTTTGTTATTCATTGTAAGTCTTTGATTAAATTCAGACTTAAGATAAGTGACACAACTACCTTTTTTTTTTCTATTGTCACGTTCCCCTAGGCAAGCCATTTTAAAAATTAGAATTCAATTCGTAATACGTGACAAAAGAAGTTTGGGGGCTCGTCCGGGATTTTTTTCTGAACCTATTTTCGTCTTACTTGAGTAATTTTGTAAAGGCGAAGTTGACTTTAACAAAAAATTTTTTTGTGTCAAAGAGTCGGAAGTAAAGTATCAATAGTATTGACCAAACTCTCTTAAGGTTTTTTGTTGTACTGATTTTGTACTGTATATTTACATTGTATACATTTTTTTTTTGCTTGTAATAGTTGTTAGTTAGTCATGGATATTCAGGTTTTTCTTGCAAATCCCTCTGTGGAAGAGCTTGATGCTTTTACTAGGAAGGAACTGGTCCTTATTTCTAAACATTTAGGGTTAAAAATAAAATCAAATGCCCTTAAACAAGAAATCAGAGATAACATTGTAATCCATTATGTAGACGAGGAAGTGTTTTCTGAAGACCTTTTAGAAACCCTTAGACCCGATGAGGGTAAATCAGATTTAGAACTTCAGATAAAATTAAAACAAATGGAAATAGAAGCCCAGTTAGCTTTAAAAGAGAAGGAAATTAAACAACAGGCCGCACAAAAAGAATTAGAGCTTGCAGCGGCTAGAGAGCAGAAAGAAATGGAAATGAAATTACAAATAGAGTTTAAAAAATTAGAGTTAGCTGCTAATGTAAGACCAGATTCTTCCCCTGCCAGTCATACTGCTGAAGCAACAAAATTTTTGAAAATAATTCCACGCTTTAATGAAGCCACAATTGACAATTATTTTCCACAATTTGAACTTGCTGTGAAAAATTTTAATGTACCTGAAACTTTGTGGCCCACTTTGCTGCAAACAGTTTTGACTGGTAGAGCTGCAGAGGTATTTTGTTCTTTGACCATTGAACAACAAAAAGATTATAATGTTGTTAAGGCCTTAATTCTTAAGGCATATGAACTTGTTCCGGAAGCTTACCGAAAGCAGTTCAGGGATTGTCGCAAATCGGATGGCCAAACCCATGTAGAATTCCTGCGGGAAAAGGAGCGACGCTTTGAGAAATGGCTCACTTCCAGGGAAATCGGCACCGACTTTGCAAAATTCAAGAACCTAATGCTGATGGAAGAGTTCAAGAGTTGTGTGCGGCTGGACGTCCGTACGCATATAGCTGATCGTGGCGAGGAAGATGTGCACAAGGCTGCAGTGTTGGCAGACGATTATATAATATCACATCAATTTGCCAAGTATACGACGGATGTCAAGCCAAAACAAGTCAAACAGCCTGAGTCCACTGCTAGCAACTCCATCAAGAACAGCAGTACAAACGACAGAAAACCTACTACAAGTAAAGCTACTTGTTCCTACTGCAAACGAGAAGGCCATACAATTGACGATTGCTGGAAATTGAGGAAGAGAAACGAAAAAGCTCCTTCAAAAGTCAGCGCTTGCACAGTACAGTGGTCGTCGAGGTTTACTCCCTCATCATCAAGTCCTATCAAGAATACCTCGACACCACCTGTTTCAAATGTATTGACTGTACAAGACTCTCCGAAAATGTCTCCACGGTGTTCAAATGACTCAACAGCGAGTTCTTCAAATTCATCTTTACGATGTTCCAATGACTCAACCAAGAGTTTTTCAAATACATCAAGCCGATGTTCCAATGACTCAAACAAGAGTTTTTCAAATACATCAAGCCGATGTTCCAATGACTCAAACAAGAGTTTTTCAAATACATCAAGCCGATGTTCCCATGACTCTATCCAGAGTTCCCACAATACATCATCCCGATGTTCCCATGACTCTATCAAGAGTTCCCATAAGACATCACCCCGATGTTTCAATGACTCTATCCAGAGTTCCCATAATACATCATCCCGATGTTCCCATGACTCTATCAAGAGTTCCCATAAGACATCACCCCGATGTTCCAATGACTCCATCAAGAGTTCTCCAAATACATCCACAAGATGTTCTACTGACTCAAGAAAGAGTTTCTCCACTGCGTCTCCTAGAGATGTCAATGACTCCAGCGAGAGTTCGACCCAAGTCCAGTCTGCATCAACCAAAATTGATGTTTTATTAGAGGATTTTAAGCCTTTCATTTCGGAAGGATTCGTATCACTACCCGGTGATTGTACAAGTCTACGACCTATCACCATTTTGAGAGACACAGGTGCCTCACAATCGTTACTTTTAGAGGGTATCTTGCCCTTGTCTAAATCATCATCGACTGGGAAGAGCATCCTGTTACGAGGCGTAGAGCTTGGATGTATAGATGTGCCTCTACATCTAATCGACATAAAGTCAAATCTCATTACTGGACCGGTTGTTGTAGGTGTCCGACCAACATTACCATTGGAAGGCATCTCGTTGCTGTTAGGCAATGACTTAGCAGGTGGAAAGGTGATAGCCGAACCCATCGTCACTCAAACACCCGACTTATCTGCCACACCCGAGGAAGACCTAGAGTTATATCCAGCGTGTGCAGTAACAAGGGCAATGAGGTTGAAAGCATCTCAAGAAGAGAACGTCATCAAAGCCAACAGTAACCACGATGATGTGGACTTGAGCACCACATTCTTTGCTTCTCTTGAAGAAGAACCAACGCCAAATTCTGAAAAGCCGGCATCAACTCGAAAACAGTTGATTGAGGACCAAAAGAAGGATCCAGAGCTCGCAAAACTCCGAGAAACCGCAATGACATCACAAGAGGCAGAGCTAGCATCAACGTGCTACTATATCCAAGATGATATGCTCTTCAGGAAATGGAAACCTCCAGACGCATCCAACGAAGAAGAATGGAGAATATGCCATCAAATCGTGTTACCAGAAAGATACCGAGCGTACATCATGAATCTGGCTCATGACACACCAATGTCAGGTCATCTCGGCATCCACAAGACATACCACAAGATTATGTCACACTTCTTCTGGCCACGTTTGAAGAAGGATGTCATCCAGTACTGCCGATCCTGTCATGCCTGTCAGATGGTTGGCAAGCCAAATCAAAAGATCCCTGTTGCTCCTCTGAAGCCGATTCCAGCCTTTGAAGAACCTTTCAGCAGAGTACTTATTGACTGTGTTGGTCCTCTCCCAAGGACAAAAGCTGGCAACCAATACCTGTTGACCATTATGTGTGCTTCAACTCGTTTTCCTGAGGCTATTCCTCTAAGGAACATAAAAGCATCAAACATTGTAAAGGCCTTAATCAAGTTCTTTACTCTATTTGGTCTACCAAAGTCCATCCAATCGGACCAAGGAACGAATTTCACGGCCAATCTTTTCAAGCAAGTCATGACTCAGTTGGGCATCAAACACTGCATGTCGAGTGCGTATCATGCCGAGTCGCAAGGCGCTCTTGAGCGATTCCATCAGACTCTCAAGAACATGATCCGAACCTATTGCTTTGAGCACGAAAAAGACTGGGACGAAGGAATCCACATGCTGCTGTTTGCAACCCGTGAATCCGTCCAGGAATCGTTGGGATTCAGCCCTTTTGACTTAGTCTTTGGCCATTCGGTGCGCGGTCCCTTGAAATGTATAAAAGAGACTTTGTTGTCACCAACAGCCACTGAAGGACTTTTAGACTATGTAATTAAGTTTAAAACTAGACTTTATGATGCTTGTGTTCTGGCCAAAAATAACTTACAAAACACCCAATCCAGCATGAAACGCTGGTATGATAGAAAGGCCCGTGTTAGAGAATTTTCTCCCGGGGATAAGGTGCTTGTATTTTTGCCCATACCAGGTCAACCCTTGCAAGCCAGATACTTTGGTCCCTATGAAATTGAGACCAAAATTAGTGACCTCAATTACACAATCAAAACTCTTGACCGTAGGAAAAAGACTCAGTTATGTCATATAAACATGCTGAAGCCTTATGTATCTCGGCCAGATCACTCAGAGAAGAGTAATTGTGTTTTAAATACAGTCAAAAGTTGTTCAAATAGCCATGTTTCTCCTATTGATGATGATATTGTAAAGGAGAAATTTGGACAATACAAAATACCTAATTCTTTTGTATTACAGAATTTGGATGTAAAACTGTCTCATCTGTCTTCGACAGAAAGGCCAGTTATCATGAAGCTCATTAATGAATTTAATGACATTTTTTCCGATGTACCAAAACAGACTAATGTTATAATGCATGATGTAGATGTTGGCGAGGCTACTCCAGTCAAGCAGCATCCTTACAGGGTTAACCCTGAAAAACTTGCCATACTTAGGTCAGAAATCAAGTATATGCTTGAAAATGACCTCATTGAACCAAGTTCCAGTAGCTGGAGCTCCCCATGTGTCTTGATACCTAAACAGAACAAGACTTATCGTTTTTGTACAGACTACCGTAAGGTAAATGCTGTAACAAAGACCGATTCGTTTCCTATCCCTAGGATAGACGATCTCATAGATCGTATTGGTGACGCTAAGTACATCACCAAAATAGACCTACTTTCAGGTTATTGGCAGGTTCCCCTGACTGATAGGGCAAAGGAAATCTCCGCCTTTGTCACCCCTGATGGTCTGTACCAATACAAAGTGATGCCATTTGGCATGAAGAATGCTCCTGCCACTTTCCAGAGAATGATAAATGCCCTGCTTGCTGACATGGAGAATTGCCACGCATACATAGACGATGTAGTAATTTTTAGCCAAGATTTTTCTAGCCATTGTAAACAACTGCATTGTTTTTTTTACTAAACTGTTACATGCAAAAATTACTGTAAACCTGAGTAAGAGTGATTTTTGCCAGGCTTCAATCCAATACTTAGGCCATATTGTAGGACAAGGCCAGGTGAAACCTGTAATGGCCAAAGTAGAAGCTATCCAAGCTTTCCCTATCCCTGCTGATCGGAAACAACTCCGAAGATTTTTGGGAATGTCTGGATATTATAGAAAATTTTGCGAAAATTTTTCTGTCATTGTCAGTCCTTTAACAAACCTCCTGAGAAAGAACGTCCGATTTACTTGGACGGATGAATGTCAGAAAGCCTTTAACCAGATCAAGCAGATATTATCTAGCTCTCCCATTTTGATGGCTCCTGACTTCGGAAAACCTTTTAGGTTAGCTATTGACGCCAGTGACACAGGTGTTGGGTCAGTCCTTTACCAAGAAGATTATTTCCAAGTAGAGCATCCTATTTGTTTCTTTTCCAAGAAATTTAATAGACATCAAAGAAATTATTCTACTGTGGAAAAAGAATGTCTTGGGTTGATTCTTTCTATACAACACTTTGATTTTTATATCAGTGGGTCCAGATGGCCACTGGTTGTATTTACTGACCACAATCCCCTTACATTTATCCACAAAATGTCTGGCAAGAACCAACGACTTCTCAGGTGGAGTTTATTTTTACAAGAGTACAACCTAGATCTTAAACACATAAAAGGCAGCGAAAATGTTATCGCCGATGCCTTATCTAGATTGTAAAAAGTATTTTGATGTATATTTTTTTTATATATATATCATGATAAATACATTCTGTAATGTAAATATTTTTTGTAATTCTAAAAAGATTTCCATTTCGTTGAAATGTAAACTTTTTATTTTTAGGAGGGAGGTGTTACGTATCTAGGCATTGTTTTTTTTTTTTTTTTTTTTTTTTTTCTTTGACCTGTTGCGGTCGAGAGACGGGGAGGTTGTCTGCCCCTTGTGTAATAAGTTTTTTTTTATTCGTCAAGCCACACAGACAGTGACCGGTCCTTGACCTATGTGTGTACCTCTGGTTGAAAGGAGGGTGGTTTTTTTTTTTCTTTTCTTCTGTCTCTTTGAAGAGCGTTCTAGATCTGGGTGTTGATGACTTTCTGTTCTAGAATATACTGGATATCGACGCGTGGTAGATTATATAAAGACCGCTCGCGTAACGTTGACGGACAGACATACGGAGACAGCCGTGAGACAGAATAGCGGAGACATTGCGTGACCCGTGCGTGGTATACCACTTGATCGTGTAAGTTAATATTTTTTTTTTTAAGGCCTTGCTTGCTTGTATTTGTAATTACATTTTCAAACTCTTGTATTGTAATATTTTTACATGCCATTTTTGTAAAAGGGTTTTGGTCAACACATCAATTCTGTATTAGTGTATTGAGTAAATGTTTATTTTTACTTTCTTGTAACTTTATATTTGATTAAACATTAAGTTGATAGTTTACCTTCCGATTTCTTGTGTCATTTTTTTTTGTTATTCATTGTAAGTCTTTGATTAAATTCAGACTTAAGATAAGTGACACAACTACCTTTTTTTTTCTATTGTCACGTTCCCCTAGGCAAGCCATTTTAAAAATTAGAATTCAATTCGTAATACGTGACATCCAATAATATAATGGCTTTAATGACAAAATAAACTTAATCTTACATTACAGAACAAATAATGATTGAAATATTTATTTTAAAAAAAACACTTGATAGAGCATGAACTATAAATACATTTTTTAAGAAAAAAGTTTTAAAAATTATTTTTTGGATCATACATTAAAAATTAAAACTATTTTCCTGTCTTCAAATAATATTTTCCCATGCTTTGTCTTAAATTATTGCTAAATAACAGTAAAGTACTTTAAATTTATTCATAATTTAAAATATTAAAAAAAATTATGTTTTAATTCTTTACTTATCAGTGGTAAGGCATCTGAGGCTTTTGAGTCAATAGATTTGGTGACATTACCTCAAGAGTTAAAAAAATATGTAGTAAGTATTTATATTATTACTTTATGTATCAATAAGTAGTTATATCATTCCTTTATGTATTAGTAAATAAGTTATATCACTCCTTGACTGTGGGTAAAGTGTAGTAATATATATATATAAATATATTAAGTTTAACAAAATATGATCAACAGAAAATGATGTAGTAGAAAAGATGTTCCTTTTTTTTCCTGTTTTACAGTGTAGACAAATTTACAAACTTTAACTATGTATTGAAGTTTTCCAGACACATCTTGTCATTGTATTTATTTACTATTTGGCTAAATTCTTTTTAAAGGCATTTTAAGTTGAAACCATTTTAAATAACAGTTTTAATAAATAATTTCTATTACTATATAAGTAAATATGGTAGCTTGTAAATTTAGTAGCTATTAAATATAGTACATAACCTATCCTGAATATCTCACATTTCGGACATGACCTTAGTTTTATTTGTCTCCCAGGGTCAGTTCCAGGACAATGATACAGCAAACACTAGCAAGATCAGCATTGATTCTTTGAGGAAAATACTTTCTGCAACATTTTCATTTGATCAAGTCTTATGGAATAAAACATTAGAGTCCATATCTCTGGTTTGTAATGATAAGAACATTTATTTGCAGTATATAGTATAAATTATTGTGGCAAATCAATTTGAATAAAACTACATAGTAAAAAGTTATTTGTTCTGTAGCAAAACATTTTTTTTTTGGTTTACATTATAAAATGTCTCCTTGCAGGACCATCCAGACCAAGTCAGCAAAAGTGTTTACATCGCTCACATTCCTTTCTTCCTATCTATTGAGAAAACTAGCTCAGATGTTTGAAACTTCAAAGTGTAGGAAACAAAACCTATGTGGTCTAGAAGTCAACACATTGATTGTAACTTGTGTTACTAGAATATGATTTGTTTCAACAGTATTATTGTAATGTATAATATATCTTTAGAGTTATTGCTCTTATGTCATTAATGAATTAAATCATGTCAGGGTTAAATTTATGTACAATCATTTTAGCTACTGTTAAGTTTACACAATGATGTGAATATGTTAACTTTGTTTCCAGTCATTTGGTTTATTGAAATGTTTTCAGTCCTATTTTGTGAAGTACTGATTCAAATCATTCTGTAAACTCTTGTACATTAAAGGATAAATGTATTTCACTTGATGAAGAAGTTTGTACCTGATGTCCCAAGCAACAGAACAAAGATCTTACATCTACGTTTGGTAGAGAATCAGAATAATTAATATATTTGTGTCAAGATCATATAAGCCAGAACATTGTTATTACATTTTTAGTGTGATTTTAATATTTACTTCCTCTACATTCAATTCTATACATCCATTCATAGTGAAATATAAACATTCCAGAATTTCATTGGATTCAAAATACAACTGAAATTCACACGCTTCGGTGCCTTTATCATTCAGTTTATTTAAATTATTCATCTCTAGTTTTTTTAAATAAATTTCTTGTTCAACTTTATATGCAATTATTTTTTTCTTTTAAGAAAACCCTAGATTATCTCAAAACTATTAGAGAATTTAATTAAAAAGCATTGTACTATATATTTACTTAGTGAATGAATTGATATGAGTTGTAGCTTTTTGATCTCAGAAACTCTTACATTTTATAACTTGTGATTCCTTGATACAAATAAATCTGTTGTTACATTGTATTGACTTCACTTCAAATTCCTTGAACCAATCTGTTGTTCTTTTCAGCACTTCCAGTGGTAGGATGATTACATAGGAGTTTATGAAAATGTAGCAGATATCTTATTAATTATCCACTATTTAATTATTTGTTTCTTTAGATTTTTAAAAAAAATAAACAAGAGTGATTTGGAAAAGTGAAGTCTTGTTCATATAATCAAATGTATGTGTACATTTTAAACCAAAAAATGAAATAATTAATCAAAGAGAAAGGAGAGTAAAGTATTGTCATGAAAACTATTAATCTCCAATAGAAGAGAGCTCAAAGCATTAAAACAAACAAAAAAAAGACATGTTTTCAATGTATCCAAATCTGTCTGTCAGGCATCTGGACTAATATAGATCTGAAGGTGTTAAAATTGAGGCTTTGAAGTCTCAAGACTGAAGGTATAATCATCTCGCTAACAAATCCAACAGCTGTTGGTTAGTGAAAAGCAGCTGGTAATAAAATTGTTCACAATAGACATAATGATTTCAATTGCACATTTCTTTAGCATTAATTCATAGACTGAAGAAAAAATGCTGCACTTAAAATGCTGAGTTATTAGTAGAAGAGAATAATATTGATATGTTCACACCAACTAAAAAAAATTAAACAAAGAAAAGGTTGACAAAAAAATGGTCTATGTACATAGATTTATTCACTTGTGGATTTTATTTACATATATACATTAGATGTAGTGGTCTACATTAGCAGCCCCCATAAAGAAAAGCCTTTTGGTTTTTGTGTGCTGTTTGTCTATCTATTACATTTAGATCTCAAACTTAAAAGCTCTATTGAAAATCTGATCAGAATAGGTGCAATGGTTACTTTTGGACTTGTGGAAGTGAACCATTTTGTTATTAAAACTAAATATGCAAATTTGTTTTACATACACATGCAACATTTTTAAAGCAAGAACAAGATTAAAAAGTCTTATATAGTAATACTATTGTAGTACAGGGGAGTAACCAACTGTGATGAAAACTATTTTTTATTTTATATTCTGTAACATGAATGTAAAAAAAAAAAATAATATTATTAAAATATATACGTAAGTGTAACAGCTAGTAGTCTTCCAAAAGTGTACACTATTACTTTAAAAAAAACAACTAAGCATGTATTTTGTATGCACACTCAAATACATATATACACAAATATATATATATATATTCATGGAAAAAGCTTGTCTTCAACTTCCCTCTCATCAATGTGTGCACATATGTGTAATGCAATGTGTTAGTATGATTTACTCATCTGTGGCGTCACCTATTATCTTGATTAGTATTAGAATGACGTTCTATGAAAACATAAAAATGTGGCACTGATTTGCATTATTTGACATAATTGTAGACAGTTACATGAATGTCAGTTTGTGCAAAGACATCATTGATTAGTCTCCTAACTTTGTCCCACTCTAAACTGTTGTTTCCTGTTCCTATCTTGGGCATAGCCAACTGTTTGACGCCATGCATCTTGCAATGGTCTCTCATGAACAGTAATGCCTGCCTCAAGGATGACTCTTGGATTTTGTGATAGCACAACTTTTTGATGATCATATAGTAGATATATCTTGATTGGTCCTTTAGAACTGCACACTGGCCTACTGTGGCTTCTAGTAACAGACAACAATAATGCACAAATTAAGGAAAAATTAATTTTATGCCCAACAAGTTTGCAACATTAATATAAGTAACACGATATGCAGGAGTGTTCTTAACTGATTTATTTCCTACTTTGACAGTCAAAGCATTTACTGAGTAGGCTGCATATTAAATTTGGCTTTTCAAAGAGATATACCACAGAGTTCTAAAACTTTGGAGACATGATGAGGATGTGTCATCAATCTAATCTAATAAGAATTTGACATTTAACTCATGAGACAACCACATCTGATATACTATTCAAACTCCTCAACAATACAAATGAAGTTTGTTCAGACCAACTAGTAGTCTGTTCTAAACCCAATTTTCAATCATATATTTATGTCATGGGGAGAATGACAAATAGCAGCTAGATTTGGGAATAACCATTTTTTTTATTTGTATTAATTTCTTTCTTTAGATCAAACCACTTTAAAATTTATTGTCACTAATCACAATATTTTTTTTTTAATTACTATGGAAGATGTTTAAAATGACAACCATCTCATACAACATGCAATAAAATATTAAAACAACAAAAATCTAAACATAAAAAATGAGACATATGACTAAATAATGTAAAGAAACATACTCTGACTATTGAGCAGATCCAGTTGGCCAAATCTTATAAGAAATGTCTCTGCAATGCCTTTCCTCATCACCAAGTCTTCTCCAACGCCATGTGCCATGCTCCAGGTGCTAGGACAGTCAAACAAATCTCCGTCAACTTCTGTGAAACACTGTGATGAGTTGTTTTCTGGTGCTAAAGTATGCTCAGCTGACATAAGACAGTGTAAAGTTAGCAAGTATCTCATATCTACTTCAAAATTTCAGTACATAAATATGTTATATTATATAAATAAACTTACATCATATATAAACTGTCTTATTATGAAATAAATTATATATGATAAACAGAAAGTGTATACTTCATTGTCAAATTTCAGCCATTTTAATTTTATTTATTATTTTACTAGTGGATTTTTTTAAAAAGTTATTTTGCTGTTGTTTCTTTTTTTTTTCATTTTAAAACTTTATCAATATGATGACAAAACTAAAGAGATTTTCTGATATCCTTCTTATCAGTTCCATTTAAGTAATCTTTATGGTGTCAACTTTCCAGCATGAGAACAATACTTGCAGCTCATCATAGTTCAAATCTCTTTATCTTGGCACAAAGATTTCAATACTAAAATGATATGAGAACCTCTTGAGCCTAATAACAAACAGTGGACTTCATTCATGATTACTTGGACATTGTGGTATGCAATGGTCTTGGGTTTGAATCCTGAACAATGCCATCCCCTGCTGTTCTGCAGGAGGATTTGGCTAGGATGTAATAATCTTCATTTCTGGAGGCACATTTGAAATTTTAATCAGTTCAATTTCAGTTAAACAAAGAAAATAAAAGGAAAAAATTTTTTTTGCTTTATAAACTCATATTGTTAGTGATCATGAAATAATCTTATTTAAATCTATCTTCAAAGTATACAGTATGGCTTTTTAAATCTAAACTGAAAAAAAAACTACAAGAAATTGAAATGAATAAGCAGAATATGAATCAATTAAAAAATTAACACAATAAACAAAATGTAGTGGAAAAAAATCAAAAATATTTTATTTTTTTATAATATTTACAACTGTTAGTTCAAAATACAAATTAAATTCTTAAAACAGTAAGAGACAAGTCTGCTAACATTGTAAGAAAATCCTTAAAACAAAATACACCAAATTAAATCATATTATTAATAGGTAACTTAAAATTCAAAGTAAAAAATGAAAAGTTTTCCTTTAGTTTTATTTATTCTTGCTTATCTCTGATAAGTGTGTTTGTGTTCTTCTGACTTTGTGGCTGCAAACATTGAAATAGCAATTACATACTTTACTAATTAGAGACAGGAGCATAGCTTCATATTGTAAAATGGAAGAGGTTGAAAGGTATAGAACTGTCCACCCCTTCCAAGTGTGCCTGACAACTTTTCTGAACTTATATACAAATTGTAAAAAGTTAACTATGTCAATCTTTAACATTAGGTATCACAAAGCTTCATAAAGTGTGTCACGATACATTTCTAAGTCTTATCTTTGAGTCTCTTTCATGTGTGTGGTTCTTATCCCTTGTCTTCTTTTTTTTTTATTTAATTACTTCTCTTGCAGTAAAACAAAATAAGTAGTCCAAATGGTTAACAAAGTGCATGCTGTCTGACCTTGGGGTTTTATAAAGAAAATACCCCAGACATGTTTTTAACCATTTGATCTTCCATTAAAATGATTTTTAAAAAAAATATTTAAAAAATAAGTCCTCAGAGAAAATCTATAAATAAACTATGGAAATAAATTGAAAACCATTCAAATAAGCTAGTGTTAAAAAAAATGTAAGCATGTCAAGTGTTGTCAAATAGATTTCCTGATTTTTATTGTTGGTACTTTTTAAAATCTGTAAATGACTTTTTCATTACCTTTCTTTTTAAATTTTTTATATATTTTTACTCTACCTTATTTCTATAGAATCAATAGTAAATTCGAGTATTTTATTTTTGTATCTTGTTCCAAACACTTGACCCTACCACTTTAGAAAACAATTTCTATCATTTTCTTTGTTCTATTAATACTCCTTAGATGAGCAGAAAAATGTGTTTCTTTGAAACCAAACATAAAGACAAATCTGACAAAACACCAAATATGAACTTAGCTCAAACTGATGTGTTGTCTAAATAATTCTAAAAGCAAATTGTACTACTGCAGAAAAATGAGAAACCAATGCAAACAACAATACTTCCTACATTGCATAGTTTTCTTTGAACTCTTTTAGAAAAATAATGAAACGATTCAAATCCTAGGAAATTTCTAGTTTCTTCACTCACTAAAAAGCTTAAGGTTTGACTCATAATGACAAAAAAAATTAATGAATAATGTCTTTGTTTTTAAGTAACAGGAGTATAGCTGTAACAAATTATCCAAGCCACTTAAAAAAGCAACATAACTACAAAGAAAAGATTGGGTCACATTGTCAATGTTATACGATTCCTTAGAGGTGTCGCATCTGGCAGAGAAAATCAGTGGTACCTTTGCAAGGGTGAGTGATTGGATGGTTGATAATAAACTCAAGATGAACGAAGGCAAGACAGAAATAATTAAGATTGGCACTTGGAACAAAGTCTCAAAAGTCGAAAACACAGATTCTCTTTTCATCATGAACTGCCAGGTTCCTTATGTCCTTATAGTGTGGAATCTTGGAGTTTTCTTCGACTCAACACTATCTTTCGACCCACACATAAGTCAGCTCTACAAGAGTCTTTATTTGCAGCTGCGCAGATTAGGCCAGATCCGAGCATATTTAACAACGGAGTCAACAAAAACGCTAGCAGTGGCCTTCATACTCTCCCGCCTTGACTACTGCAACGCCATGCTAGCAGGTATACCCGACGACAAAATAGCCAAGCTGCAACGTATTCAGAACAATGCCGCACAAATAGTCCTTATAAAAACAAGATGAGATTCTGCTACTGAGCTCTTGCGCACGCTCCATTGGCTTCCTGTGAAAGCGAGAATCGATTAGAAGGTCACCACACTTTGTCATCAGTGTATATATAACATTGAAATGCCCTTGTACCTTAGCCAACTGATTACTCAATATCTGCGGGCTTTTTCAGTGCACAGACAAAGGTTTGGAACTCACCCCCCATTGATCTCAGACATACAACATGCTACACCACTTTTAAGAAGAACATTAAGACCTATCTGTTTAAAACTTTTTTAGATTAATTGTCATTTTATATGTTGTGTTTGTGTTTGTAATGTTATTACAGCGCCTTGAGCCTACATTTTGTTTGTTAACAGCACTTTATAAATAAAATTATTATTATTATTATTATTAATATTATTATTAACGTTTTCATTTGTTCAATTCAATCAAACTTACCTTGATGATATATAGTCACAGTAATTGGACATCCTTGAAAAACAGTTTTTATTATTTCTTTGACTTTCTTCCAGTCCAGTTCATCAAGACCACAACCAATCCTGGGCATACACAGCTCCTTAACTCCATGCTGCAGAATGTGGTCTCGCATTTCTCGAAGGCAATATTTGACATTTACTTCACTTGGCTTTTTATCATATTTGGGTTTGGTGACAAGATAATAAATGTAGCGTTCTCCATCTTGTAGAACTGCAAATTGTCCCACTGTAGATTCTTCATATAGAGATTAATAATGATAATAACATTGAAAGTAAAAAAATAAATTCAAAGAAATAATAAGCTTTAATGTATATGAATAATTTTATTTAAAAACTATTGACTGATATTGATTTTATTAATAGATAGGTTTATTCAGAGATTTCAACCATTAAAACAGTGAAAAATAAAAAATAATATAGGGTTTACTATAGCTTTTCTGAATAAATGAGTTACTCTTCTCTATAAATGTTTAGTTTTTTCTTATTGCTTAAATGTTAATGAATATGTACAGAATATGTAGTTAATTATTCATGATGTGTAGAGTTGTTAAGTAAAGAGATAAGGTGGGATGGATAGGTTAAATAAATACATATATGTTCTAGACTCTAGAGGAATAGTTTTGTTCAGCATAGTCTTATAGTTGATTGATTTACATACAACGTGATGCTAAGTACTGAAACAATGAAGGATGAGTACATGCTACATATATAATGACAGCACTAGGTTCAATTTTTTTATTAGAGAAAATGGCGTTAAATAATGATATGGCAATTGACTCTAGGTAGTAATTGCAGAACTGGTGAACATTATCAGTCAGAAAGTTTCTTTTTCTTTATTTTGATGGTCATATGTTTACAATGTTTGTATTGACGCTAAGCAGATGTGTTGAGTCAGAGGTCCATGGTTTGTACTCCAGACATGACTTTTTGTACATTTTAAAATTCCTCATTGTCCCCAATTTCTGATAAAGTTTCAACTTTCATGCATTTCTGCAACTTAGATTACAGGACATTGACAAGGACTATGCTGGGGAAGGTGACAGTACTTACCCAAATCCCCTAACTGACTACAAAGAGCATGAAGATGTACCTATATTTGTCTGGGAGGAGGGTGGGGATATCAAGTAAAAGTTTGTGAAGATTGGAACTTAGGTTTAATGTAATAGTTTGAGTCAGAAGATGTTGATTAGCTTGAGCAAAACCAATCCTTATAGAAGGCATGAACACTTACCTGCAACATTGCAATCCTGTGGGCAGTGGAGACCAATAGCTCACTGCCATATCACAGGCCTGTATGACGTGGCAACAAGCAATTGGTCTCCACAGCCCACAGATTGCGATGTTGCAGGTCAGTGTTCAGGCCTAATATAAAGAATGGTCTCAGTTTGTGTCAGATTTCTAATGTAGAAGATGTTGATTTTTAATAAATAAAGAACAATGGAGAAGTGTATTTGATTTTTTTTCTGATATTGCACAGTCAAATGAAAAAAATACTCAAAATTTGTTTTTGTACTATTGTTATAGTAATTAAAGTCTATTTGTTTCTTCATATTTTATTATTAAACTATTTTATATTAGGATCAAATCATTTCCAAGTCAATAGTATAATTAGGCCTATAATATTTATAATATGCGTATAAAGTTCTGACATCATCATAAAAAATACTGGATAAATGATTTGATTAGAAAGACATTACTTTGTTTACGAAGTTCCTGTTCTTGTCCAAATCTCCTCTTAAATTCAACAGCAATACCTTTGCCCATGATCAAATCCTCACTCACACAGTGAGCTAAGCTTGCAGTATTGCTACAAGTAAACAAGTCCCCCTCTTTCTCTATGAATGTTAAAGCCATGAGGTTATGAACTGAAAAGAATTCAATTTAATGAGAGTATTTATTTGTCATAGATAAATGTCTATCAAATAGTCATTTTCTTGTTAACTTATTAAGAATGAATTTATCATTTTCAAAGACTAAATTTTAACACATAATGGGCAATGTCTTGACATGTACTGGATAATGGTTCAAGCTGATGCCAAGGCTTTTATCTCATATATATACTGACTACTGAATATAATTACAAATTTTAAACTCTAATTAGATTATTAGATCTAGTAGAGTCTAGAATTTGGTATTGATACTATTAAAATATAATATGACTCTTTTAACTTTAAGTATACCTGAATTTAGATCTAGATGGCTCTAGATGTATATACATACTTAGGGTTACCAAAAGTCGGGAAAAAGGAGAGCAGGTCTTCCTTTTTCCTTTTGAGTCATGTTATCTGTCTATCTGGCATTAGCCTAAAGTGTGAAAATGTCTGGCTTTTTCTTTCTTAGTTACTGTAATGGCATATAATCTATTCATTGAATTTAATACTTCATATCTTCTGGTTTATTTACAAACCCTCCAATACATATAGAAATAAGTAAAGATGTAAAGCTTCACCACATGAGTGGTATGATAGATGTATGTGAAAATGTATGTATGTAACACGAATATGAGTATCTTGCTCGAATGGGTCTTCCCAGCATCTTTACCATCAGTCTTATCTTATAAAATACAGACGTTACTTCAAAAAAGAAGATGATCATGTCCTACGCATCATGCATCTAGTCATGCATTTAACCAATGACTTAAATTATGTCAAGTCATTGGTTTTCCTGGTTGGCTCAGGCAACCCATTCCATGCTCTGATAGCACTAGGGAGCATCACATGAAAAAGTGCTCTACGAGATGAACCATAGTCATTCTATAACTGAAGGAGGCCAACTAGTGACCCATAATACATAGCATCAACCAATCAATGTTGCGTACTCACTGTTGTCATGTTTGTGTTTAATAATTATATTTGTATTCAATATATCGACTAACGTTAATGCTAGTAAAATAAAGAGGAAATGTGAATTATCACTTCTACTGACTTAAAATTAGGACTTAGTCTCTAATCTAATAAAATTTAATAAATAGATCTAGTTATAAATATAATTTCCGCATTCTGCAGTAACTCTAACACTAGAAAATACTTAATACAATTATTTTTTTATATGTATAAAATCATTTACAATGTCTTATAATACAGACATTACTTCAAAAAAGTAGATGATTACGTCCTAGGTGTCATGCATTCAGTCATGAATTTAACCAATGACTTAAATTCTGCCAAGTCACTGGTTTTCCTGGCTGGCTCAGGCAACCCATTCCATGTTCTAATTACTAATAGCACTACACTAGGGAAGAAGGAGAATTTGTACAAATTTTTCCTAGCATATGGTCGTATGGGACGAGGAATGTGCCTTTATTGGCTTTATCTTTGTGTCTTTCTGAGTCAACAACCAGTAGGCCTACTCTGTCGCGTAAGTCTGCCTAAAAATAAGTTATAGATCTAGACAGTCTAGTTATAAATACACTCAGTTGATTCATGATGAGTCTCATGTCTCATCTCAGATACTGTCAAGATACGGTGTTTTTTTTAATTTTATTTATTATTTAAATTTAATTTTAGATTATATATTAATCTGATCCAGTTCTTTTTTCTGTGTTCCCACAGTGATAGATCTAGTCTGAATATTTATATTACCATTAAAACGTCTTTTTATCTTTAAAATTAGTAGATCTAGAGTAGTCTAGCATCTATTTGATCATAAATAATCTATTCTAGACATGTTCCTTGAAGCACTACTTTCGATTTCTAAAAAAAAAAGGAAATACCCAATCGAATGCACCTAAGCCTAAGGAGGAAAAAAAGAGCTCAAGGTTGCCAATTGTAACGTTTAAACAAGCAGTACAAAACTATACAATCTTCTAGTGCAGAGGCAACCTTTTTGTATCGAGGGCCGCATTAAAAAAAAAGTTTGGGAATGGCGGGCCGCATATATGTATATATCTTAGAAAGATACGCTCGCTAACTGTGTAGAATGTCTTTTAATTCCTATTTACACTGAATTATATTCACGTTTCTTTCTTCTTTTTGTTTTTTTTCACACTCCGCGTTGAAAAATTACAACAAGAGTTAGCAATTTTTGAAACCAATTTCACGATTATTTTAAAATTGTTGTTGTCTTTTTATATCACAATATCCCCACAAATATACATTTGTACTTAATGTGCAGTAATTTACTTTTTACACTCGTGCATAATGTTCGTAACTGTGAAACTATCTGACTAGTTGTTATCCCTGTGTGTGACTGCTGTCAAATTACAGTCAGTCAACATTGTCCAGTGATTATACTTGTTTAGTTTCCACAAAAAATGATAGCTCACTGAATGAGACAATAATATATGTTCTGGAAGTTAAATGTCGAGACGAGGGAAACCTGCCCTTGTGGAGCATCACCAGAGAATGCTGACCATGTCCTTCAATGGTGCATACTAAATCAAAGAGATCCGAACAAGACTCTCCAAAGACTATTCGGAGAACTGCCTGATCTGGAAACCACTGCGCGGTTCATTTCATATATAGGATTACTGATCTGAACCCTCCAACATGTAAGATGAGAACGAGAAAGAACAGATGTAAATAAACAGCAGCAAGGGTTGAAAATGAACATTTTGAAAATGCAGCTTCTGGCACCCATAAAGCTCCCATGATAGTGCTGACTGGAACTTCTGCGATAAATGGTGAGCTGATAATATTGAAAACTGGTTCTTGAAGTCTTAAAAATTGCACAATTAGGGAATTGTACTATTAATTATTTCACTAAAAATAGTTTCACATTTCAGCAAAGGAAAATGACAAAACTATTTTCTTTTGCTTGCCTGTAGAAATGGGAAAGTCTTGTTTGAAAAGATTTAACATGCATTTGTATTTCATATATGAACAACCAATTGCAAAAGCGGTTATACAAAACATGGAAGCTGTCTTCCACTCTTCATTAGAAATATTGGTAACAAGAGTTAGCATTAGATTTGAACCCGGGACCCTTCGGTTCGGAATTCGGAAGCCAAAGCGCTGTTATTCTGTTATTCCACAGTCAATGCCCTTCAAGTAACATAACAATTTCTTCCTTAAGTTATATACTCTTTTCATTTGCCTTACTCATGCTAAGCTTGCGGATAGATTGAATTATTTTGTTCATAAATCGGAACTACCCGTGGTTAACTCTCCTAGGTTTGCAAGGTTTCATTTCTAGGAAATTTTATGCAGCTTTAAGCAAACTTTCCTGTTTAGAGTTTATGGTTGGAATATTTTTTATAAAATATTTTTCTCAGTCGAAGATTGAGTTCCATAAGTTGTTACACTTGCCATCTTTTTCCAAGCCTACCCAACACTCAGAGATTGTGTCTTGAATCGAGTGTTTTGATGTATAGCCAATAAGCATAATCTTCGCTTACTTAAAACTTTTATAATGAGACAGTTTCAATAATTTATATAGATATTATTTTTAATATTTGCATTTTTTATGTATATACAGTGGGCACACACGATTTCTATAGGTGTCGGCGGGACGCATAAAATACTTCGGCGGGCCGCATGTGGCCGCGGGCTGTAATTTGCCCAACCCTGTTCTAGTGTCATATGCACCTCATTAGCAGAGTGGTTAGTATGTCGGTTTGAAGAGACGCGTTGAGCCATGAGTTCGAATTCAGGTCGTTCCCTTTTGTTTTTACTCTTGTAAATAAGGCATTTAAAAACCGTTTATGGTAAAATTTACCCTGAAATATCCCTTTCTCCCCCCCCCCTTTTTTTTCCCTAACTTGTCCAGATAAGTGATAACGCATAGAGAAAGCCCCTCAAGTCCTTTGCAGCACCTCGTGGAAGTGGTGACAGATGGAAACTGATGCAATGAAGACTCCGGCTATTCTGCAAGGGTTTCGGACCAGGCTAGGAAACTACTTTAGGTACTAAGTAAGGCAAGTACCCCTTTCAGACCTTGCGATAATAAAGCTCATCTGTTGCTATGGCCGATGATGAACGAATGTGTTATGTGCCCAGCACAACGACCAACCGCCTTAAAATTACTTTCCCCAAGTAATGTAAGGTGGTACCCATCTGATTTGTGTAAACTAAACATCACAATATCCCAGTTTTCACCTAGATTTGAACCCGGGACCCTTCGGTTCGGAATTCGGAAGCCAAAGCGCTTACCGCTCAGCCACCACGACCCCATTTCTTTTGTTATTCTGAGTCCCATGAATAATTATTGTGATTTTCAAATCAGAATATTATAAGATACTTTAGTCTCATTTTCCAGATAAGTAGGCATATAAATAGGCCTACACAAAGTGTCATAGAGATAAGTAGGCCTATAAAAACACAAAATGTCATAGACGGCTACAGATGGGAAAAAAGAAAGTGATTCCAGTAGACTTAACAGCTCTCAACTTAAGGAAGATGAAATTAATTGTAGTAATTTATATGGCCGTAGCTCTGACTTGTGTATCAGCAGGCTTAGGTAATCTCACTTTATTCTTATACCTTTTATTAAGTTAGATGTTTGCCTGTTCGCTTAGAAGATGACTATTACGTGGTTAGAAGTTAGATGTTTGCCTAGAAGATGACTATTGCGTGTTCAGAAAGATGTTTGCATAGAAGATGACTATTGCGTGGTCAGAGGGCTAACAGTTCTCCATCGTGATCATTTCTGTGAGTCACTAGAGCAAAAAATGTTACCATGGCAGCATTCCTCTGGGTGTCTAGGCCTACTTAGTTCATTTGTTTACGCAATATATTATAAATCTAGATCTATTAATTCTATGTACAGTGTAGAAACATAGGTGCTGAAGAAGAATTTCGCGATTTAAAAGGTGCAGAATAAGTTCGTCTTCGGTATTTGTAAAAAAAAAAAATATATTTTCCAAATCTATCTAGTAGGCTGTGGTTTCAATGTAAAATGGAAATGGGGACACGCACTTGTAGCCTAGTGGCAGGTTTGTGAAAACGTGTCTGAATGAGAGGAAAGTGAGCCGAGGCAATCTGTTCGAATAATGTAGTCGTTTGTTCAAAACCGTGACAAGCCTAATATGTCAAACTAATAAGATACTGTTTTGTGTCAGTCCTAGACCTGTCCATGCTATTAATAAGATATGTTTTGTGTCAGGCCTAGACATGTGTATGCTGTGTCAAGACGACACATGTAGGAATACATGCAAGCTCTTCAGTGGCAGAAATGTATCCGTCAAAAGAGCTTTTTGTCTACAGTCATGCGGATTGAGTGACATTATCTGCTTTGACAAATGTGCCACGATTGGTTGAAGTTGAGTCAACTTGTCAGGTACAAATTGTCTCGTATATGTATTGCAATTTTGTTTTCTATAGTTCTTTCCAGGTTGTTGTTTTTTTACAACCACACGTGAGCTGTTTCCCATTAGAATGATGAAGCCATGGATCTCAGGCATGTACAGCACCTCAAGTTTCTCTGAAATCTGAGAGTAGCGCTGCTCCCCCCCCCCCCTTCCCCAAAGTTAGCTTCTCATCTTGGCATATATGTATTAATCATTCAGTACACTTTCTTTGATTTGAAGTTAATACGCAATAACCCCTGCCATTTTTTCAATACCATCACTGCATTTACTAGATGTTAATTAAAACTCATTCATTTTATAAGCGCTAACATAGTCTTATTGTAACTTTATTTTGTTGTTATTTTCCACCCAGGTTTTACTGCTCATGACAGACTAGCTTAAAGTAAGAAAAACTTGCAACAAAGAAAAAAAAAAAAAACCACAACTAATAAACCTGTATCTTAGAGCAAGTAACTATTTCAATATTTTCTTTTTTTTCTTCTTGGCTTTCAACCTTTCCATCTAAGCCTCCACCATTTTATTAAGACTTAACATGTTTCTACAATTAGTGATACATCAAATATCTTCAGTGAAACAAGAAGAGCCTTATGTCTTTCAAGGCAATACAAAGTAACCAGAGATGTGAAGTGGCTAATCCAGTGAGTCAACGGAAACAAAGGACACTGGGAAGTGAACAACATCTTTTGATGAACACAGTAGTCTAAAATGTTAAACTCTACAAATGTACCAAACTACAGACTGCTATGACACATTTAGGAACAGTCTAAAATGTTAAACTCTACAAATGTACCAAACTACAGACTGCTATGACACATTTAGGAATATAAAAGTATAACAAAATGTTCAGACTTGTACTCATGCTAGACTAATGATAACACATTCAATCTAATGAGTGTAGAGAAATGTTTACAATTTTAAGAATTTTCAGAATTTTGAGCCAGAAATTGAACAAACATTCAACAAATACACACAAATACAGACTTTTAAAAATGAAGTTTGCATTTAAATGTTTTTTATTTTAAATTTAGTTCTTTACATGTCATTGAACTAAAAATTAAATCAATAAATAAACATGACAAGCAGGCAAAAATAACAAGAGTTGAATGTTTCAATAATTTATAACACATTTTAGCAATGAAACTTGTCTAGCTTTGTTGAATTAAGCCTGACAAAATCATTTAAAGGTTGTTTTTTTTAAGTTACCTTAACGGAACAATTAAGCTTCTGGTAAATATTTTAAAGTCGCTTTGGAGTGACAAAAAAAAAAAAAAAAAAAAAGAGACAATATGTTCTGTATGCAATTAATGTGAGTATAAATATATATATATATACTTATATATAATATAAAATTTGATTTCATGTATAGAAAACAAAATGTGTTTCTTTACAAAAAAGAGATCAAAGTTTAGACTTTCCACTTTAATTGCCCTAAAGTAGGATTTAATTGGTACAACCTTTGTTTTTATATTTACAAATACATTTTCATTTGCAAAATGTTGCTAAAATCTAGACTGATTGTATAAATAGAAAAGAATGCCAAAATGATTCAATTGTAATCTAAAATGCCAAAGGGAATTAATAAATGCCAGGTTGGTACCCACCAAAACATTGACAGTGGATCACAAACACAAAACAATTATTTATAATTATACACCTTTAGTGACTGAGAAACAAAACAATGACCCGAAACCTAGATTTCATCTCCAAAATATCAACTCTTACACAAAAAAAAAAAAAAAAAAAAATGGAATAAAACAGAATACTTAAAAAATCTGTTGCCATTGTCCCCTACAGTATATGAGCTCAATGAACAATTACTAAAATAGACAGTAAGTTTTCACTTTTCATCACATTGATTGTTGAATCAATCAATTCATGGAGCGAGTAAGATTCCATTATAACAGCAAGTTACAGAAACATGCCAATGTCTGGTTAGGAGCTATGAAACTCTTAATGAATCACTCTCAAATAATGTCAACAAATACAAATCAAGATCATTTATTCCGACTCGTTTGACTCAGAGCTATAATCAGAATCATCTTCTTCACTGTCATCATCATCTTTATCTTTCTCATCCTCATCTTCAGAAATGTTCCACTGTGGATGATCTTTGATCACTTTAGCTTCATGAACATCCAACTGAAAGTCATTAAAAGAACAAGTTTTTGGATCAGGCTACCTTTTGCTTAAAAAAACAACTGCATATTGATTATTTCTTTTAGGAATTGAATGAATTGAGTTGATAGCTTTGTATGAGTAAATCAATTAGCATAACCCAATAACTCCCATTTCTAGTTTGAAAAGCTACCCTCCAAATTTAAAGCAAAGAGAGGGAGCTGTAAAAAAAAATCTATTAAAAAAAAAACTAAGACAAATTTAATATAATACACAAAATAATTATACAATTTAAAAAATAGATAAATATGTCTAGTTAAAAAAAATAATTTTCTAATACCTTTAGAATAAAAACAATCTTCAAAAATACTAAATTGACAATGTAGGCCTTCTATACTGCCATATCAGCACTTTTATTTTAAAAATTTTAGGAAGCTTTACACACACACACCCATTTGTCACTAAAGAGTCACCGCACCTGTGTTCTCAGTCTGAACAAGTCATGATGAAAGTTTAAAACTTGCTAAATTGCAATTAAATCTTATTGAATTTGGTCTCTACAGTAAAGAACACATCCTAATACATTTGGAGCTATTGGGTTAAAATAATTACCAGTCATTAATTTGTAGAAGTCTATAAGAAGGTAGACAACTGTTATTATTGAAAAGTATATGTCAACCATTGTTTTTCAGTCCTACACTTTCAAAGATTATTTTTTGGGTTCAAATCCAAAGTGATCCCTGACATTTACTTCAACTAGGTCACATTGACATCAGGTTAACAATTCAATCCAACAAATATTTGATTTCCTTACCTTAATAAGTTGGGATTGATCAAAATCAGTGTAATAAGAGTCAGAGCGGAGATGCACAACATATTGGTAATGACCTGGCTTGGCAGGAGCAGAGAACTTCAATTCAATCTAGTAAGAGAAACATTGTTAATAGGCCTACTATAAATCAGTCAAACAGTTAACAGATTAATTAGTTGAACTGGAATAAAAAGTAAAAGTACTCAACCTAATGCAGTAATACTGTCTGAATTATTTAATACTCCACACTATTTCAATAAATACCTTTTCCTCAGTTTTCAAACTGCAAACATGGACGGGGACAGTTATCAACAAGTGACGTTTCCTATCAGCTACATACACCCACCAGGCCTCCTGCTTCACCTAGAGAACAACAGAAAGATGTCATTGCTGGAAATAATAGTTTAAATCACATGACCATACATCTTAAGACTTAATGAAGAACATAAATATGAGAACAAAATTATTTTATTTTAAATGACAAGACAAAGGCAAATTATGACACCACCCCCCCCCCCCAAAAAAAAAAAAAAACGGTCTGGTCTGTCCAAGAAGCAGCCAGTATGGACTAATTGTGAGGTAGTACTGGAGAAACAGGACAAATGAAACTGCTATGCATTATCTACAAGAATAAATTTCTGGTCAGACAACTCTAGCTTTTAACTAAACTTGAAGGATTTTATGTCTGCCTTTGGTCTCTGGTTTCAAAGAATTGGAAAGAGAGAAAAAAAGAGACATTTTGAATGTTCATGATTAGTGAAAGGAAATTATTTTCATTTATTTGTGTATTCTGTGGGATTCAGGTATTCTAGCTATTTTAACACATTTCCTTTCTTGTGGTTGTTCAGATAGAAGAAAACACTCTAAACTTTAATAAATTCATTGAGAGACAAAGACAGCTAAAAATGAGAACAATTAGCACCAACTGCTTTTCTTGTTTTTATGTGTTAATCTTGTGCTTATAGAAGAGCCAATTAACTTTTTAAAGCCCAAGGTAGCTAAAATGAAACTTAAGGCTTCACAGTAACCATAACCCAGATATTCCTAAGTTTCAGAGTATCTAGATGTTACACAATGAACCCCCCCAAAAATGGGAGCAAGTTAAAAGTAAAAAAATGTGGCAAATGAAAGGAATGTCAAGTCATTTGAAAATGACTTATTAAAATGGAAATTATTTTATCATTTATTTCTACAATCTCTATGCTACTTCCGCAAACTCAACGCCCATTTCTAGATTTAAAAAAAAACAACATTTCCTTCCTTAAAAAGAGAGATAGCTATGAGTAAAAAATCAAAATGAAAAAAAAAAAAAATTAGTTTAAAAAATATATTAGATACTTTTAATACCTTTAAAATAAAAATACTCAATTTCCAGGGTACACTGCAGTCTGGGCACCTTTGTCTCAAAAATTTTAAAGAAATATATATGAAAATAGCTCTAAACATCTGGTTTTCACTAAAAAAATAGTCACCATGGTAGGGGTCCCAATAGGCATTATTAGGCTAACTGTACAAAGAATGTAATTATCTCAAAATGGTGTCAGATTAAAAAAAACATCCCAAGTGGTGTCTGAAGATGGTTTTATACTCTTAAAGCATGAATTATTCTGAACAAAATAATGAACTAAACTTTTCAATGGACAAAACAAAGTATTGAGCTGTTGAAAACTAACCTCTGGAAAGTAAGGGCAGTGAACAGGATGACTTTCTTTGACTTTGGTTTCTAATGAGTTCTCTTTTTTTGATTCTAATTTGTAATTATCCCAATCATCTTCTTCATCATCATCATCTTTTTTACTTTTAGATTTGTCTGCTGAAGCTTCAGGCTTTTCTTCCTCTTCGTCTTCTGAGACATTGTTTTCCTCTTCAGAGACATCATCTCCTTCAACGTCATCACTCTTTTCTTTTCTCTCAGACTTATTTGGTTTGGTTGATTTAGGAGAATCACTTTCTGTGATGGCTTTGGCCTGAAATTAAGTAAATCTGTCATAAAGTTTGTTTTATTATACCCATCTCGGACTCTATAGACAATGTGAACAATATCCATGAGCTAATATTAATATTTATAAGTAAAATTCTACAATTTCAATGACAGATAATTCTATGGTAGCTTGCATTACATAAAGTATTATTCAAATTATTTAACTTTCACTATAACGTCTAAAATAAAAATACTTTAAAAAACATAGAAGCATAATTACATGATTAAGATCAGGTTACAAAAGTGTGAATCAGGCTGTGCAAAAAAAGATTTTTGGTGCCTTTGCTAATATTTCTCTTCTGCTATAAGAATTACATATGTTGGATTTGAAGCTAGTTACCCAGTATGGTATAATAAGGATAAAGATGAAAAATGTTAGTATTTTGGTTGAAATAATTTTTCTATATATATATCTCACCTCTGAAGTTGAATCAACTTTGTCTCTTTTACATACAAAAATTGAGTGTAAATTAGTTTGATGCTATTATCATACAATTTCCTAACTTTATTGTGACTAACTTGTGTCAATTCTAGGATCCAAAGAACCAAAGTAAAGATAGATTGTTTAAGGTTGCTTTGAAAAGTACCAGCACAAGTAAGCTTCTTGTAGAAAGTTAATGACTGATAAGCAAAAACAGAATGAACTCCCCCCCCCCCCCCTTTTCATCCCACCTAAAAATTAGGAGTGGTGAAAGCATAGTTAAACTTACGCCTGTAGCTTGACTGGCATTCTCTGCCTTGGCTTGAGCTACTGCCTTCCACTGATAGACCTGTTTAGTCTTCTTCTTCACTTTGCCTCCTTTTTTTTTGGCTTTTTTGTTTTTGTCCCAAGCTTTGTTCTTGTTGTCTTCCTTGCCAGCCTGATCTCCATGACCTGCCAACTCTTGTTGAGCATCCTTACAATACAACATTTATTTTGTTTTCAAATAAGAATCTAGACAAACTTATTAACCATATAGTAATGGTGAATACATTCCATATGCAAGTAATTTGAAAATGTCTCTTTAAAATTACCCCTTCAAACTAATTTTTGTTTACCTGTTTGTCCTCATCTTCTTTGTCTTCATTTTCTTCCTCTTTGTCATTGTCTGCATGCTCAGATGTATCATCTTCAAGTGTTGCTAATGGAATCTGGTTTTCAAACATCTCCCCCATGTCTTGTCTGACTAGTTTGACTGTCACAGTAACTATAGAGCCAGCAGTGATAGTTTCATCTTCCTCATCCAACACTACAACATTGGTTTTAGTAAGCCATCAAGGAAATACAATATGTATACAAAATTCATGTTATTTCATCTGTAACTAAAAAATGTATGTAGAAACCTGAATAGGCAAAGAAGTATTTACCTTCAGTTTTAACAGACATCTCTATGTATGGCATGTTAGCACAGACAGTCATCACATCTAAATACTCATTATCTGATAAATTACGCAACATCATACGTCTATCTTCATCTTTCATATTCACAAAGTCACGAATGTGACGAATATCACGCTGAAGAAAAATGAAGTTGAGACTTACATCAAGTGTGACAAATTAAATGCAACATGTTCACACATAGCTTCAATGTATCCTAAGTAAAAATTTGAATAATTTATTGCAGATCTACTAACATGATTTCTGTCTATAGTGATATGAAGTTTTACACCTAGATCAATGAGAGGAGAAATTAGACTTAATTTTTATTGTTTCATTAAAGAGGCCAAAGATAACTTAGACTAGAATGTAGATATAGCAGCTATTTCTGATAAAATGTGTGATTTTATGGACCAATTTAGAAATATGCGGATTAGTATGTCTGATTCTATTTTTTCATGAATAAAAATATTTTTTAAATCTGGAGGCACAGTGGTTGAGTGGCTTCTGAATCGGGGTCCAGGGTTTGAATCCTGGTGAAGACTGGGATTTTAATTTTAAGAGAGTCCACCCAGATCTAACCTGAAATTAGTTAGGAAAAGTAAAGGCGGTTGGTCGTTGTGCTGGCCACATGACACCCTCGTTGACCACAGGCCACAGAAACAGATGACCTTTATATCATTTGCCCTATAGATCACAAGGTCTGAAAGGGGAACTTAACTTTTGTATAAAATCTGAATATGTGCATTATTCAAGATGGAAAATATTCATACAAAATTGATATTATTCCTTCACTGTAAGCTTACTTGTATTTGTGACAAACAGTATTTAGCATCAGGCCAACACGTACATATTTTTATCAAATGACAAAATTATAATTTGTTATAATAGACCAACCTTTCGAGTGGTGAAGTGGCGTAACATTTCTGGAGTTATGTGAGGTAGTTGCTGTAGTGGACTGGATTTCTCATCAAGTGCCTGAACAACCATTTGGCTCATCTTCATAAAGTTTTCAATGGACTCAAGGCGTGGGGACTGGTTGTCTGTTGGGGGAAAGGTTAACACATAAAAACAAGAAAAGCAGTTGGTGCTAATTGTTCTAATTTTTAGCTGTCTTTTTCTCTCAATGAATTTGTTAAAGTTTAGAGTGGTTTCTTCTATCTGAACAATCATAATTATTACAATCCATTTGAAAAAAACAAAAAAACTTTTTAAAACTAAAAGACAGTAAAAACTTAAGACCAAATACCTACACCATCCACAAACAAAAAAGAAAAAACAACTTTCCAACAAAACATACATTATAAGTAAGAAATACAATTTATTAAGTATTGAGAGAATTTTTTTTCCCCAAAAATAAAGTCTAATGTATTTTTACCCTAACAATGTATGTATAATTTAGATAGAAAAAAACAGACTTCACATCATTATAACAGTGTCAACCTGTGAGGTTTATTTCATTGATATGTAAATACATCAATATATCTAGATTAATTTAAACAAGTATATAAAACTCTTTCCTCTTTTCAAGGAATCAAATATTATTTTTAATTAAAATGATAGCAGACCTAGCAATTATTTAAAGAGTTCTACTACCACTAGTGATATTCTATGTTGATAAGCAATTTTAGTGTTTTACTCCACAAACATTTGAAATATCTACCACTCCTTGTGCATACAAAGAGAAGAAACAAAAGATAAAAATACTACTTGCTTTTCACATTAGCTGGACATTTGTTTAAAAAAATGAAAAAAAAAATGTTATAAGAATACAAAGATAAAAATTTTAACATTGGCTAGAAAACAACTGTGAAACAAAAACATTCTTATTAATCTTGTTCAAGTATTTCAAGAAGTCTAATTTAAAGAATGGCAGTATGGAGAAGTTTCCTAAATCTTAACTAGGAAAACAAGAGTTCTCTCTTACCTCTCCCTGAATTGATCGCCATGGCAACTAAGTTGGCAGCTGTATGGACCATTTCATTGATTAGATAGGGGCACTTTTTCAAAATGTATTTTTGGTCTAAAACAGAACAATAAGTCATTAACTTTTATTTTTAGCATCAATAGTGAGATACTTATAAATTAATCTAATTATCTAATCTAACAATTATTTAAAAATTATGAATAAAACATTTTACCCTACTTACCAACAGCTAGCGTCTCTTTATTTAAAGGTAATCTTTGAAAATGAGCAAGTATTAAAGCACGAGTTTTTATACAATATGAACGTTCACGATTTTTTTCTTTCACATTCTGTAGTTGTTTAATGAGCTACAAGAAAAAAAGATATGAACAATTGGGCTCTCTGAAGACAAATAAAGCTCAGTACAACTTTAATTGCTGAAGGTTATTTCAGAAACTAAATGAATTTTAGAAACTCACAGCAGGGAGCTCTTCATTATCAGTGGGTCTTTCAATAATTTCTGCATTGTGCATTCTATCAAATTCACATGATGAGCCCAACACTTCAACAGCACCTGTCAACAAATCAGGGGACAGCTATACCAATCAAATAAAAGAACTGTTCATCATTGAATTTAGCAAGAAATGTATAATATACACAAGTTGACAAGCATCATTTTTTTAAAAAGTATGTTCATGTTTTAAAAAAACATTTAAACAGCAGAATAAAAAAGAATGAAATAACAAAAAAAAAAAAAAAAGATATTTTAATCTTATTTTCAATACAAAAAATAAAAACATTTTGGTAAAAATGTAAAACATATTAATGTGTTTTATAAAAATTTTCCAAGACTATCTAATTATGGCCTTAGATCTCATATACCAGTGGTTCTCAACCTGTGGGTCGTAGGAGGTCAATTGACGATTTGCCAGGGGTCGCCTAAGACCATCTAAAAATGGATTGTTTTTGCCCATTCTTCTATTGCTCTATGTGTGTGTGCGGAGGAGGGGTGGCCATACTTAAAAGGTTGAGAACTGCTGTCATATGGTATTTGCCAACAAGTGCTTTTATTCACAAATCTTTAAAATGAGTAGAAAAATGTTTTTAAAAAAAATTAAAATAAATAAGCTATGTAAAAAAAAAAAAAAAAAAACAGCATACGCTTAAGAATCATATTTGGAGTTCTGCTAATGAAGAAATAATAGATTCTTGATGTTTCCAGTAAAACTTGATCACCGCTAAATTTGATAGAACGATACCACCATACGCCCTGGAGTAGACATTAAAAATGTAAGGATTTCAAACATTTAATTTATTGATGATCATTATCACAGAGAAATAATAAAATTTTGATACAGTTTTTCATTAAAACATCAAACACATTCAGGCATAGAACAAATACAAATATGAACTAAACTTACCACGACAATGGGCAAGATGATCATGAAGACTAAGCCATAAACTGCTAGGACCTAGGAAAAAAATGCTTAACTTTGTTCATTTACAGATATAATTGAAGTGATAGAGCTTGTTTCCAATACATGTTCAATCAAATTAGATTGAAACCATTACCAACCAAAACAGAGTAAATACAAAATATGATATAGGCCTACAAGTTAAACCACTAGAAGACTATCAACCAGTATTAGGACTAGACGTGCACAGGATTGTACTATCCGGCAGGAGCTTGATTTAGCCAGACGGTAAAATTAGGTATCCGGCTCCGTCCCTATGTGTCTAGTAAATAGCTAGCGTTACTGAACAATTTGCAAAACTTTTAAATGACATATCTATGCTAATATTATTTTTATTTTACTATTTTGTCCCTTTATTGTTTTTAATCCTGTCTATGATTGCTGAAATAAAGTTGATGAAGAATTTATTAACAGAATAATCCATAAAACAAACGAAAGTGTGTGTCTACAAGGCCCCTCAACAGTACAGGGCAAGCATCTATGGGTTGGTTGATATATATATATATATATATACTATACAGTAAGGGTTCCTCTCTTTTTAGTATAAAGGAGTGTGTGATGTAGGTATGACCAATCCTAAGGTCTGGACATGATCATATTTCCTTGTTGTGCCAGACCCGGATATGTGGGCTGTTGTTTCACATCTGCCCCAATTTGTTTTAATTTCTTGTGGGTTTCAGCTTCCCTTCAAGCCTGTCACTCTTAGGAAACATCACTTCTACATAATATGCCTCAGGAAAATAAAGATTAAAATGGCAGACAAAGGTGATAAAAGGTATAATTTATAAGAAAAAGAATTCTTACCCACATAGAATTTTCTCTTTCCACAATCCATTTTGGTAAAGCAATCCCAAAACGTGTGGCTGAAAAAAAAAATTCAGCGTAAGCCTACATAAAAAACATGTAGCATCATAACTATTTTTAAGCTAAAATTATTTTTTTTATCTGAAACATTCATCATCATCAAACTCCATTTGAGTGAGGGCTTGAGAGGCCTAAATCCTCTCTTGCAAAATCCCTGGACAGAAACCCTGCTGTCTTGCGCAGTGCGTCACCATACAGGTTGAGAATTGAGTGGCCTGTCCTGCACTGTGCTATAATAGCCTGCTCAGGCCTGGACAGCCTACACCACAGGGAAGTGCGGTCAGGGCGCCTCATGCGCTCCCAGACTCCACTGGGAATTTGGGACTTGTCCCAGCACTCAAACCACTTTTCCATTTCGGTTTTTTGAATTATAGCCAGAGCATGATGAAAACTTACAGCCCAATCTGAAACATTAGCACCTGTACATTGTTTACAAGATATTCTCTAAAAAAAAACAACATTTAATAAATGTAAACAATGTTAAACAACACAAAAAGGACCTAGTTAACTCACCTTCTGGTCCATCTGGATTTCCATACTCCTCCCAATTTTTTCTTGATTCTTCATCAGTTAGGCTGTAATAGGACAAAATGCATTCTTAAAAATGTGGTGCTGAGATATAAGGTATAATTTAGGGAGTTTATAGTCAAATAGAAAACTAAAATGTGTGAACAAATAAAGAAGAGTTTAATTCAGGTTGTTGCAATACTTGACTAGTGCATTCTAAATATATAAACAAAAGTAAGTTCACCAGAAAATGGCTGTTGGTACATTTTTGCTATTATCTGGTAGTTCTCATTTTCATGAATATCAAAACCTACTGAGATTGTTTCCTGGAAACACAGGACACAATGTAATTGCTTCAAAACTGGAGTGTCCAATTGAAATTTCTTTTTCTAAAATTCCAGTAACACATTCTTTATTTTTTGTAAAGTTCTTAACCACTATACAAAATTAATCATACTAAATAATTCAGCTTCTTTTAAATTAAACAAATAATGACATTAGCTCATGGTGTACTGGCAGGCAAACAACAACAGCATGCATACCATAACTTTGAAAAGTTAATAATGACAAGGCAAAGAAACTAATTGCTCCAGTGCATGGTCATACACAGTCAGTGACAACCTGGACTTTATAGTCTGCCACAGTATATAAGTAAAGTTGTCAGACAGTTAAAGAAATAACAGCACGAAAAATTACAATTAAAAAGTGAATGAAGCAGTTGCATCTTTAATGTCATACTTACGCAGCATAAGCTTTAGCAATTCGCATAAACTTTTTAGGATCACCTGTCTCTCTGTCTGGATGGTAAACTTTACTCAGTTTTCTGTAAGCTTTTTTTATCTCAGCAACATCTGCACCCTATCAATATTAAGAGTGAATTCAAATGAAGAGATAAACATATAAAACAACATGTAACATTATTTGAATCATTTTGACTATATAAAACTAGATAGAAAAGAAGATGTAACATAAATGTGAATCAATTTTACAATCTAACAGTTTACAAAATAGTATGAAGTATAGTTTTTTTGGTTTGCTTTTGCTTTTCTTTTTAAATATTGAAAGGAAATGTTCTATTCTGTTAGACAATTGAGACAAGACAATTAACAAGTCCCACTACATGGACTTGTGATTATTAAATTAAACCACATACCACTCTCTTAACTGGCCTCATATGATTTAAAAAAAAAAAAAAAAAACATTCATTATTATAAAAGAAGGGAAACAGGTTTTGTAACAATGGTAAACCTTTTAAAGTGAGTTGGGAAAATGTCACATAGACCAGAGCTACTAAAATGTTAGTCTACCTAACTGTAAGGCAGTGAGAGTTGGTTAACAAACATGTACTTAAAGCATGTATTTAACAGCTTTCATATGAGATGTCTATTTTTCAAGGAAGATCATATCTTAAACCTAAAAGTTTTGAAACTATCCATTTGATACATTGTCTATGCAATATTGACACAAGAAGACTTGGTTCTGAAAAAAAATAATAATAAAGCATGGAGAGCTGGGCTACCAGACTCAAGGTATTAAACACTAACATCCTCTTAACCACATCTAAGTGGAAGGTACTTGTATTTGTACTTGTATGTGTATATAAACTAAATATATGCAGAACATACTCTGTCAATTTGAAGTTCTTCATAAGGATCATACTCAGAATAGTCCAACTGTATCATAGAAACCTTCCATGCCAGAAGTATGAAGATAATCCAGCCAATTAATAAAACAATTTTTCTGCATTAAAAAAAAGACAAACATTATGAAAATTAAGATTTTTAAAAATTCATCAATTAAAATATTTTTAAAACGTTATAGCTTAATCAAGTTTCTACATTTCTACCAATTTATCAGTGCAAAACAACAAAGAGTAGTTTATAATTAAACATTGTTCTTTTTTTTTTTTTAAATTTAGACTAGTTTTTTTTAGCCTTTGTGCTATGAAATTGTATGCACCCTAAAAATAGTTCCATAGAGAAGGTATAGGTAAAAAGATAACAATAACAAACATGAAATCTTCATAATGTCTTTCTCTGTAATTATATCTAATTTTTTTTTTAAATAGTTAAATATAGAGATGTTAATATTTTAATGACTTAATTTTGTTCTGAAAATTAATAGTGTGCATTTTAGAATTTTAAACATTTTTTGTCAGTTTTGAAAAAGCTATGCAGGTACATGCTCATATTTAAACATGAATCTAATGGGCATGCACCTAACCAGCTGCAGAGAAATAAAGATCTTTGATCAGTAGCTTCTGAGTTACATACTTACATCACAACTGGTTTAACACTTGCTTTTTCTTTAACCAATGACTCAGATTTTGTGAGACAAGGAAAGCACTTGCATTTTCTTTTTTTATCATCAGAGCCTACAAAATAATTACAAATTATAATACCTGAAAGCATAAATAGCTTAACTGAAATATTAATATATACAAAAAGAATATGCAATAAATTTACAAACTGTTTGTACAATGTACACATTATATTATGCTATTTGTTATGTACCTTCTTTTTTTTTTTATCCCAATCCAAATGTACCAAGTAATCTTATAGTAAACTAGTACATGTGTTTTTGTCATGACATAATAGAAAGTACTATGATTGCCAGCAAAGAAAGCTGATCACATAATTTGTAAACATCTCAGCATTTCAATCACACAGAATTTGATAACAGATGAACAAAAGCTATTGCCTAGATACTCTCATATATTTAATATGAACAATGACCCATTAGCAGATTTTATAATATATAATCTCATGTACTTCTGCCCAAGTTTTCATGATAATCTGCCTTGCTATTTCATCTGGCTTTGATTGCCAAAAACCCTAGTAAAAGAGAAACTATGGTCCATGCTAAGTATTAGCAGACATTTATAAAGTAATAAAAATGAGCTGAGAAGCACACTAGTGTCAAGTATAACACCAAGGAAAAGTTCTATTCAATGCAGTGTTTTTGCTGAAAATATGCAATTATATATATAGAGAGAGTTAAATCCTTATCTTATCTTATATAATACAGACTTTACTTCAAAAAAGAAGATGATTACGTCCTACGCCTCATGCATATTAACCAATGACTTAAATTGTGCCAAGTCACTGGTTTTCCTGGCTAGCTCAGGCAGCCCATTCCATGCTCTAATAGCACTAGGGAAGAAGGAGTATTTGTACAAATTTGTCCTAGCATATGGGACGAGGAATGTGCCTTTATCTTTGTGTCATTCAGAGTATTTTATTAAATTTTGATTTTGTATTTGAAGATTATGGTTCAGTGTTTTATGTATAATTGCTACTTTACTTTTGAGTCTTCTGTCCTGAAGGCTTTCTAAATTTAGTGATTTTACTATAGGTGTTACTCTAGTCAAATGTGAATATTCATTTGTTATGAATCTCACTGCTCTATTTTGTGTCTGTTCCAGTTTCTTAATGTTTTCTTGAGTTAGTCTTAACCCTAGGAAGAGGTAAAGTCATCCTGGTAACATAGGAAAAAACAACAACCTGACTTACAAATTTGAAATTCTTTTTTCTAACATAAAAAGACAGCTAAATAGAAGGAAATTGGATCAGAATCATTGGAAAATGGACAAGCATATTATACAGCGTGCTAGTTTATATTAAATATCAAAATAAAGATTTAATGGCTACAAAAGCAGTGAGTGTCCGAATTCATGTAATGTCTGGAATAAATAAACTTCTCTATCTATATACTATATTTATAATATTATTATTATGAGTGTGCTGAGGAGTCACACCAGATAGATTCTAGTGACCTAGTCACAGTCACTGAGTCTGTAGTATACTACTATACTGAGCCGTATTCTCATTTTGTATGTAATATCATAGAGTCTAGTGTGAACCAGCACTGTGACTGTCTATTACTATTGACAATAGTGAATAGTATACTACATCTATTACTATACAATACACTGTTAATTATTATTATAGCTATGCGAAATTCCCTGGATGTTTACTAATTTTGAGTGGCGCGAAAAGTGTGCCGCCATTTAGAACTTTTATTTTTATTTGAAGTAATGGTGCTATTGATTTTTAATTAACTATAAATAAATAGTTGTGTTAGAAAGGATTTCAACTGTTATTTTAGAACTGGGAACATATTTTCTAAAATAATTAATTTAAAAAATGACAAGAAAAAAAATTTTTATGTAAAAAATTATTTTTTTTACATAATCTCGATAAAAGTTTGTCATTTTTGCAGAACTACCACAAAATATAGGTTGAATTATTTGTTTAGAAGCTTTGTTTTTTGTGTAGTTAATTAATGCAACCATATAATCAGTGAAAAGTAACTATCCTATCTATAGCACATCTAATTCTATTTTGATTTCTGTGAGGTGACCGTGAGTTGCTAGTTTACAAAATGGCGTCCAATGGGACAGATCGACATGACCTTGCCGTATTGTATAGTTCTAGCTGAAAAAAATACATTTATGTGTTTTGTTTTCATTGAAATTGATTTCATTGTGTAGAATATGCATTTGTGCATTTATTTTATATGGTTTTTATATGTTTAAAAATGCACAAATGCTCCTATTTAGTTTTTAATCATACAGGTTATATGTTAAATTATTTGATCACATGATTAAAAATACAATTTTGCCCCGTAGTCAGGTGTAAACATTCAATTTGAGAATGGAAGATCTTAGATCTAAATACTAGATATAGGTCTAGATTCTAGATCAAATTGTTTATTCAGTAATAAGTTGAATCTATATATAGTATTGACTTAGTGAAAGATCAATACTAGGTACATTATTCTAAAGTGTAGATTAGATGAATTATTAGATCTAGACTATAGACTAATAGACATATCATCATATGAGATCATAATAAATATTAATAATTATTTATTAGCAATACTCCAATACTAATTATCTAATAGATCTAAATCTACAGTATAGTCATAGTCAGTATAGAATAGTATAATACTATAGATCTAGATCTAATTATACCCTACTCTAGATCTATATAGTGTACATGATTTTATGATATATCTAATTATCTTAAATTAAAATCTAGATTCTAAATCAATCATCAGGAGTCATGATGATCTAAACCTAATAAGTTATAACTAGAGTCTAAGTATAGACATAGGAAACTAAAGTGATCTAAACCTAATAAATAAGTTATAACTAGAGTCTACTAAGTGTAGACCATAGACTAGACATAGGAAACTAAAGTTTCTATATTACTATATTATATATATATTTTACTATTACTCAAATATTACTAAATCTAGATATATAACCACCATATGCACAAATGCTCCTATTTAGTTTGCTTAAAAAATTAAAATATTTCGGCATTAACGGTCCACTGCATCAGTGGATTAAAGATTTTCTGATAGGGAGAGAACAAACTGTAATAAAAAATGGCTCTAAATCAACACCAATAACAGTAAACTCAGGTGTACCTCAAGGAACAGTCTTGGGTCCACTACTATTTTTAATTTACATAAATGATTTACCAAATTGCATTAGTTCAGGAACAAAAGTCAGATTATTTGCAGACGATTGCATAATATATAGAACAATAAAAACAAAACAAGACACAGATATTTTACAAAGAGAATTAGATGAATTACAGAAATGGGAATCAAATTGGAGCATGTCTTTCCACCCAGAAAAATGTCAGTTGTTAAGAGTAACAAAAAAACTAAAACAAATTAATTCCACTTATCTTATTCATGGCAAACCAGTAACACAGACTAAAAACTCAAAATACCTAGGTGTTATAATAAATGAAAAATTGTCATGGAATCCACATATTGATGAAACTATAAAAAAATCCAACAAAGCATTAGGGTTTATTAAAAGAAATTTTTATAAATCAAATAAGAACATAAAACTAAAATGTTATTTAACCTTGGTTAGGCCAATAATAGAATATGCATCCACCGTGTGGGACCCCTCAACTCAAGAAAACATTAAGAAACTGGAACAAACACAAAATAGAGCAGTGAGATTCATAACAAACCAATATTCACATTTGACTAGGGTAACACCATTAGTAAAATCACTAAATTTAGGAAGCCTTCAGGACAGAAGACTCAAAAGTAAAGTAGCAATTATACATAAAACACTGAACCATAATCTTCAAATACAAAAACAAAATTTAATAAAATACTCTGAAAGACACAAAAATAAAGGCACATTCCTCATCCCATATGCTAGGACAAATTTGTACAAATACTCCTTCTTCCCTAGTGCTATTAGAGCATGGAATGGGTTGCCTGAGCTAGCCAGAAAAACCAGTGACTTGGCAGAATTTAAGTCATTGGTTAATATGCATGACTAAATGCATGACGCGTAGGACGTAATCATCTTCTTTTTTGAAGTAACGTCTGTATTATATAAGATAAGATAAGCTAAAATTAAATGATTTTTGTGATGATAATGATTATCATTATATATCATATATATAATATATAGAGTATAGGAAATTATCCAATGATCCATATTGTATTATATCAATTTGAGTGGATTAAATCATCATCTAGATATAGACCTATAATAGTAATAGATAGTATATATATTACAAATTTAGATATAACAGGTCAAGATGAATCAGAGTATAATTATAATAAAATGTTTGCATGTTTCGGATATTCCTTCAGAGTTGAAGATAATATACTTCCTTTTCCAATGGGAAATAGAGCGTGCATGGTTTGAACCGTAGACAATTGATAAGTCTGAATGACAGTCCAGTGCGCAAACCGCATGGCCGGACAGCCATCTACCAATATTATATATTATTATTATTGCTTTTATATAGTGCTACTTTCATGCTTATAGCATGCTCAGAGCGCTTTTGGTCCAATCTCATTTGTGGACCAGTGGGGGGGGGGGGGGGGGGGGGGGGGTTATCTAGGAGTTGGTTTTCCGTGCTGCCTTTAGGCGCTCAGTAAACACAACTCTGCCTGAGTCGGGTGTCAAACCTCGAGCCCCCTTCTAGGTAGCCAAGCCAAGCCAAGTTCAAGTGCACTTGGCCTCTCGACCACACTTCCCATATATAGTAAATCTATAATAAAACTTTGCGGTGCATTCACTGTCTTGTTATATCTATACTGGGTAGCTATATAGAATAAAATTATCTTTACATTATATGTCTAGTTTGTCTTTATATAGATCTAGATCTATTAAAAGAGTATCTAGATCTAGAATTTTTTTTTTTTTTTAAGAAAAAGAAATAAAGAAATCATGCTAAATCTTTATATTGGTTTGTATATAAATTTACTTTAAATAGTGACTAATTAGGCCTGTATAAGCTTTTTTTTTTTTTCTAAATGATGGTAATTGACAATTTAAAAAATGTCTCTAATGACCTTAATACCTTATTTTTCTTTATGACTCATGGATTTTTAAAAATTTATATAATTAAATTACTTCAAGTATCACTAGTGATACTTACTCAAGATTGTATATTATTTTAGTGTTAGTTGTAAAAATATAAATATCTCAGTATATTAGATTTTAACTACTCACAACTTGCATCTGATGATACTAATAAACTATGTCTTAAAGGATATGTACTACTCATTTATTTGCAAAATCAATCCTCCAAAACATCAACAGCTGAAATTGTTGCTTCCACATTTGGATTTCCCTTTACTCCAGTTTTAACTCAAAAAGTTCACAATTTAATTGAATACACCATTGAAAAGTAAAAAAAAAAAAATTACAACATATTTGCTGGAAATTAAAAAAATCTGTTGTGAAATTTGTCATCAGTTACCAAATACAACTGCTCCTAACCCTGATCTAACTCCATTACCAAACACAACTGCTCCTAACCCTGATCTAACTCCAGCTAAAGCTCTAGATATTTCAAATATTAATCAGCCAACTGAACTAAATACTGTTTCATCAAATTTAAGAAGCAATAATGAATGAACCCCTCATAGAAAAACATTAAAGTGAAGACAAAAGTAAATATAGAAAAAAAATATTTTTATTAAAATCTCAAATCAACTCCCAGCCAACCCTTATTAAAACTCTAAGACAATCTATAAAAAGAAAAAAATGAAAGAATAAAAAATCTACTAGGTAAATTACATGAATCTAAAATTAATCTCTAAAAAGAAAATGTTTCAAATGTAAAAAACAACATCTAGCACACAAAAAAACTCAACCAAGAACTTGTTAATAAAATTAAATCCTCATATAATAAAGAACTTGCTGAGAGGGACGCAATCATTACATCCCTTCAAAGTGATCAATTACATCTTGAAGATGAAATTAAAGAATTAAAAGAAAATAAAGCTAGGTCCCTTAAAAAAAATAAAAAAACTTATGATGTAATGACTAGATTAATGTTTTCTCATTGTCTTTTATACCAAGCCCCAATCTCTTCTATCTCCCCTATAGTAAGTAGTTTATCACAGAGATTGGGTGTTCTTCTTGATTGCGTCCCTCACAGAACCTCAGTAGACAACTTTGTAAGAGAACTTGGTGTTATTTCAGACCTACAAGCCGCTGAAGTTGCCATGAAAACACCACATCTAACTCTTGGGTTTGATGCCACAACCCAAGAGGCTGTACTTGTCAACTCAGTACATCTCACCACTCCAACTGATACTTTTGTTATAGCTTTAGATCAGTTGAGTGGTGGGAGGGCAGAGGATTATGAAAAACACTTAATTGAATCTATAAAAAATTTAGCCTACGTTTATTCTGATTTTCATAAAATTGAGTTTTTTTGCCATGATCAAATTATCAAAAATATTTCCAACACTATGTCAGATCGGGCATCTGTTAATCATGCTTCTATCGTAAGATTAAGTGCAGTATGGGACAAAACCTTAAATGAACTTAATTGTCACCTGCACCCAATAGAATCAAAATGTAAAAAAAAACAGTATACTTTTATTAAGCACATCCTAATCTTTTTATATATATACAAAGCTTTTAGCTGTGAGGTAAAAATTAGCGAACTGTTACACATTTTCAGAAAACCCTTTACAATATAAGTGAAAACGCGTTAAAATTTTATATATTTTTTTAACCATTGAGCAAATAGCAAAAATCTATACATCATTGGAAAGCTCAGAACAAGTGGTTTAATATTATACTATTCATAAAATTTAAAAATAAAAATAAATTAAAGTTTTATTTAATAAATTAAAAATAACAATGTCAAATTGGCTTAGTTAAAAAAACATTTTAAAATTTTTTATAAATAAATTTTATAAAACAATACCATACTTCAATTTAGCGCACTATGAGCTTTATTTTGATATATGGTTTTTAAATGGGCTTTGAAAATTGGTGAAAATATTAGCAATTTTCATAAAATCTGGTATCATCATTTCCATTGACTAATGTTATTGTTAAGTGAAAATGGGTAAAAAAAATATTTTTTTATTTATTCGCTGCACCTATACCAACAATCTATATATCATTGGAAAGCTCAGAAAAAGCCCTTTAACAATCTGATATTATATATATTTTTTTTGCTTTTAAAAATTTTGTCACATACCTAATTATTAGAGTATTGCCGTATTGTCAGTATTGAAGTATTCTGAGTTTGATATTGACATATGATATTCATTATTGTCACTGTGTCGGAGTATGACACTGAATGTGACTGATAGACTCTAGAGATGAATAGTCACAATAGAGTTAAGTTATAGTACTTAGAGTTAGTGACTTAGTCGACTTAGACTCCAGATACTCAGTGAAGTCAGTGACTTGTCTTGAGTCGACTCTGTCACTCTTGACTTGAGTGACACTCTCAACTCTTACTCTGCCGACTCTGGGTAGATCTAGACCTTCTAGAATTAGAATACTCTAGATCTAAGAAAATTTAATTACCAGTGCTCTGTTTAGAAGGCCATAAAAAGTAGGTGGCTGGAATAAGCAATAAGGCCCAAAACGACAGCAAGAAATAAAAGAACGTTCCCCCTTCCGCGTCATACTCAAACTGCATGCCGGCCATAGCGAAGGCCACATCTACAGTTCTACGGTTGCCAACTCAAAAGTGTGACTGTGCCTAAAACTAAAAAAAAAACTAAAAAAAAATAAAACATTCTAATCTAAATTATCTAAATCTAGATCTAGTCTAGATTCTAATACCAAATGTCAGTGATTACTGAACAAACATAATATTGTTTCCCTTACTAGATCTAGATTTAGGTAATCTAAATCTAGCACCTTTTTAAACATAAAATTTAATCAAAGTTGCATTAACGTTCGTCTAGATTTTAAGTGTTACTTTTTCTTTGTTTTTTTTTTCCTAGCTTTTATTATTATTATAATTATTATTCAATATTTTAAATTTAAATTTGTTTGGTTAGACCTTTTCTATTAGAATTACATCAGGATGTTATTTTTTTCTCGCTGATTCATTCGCAGGCATAATATAATAATAATATGCATCTATAAGCTTGTCTTCGAGTTCAAGGATCAAGGAGGAGTGGGCCTACATAATTCCATGTGCAATTTTTTGTGCATGGCTACGCAATCGCAGCTGTGATGTATATATTTTGCAAGATCCAGGCTCGAGCGAAGACATTACCGTTGTCTTCCGGTGGTCGTTTAGGTTCTCTTTAGTTTAGGCCTACGCCATCTAGGCCTACGTCTGTGCCTCGCAGTTGACTTCCCTTTGGTCTCCCGCGACCATATAACGAAAACTCCATCTGTCTTGTTCGGAAGCCGTCTGCTGCCATTTGCTTTCTTCTATGCCAGTTAAAGCAAGCTTGCGCCTATCGGATGCGGCCTTAGCAGAAAGCGGGGCCCTGGTCGAGTGTCATATGCGGGGCACTGAGTCAATATATATACCGTACCACATTATGTTAACGGGTTCGTCCGCCTCTAACACTGTAAGTCATATTTTTTTGCTACTAAACATAGTACATTACGTACTATTGGCCTTTCACTAATTACATACTGTATTGTAAATGTTCTTCATGAAAGATTTCGCCCTTAAAGGTTACTAAACGTAAGTAATGATTCAGAAACATTTTACATGAATTAACAAATAAGATGATAATAATTTCTGCTGGAGTCGGAAAGTAACTATTAATTACGGAGAACTAGAACTCTTGCAACCAGTGCTTTTTTTGTGTGTGTGACGGTACGCAGGGCCGGTCTTAGGTCTTAGGCCACAGCAACCTATGCGGCCGCAGTGGGCCCCGCACTTACATAGGCCCCGCGCTCATTCTAGGTGTATAGTATTAAATTAAACCATTTTAACTTATAATATAAGTTTCCCGCGGCCTCCTGATTTTCCACGGGCACATGGAAATCTCCTGAAAAATAGACGAAATTGACATATTGGGGTGTCATTCAATTACTGGAGGTCAACAATTGAAGAAGATAGATTGAACGATTTGGCAATACTTTCTATTGCTTTTGAGCGTGATCTATGTAGGAAACAGAATTTTGATTACATACATGTACTGTGTGACTTCCCTAAACGCAAGGCTCGAAAAGTTAATTTGATCGTGATATTGTACTTAGTAAAGAATGAATAAAATGCAAATCTGAATTTATTTTCTAATACAAAATCTTAATTTTCACTTATTATCCTTATCCTTACCCAAATTGGGCCCCGCGCAAATCGTTTCGCAAAGGGCCCCGCAATTGTTAGGACTGGCCCTGGCGGTACGCACCGGTACGGCGTACTGGCACCTTTTTCATTGTGGAAAAAAAAAATACGTTTATCATTAATTTCTTATATTATTAATTTGTTAAATTTGATTTTTTTAATTGCGCGCAATAAGTATTGAAATATAAAATACAAAACTGCTTAATAAACTAATAATAAAACAATTTAAGATGGTTAATTATAAAATAAAATTGTTTTAGACATTTAGTATCTTTGCAGTTGTGATTTAGCTTGCATCGAGGTGCAAACGCAGTGAACTGGTAGTTAAAAGTTAGGCAATCCATCACTGAATACCGGCACCTATTTTTTTTATATTTTTTTTAACAACAAAAAAAAAAAGCACTGCTTGCAATATCCAAATAGTTGCTTAGACTGCCACAGATGGATTCAGTCACGGAACTAATATATCTTCTCTCCCGATGCGGAGTCCGAATGCCGAATCCAAATTGCGGTTCTTTAAGAACAAGGTGTGCGATAGGAGCTATAGTTGTCCCCGACCTTCGCGGAAGGGCTATACCACTGGTTTTCAAAATAAATAATGAAAAAATACTCCCTCATTTTTTTTAACACAGGGTTTTCCACGGCCACCCGATGTATAAGCACAATAGCCAGTTGCTGAGGAAAATGAATACCTCAAACTTTTGGATGCTGGTATGCCGAGATAACCGTAAAGCACATTAACTGGTTAAAAATTGAGACCAATCGTTATAGTTAGCCTCAACACTGACCTAGCAACCTGTGTAGACCAATAGCCCCTTCATAGGTTGTGACGTCAGAAACAGTTGGCTTATAAAGGTTATTAAGAGAATGGGAAAGAGTTGTTTAAGTGTTATGGGATGTTCTTCTGTTCGTATCCAAAAATAGTTAACATATATAAAATTAAATACCGCGAAAATTTTTATTTCTCGGAACGTATCCCACTAGCCGATCTGAGGGGGGGGGGGCGATTTTTTTTTTCAAAACCCTAGCTCTTTGTCTATGCCTATAAATATAGCTCCTCCTTCGTGATCGAAAATGAGCACATTTCTCATTTCCTATGGACTCGAAGATAACTGTAAAGTCCAATCCTAGCTTTAAAAAGCCGGCCGCTTACGTGGCATGGGTGGGTTTGGTCAGTTGCAGACAGGCCTGCTTCTTCTCTCAGCTTTTTGTTTGTTCGGCGCTCTTTTACCCTAGCAACTCTTCCTGCTTCAAATCTTGAGACTCCGAGACTCACAGCTTTACGCCATAAGGAGCGATCGAGATCTAGTGCTTCCCAGTCGTATATGTCGATATCGTATTCCTTGAAGGAGCTCTTGATAGTGTCTTTATAGCGCTTGTTTTGACCTCCTTGGGAGCGCTTTCTTGCACATAACTGCCCGTACAGAAATCGTTTGGGAAGGCTTTTGTCTGGCATGCGGGCTACATGTCCGGCCCATCGAATTTGGGACCTTTTTACTGTCGCATTGATATTGTGCATGTTGGACAGCTTTAAGATTTCTGTGTCTGGTATGTGGTCGGACCAATGCACCTTATGGATACTCCTTAGACAGCGTAGGTGGGAGGAGTTTAAATTTTTGGTGTAACGGGAATATAGGGTCCAGGACTCTGATGCATGAAAGCGTAGGTGGGAGGAGTTTAAATTTTTGGTGTAACGGGAATATAGGGTCCAGGACTCTGATGCATGAATGAGCGACGGGAGAACTACAGCACTGTAGACTTTCAGCTTTGTGGATATGCTGAGTCCTCTCCGTTGCCACACTTGTCCTTGAAGTCTGCCAAAAGCAGCACTGGCACGAGCAACACGGAAGTCAACCTCATCATCTAGGTAGGCGTTTACTGATACAAATATACGAGAATAACAAAAACTGGTCATATTACAACTAAAGCAGAGTTTCTCAAACTTCGTCATAAGCAAAAAGTCACGTTGGTGGCCTCCTTTCTAAGATATGGAGCATCTGGGTCTGTAAGAGACAGCAAAGAGTCCCTTCTCCTTTTTAAATTTATTGCAGTTTAGCATTAAAGAGTGTGGGTTGGGGTGACTTGATATAAGAATACAATTTTTAGCATATATAATGATATATATGACAGATTTTTTGTTTTTGAAAAATTTTGTAATTTCTTAACTATAATACAAAAGAAAAAGTACTGGCCTGCCAGGTGGAGAGTAGGTGATTACATCGCCCCTACCACCTGGTACATCCCCTTTCATTTAATATTTACTAATGATTTAATTCGAGATTAGAGTGTGATGTGACATAATATACAAATGGGCTCAAATATCAATAAGTAGCTTATATTATAAAGATTCTTCATTGATTACACACTATGACTTCTGCTTAAACAATTGGACCGCCACTCAAAAGTCTAGAGTGGGGAGGGCTGTAAATGCAATCGCCCCCGACTCCCCATCGCCATAGAAGCAGCCAAGATACCAGAAGGGGAACGACATAATGTAAAGATTAGTTACAGGGGCGGACTGGGTATCAAAATCGGCCCGGGCATTACCATATAAACCGGCTCACAAATGGCATGTCATATATATTCGGTTGGGGGGGGGTCACCCCACTCCACAATTTATATATATATATATTAGTGTGTGTGTGTAGGTTCTCTATGTAATTAATCTTCATTACATTCTGATCTTTCATTTTTTCAAAGTTGTTTCTACCCTAGAATACTCTTTTCCTATAATTAGTGGAAAGACAGTACATCACCGTCAAAGGGCAGCTAGTTAGTCCGGGGGAGCGCTGTGAGCTCATCCCAGTGGGGTCCGGGGCGAAGCCCCGGAACCAAGCATTATTTCCGTTATTTTAAGCTTTAAAAAATGCATATTCTGAGGTATCTACAGTGCAATTAGCCTGCTACTCTTCCGCTAAAAAAATTCAAAAACCAAATCTGCTATTGAATGGAGTCCAGCGACTTGTAGAAAATGGTAAAAATGCTTTAGTTTTTGTATTGGAGGGGGAAGGGAAACCAGAAAGACCCTTTTGGCTACGCTCATGAAATTTAGAAACTGTAGTTTTCTTACGTTGGCTGCACTGGGGCAGTAAGTAAAGTTTCCCTTTCAGACAATGAGGTCTGAGGCAAGTGATGGTTTGAAGACCCTCCCCTCCCGGCTACGCCCATGTGTTATATTATAGGTGTAAGCCTAATTCTCTACAAAATATATAAAGTTTGATAACGCATCGAAAACTGAATGTATGCATTCGTAGGATTGCATAATGTATTCTATTTATACATGTATGTAGTCTGAAAACTATAAACAATACAATAGCAGCCTAATGAGTATGAAGCTTTTTGGTATTACTTATAGATTACAGACTTTTCTTCAAAAATTAAAATGTTACGTCTTACGCATTTCATGTGTCAATCTAGTCATGCATGTTGATCTGTGACTTAAAATATGCTAAATCATTGATTTTCCTGGCTGACTCAGGCAACCCATTCCATTAAAAGATAAGAGAAAGAAGAACGGTTAGAGAGGCACTTACTTAATGTGAAAAGCTCTTGCTTCCTCCTAGTACATTCTCAAAAACGCGATTTGTATATGAATATACCATGACGCATTATTTAAAATATAAATCTCCTTTCATTAAATATCGTATGCGACAGCGCTATATAAATTATTGTAATAATTTTCATCATTAATGACTTCATACTAAGCATAAGTTTGCCATTAATTATAATAGGATAAAAATTGATTGAGATCTAGATTTATTTTTTAATTAAATATGTCTTTTTTTGTAAGCCTTAAGTGTAGTATTTTTTTATCTATGTTATTAAAAATAAACAAAAAGAAACTTACTTTTTCTTTTCAAATCGCAGAAAGTAAAGCTTTATACCCATATTGAGCTGGGAATATATTGGGTGGTTTGCAATTTCGCGGCTGTGTGTATGTGTTAAAGTTAATTTCTATTAAGTATTGTTAAAGAGCTAATTGTCGCGCCTTTTTTTTCTGCGTTATCTCAATGTTTTCTAACTTAACCTCTCTCATTCCCTCTTTTTGGTTAAATTTCATTGGTACCATTAAAAGACGGGGGAGGCCATCAAAGGCCCGTGCCGACCAGCAAAATTATTAGGCCAAACACAGCCTCGAAGACATCAAAGCAGTCTATGCCGCTCGTACATAGTAGAAAGTACGGTCCAACGTTTTGCAAGTGATAATACGTACAGTGTATAGTGTATTTTTGTTTTTTATATTCTTGTTGAATTTCAAACAAAATTAATTGTAATAAGAATTTTAAAAAACAACAACAAGAAAACGTTTTCGGGCATTTGTATCTTGCTACTGTCAATTTTTTTTTTAAGTTGTCTACATTGAAATTTTTTTTCTTTGGTCGCGACCTGACCGGCCCATTTGATACCGGCCCACCGGGCATTTGCCCGTTTGCCAATATAGCCAGTCCGCCCCTGATTAGTTAATATATATATATATCTACAAGTAGCTTTTATAATATAGATATGTAACTAATTATTTTTACAAACTGTGATTTCTGCAAAAAAAATATCCATCCCCATTGGAAAGTTAAAGGGGGGGGCAGAATTGATGCAATCATCCTACCCCACCCCATCAAATCGTTCAACATACCAGAGGGAGGGGCGCTATAATCCAAAAATAAGTTTAAATATGATTAATTAGTATATATTATTAACATAAGTATTGAATTCGTATATAGATTGTGCCAACTTTTTAAAAATTCGTTCCCCCCCCCCCCAATCCGCCAGTGAATTATCCCACTCGAGAGTCAAGAAAAAACTATATTTCTTTATCAATTTTCATTAAAAAAATCAATTTTCAAAAGTTGCATTTATGTTACAACAATATAAATGACTATTGACGCTTTCATGTAGAATTTACTATAGTCTTGCAACTAGTTCAAACTGAATCTCTACGCGTTTTCCTATTCTGATCCGATTGGATGTCGTTTATTTAAGAAATAATTGGTCACTTCCAGGTGCTTGTTTTTATTGATGCCTTGATGAACTGTTGAATAATGATAGCCTCGTAAAATCAACAGGTCATTAGATGCTATCTTTACCGAAACTAAACCCTATTTGAAACTAAAAATGTCATGTTAAGAGCTTGCATGGTCATTTGTATCATATAGACAATAGGAAGGCTTCTAAAATATTTAGTAACAAGTCCCACTTAACAATAACTGATCTGGATTGCGAAGGTGACAAGGAAATCTACGATTGCCCTACTTGCCTCCCCTTTGGGCCGCTACTTCGCATATATATAATCACGAAACTCCATGTCCGCGGTGAAATGAGGTTTCAAGGTTCAATCCTCTCCCAATAAAAGAACTAAAGCAAAACTACTGTTACCACATGAACTTCATCATCATCAAACTCCATTTGAGTGAGGGCTTGAGAGGCTCAAATCCTCTCTTGCAAAAGCCCTGGACAGAAACCCTGCTGTCTTGCGTAGTGCATAAATGTCGCCATACGGGTCAAGAATTTTTGGTCTGGGGCAGTCAAAAAGACTATGTGGCACGGTTTAATCTTCTTCCCCGCAGCGGGGGCACCTTGAATCGAAATTTGGCCATAGCCATGAGAAATATGAGCCAACAGGACAATGTCCTGTCCTGCACTGTGCTATAATAGCTTGCTCAGGCCTGGACAGCCTCCACCACGGGGAAGTGCGGTCAGGGCGCCTCATGCGCTCCCAGACTCCACAGGTAATTTGGGAATTGTCCCAGCACTCAAACCACTTTTCCATTTCTGTTTTTTGAATTATAGCCAGAGTTTGATGAAAACTTACAGCCTGTTCAGTGGGTGGAATTTGCCCTCCCTGGTGAGCCAAGGAGTCTGCAACAGTGTTGCCAGTCATACCTATGTGACTCGGTACCCACTGCATTATTATAGGGGTGCCATAGCGTTGTTTTATGTTGTGTTAAGCCATGATGACAGTGTAGATATTGGGAGGCCATGGTCCGGGGCTTTGCAAAGCCTGTAGTACAGATTTTGAGTCAGTGACCACAACAATATGTGTTGCCCTGAAATGTCCCTCGCCGAGTTGAGAGTCAATGACTTTTAAGGCTTCACAGACTGGCATGGTCTCCGTATCGAAACTGCAAACACTACCACATGGTCCAAAGATTTTGACTGAGTGAGAGCCAAGAAAGTCGATGTAGGCTCCATAGCCTGCTCTTCCAGAATCTATCAATGCCAACCCATCAGTGTATGCACATGAACTTAGCAATGGAGGATTTTTAGGTTCACCCTGTTGTTACCGGTCCTGGAGTTGCAGCGCAAAATTGCTGGTAGACAAATAAACCATTGTAGACGTAATTTATCGTAACTAATAAAACTTCAAATAGCTTGAATAACTTCCTTTTGTGAACAAAACTTAATAGAACTTTTATTATAATATAAACATAAGCAAGTTGAAATGATATGAAATAAATGCAGTAGACTTTAGTAAGGATATTCTTTATCAAAATCTCAATCACTACAATAGCACAACCATAGACATATTAGCAATATGGCAGTTTTGTACTTTTCAAAACTAAAGATCATAATTATATATTGGCTGAAATGTTAGTCCTAGAATTTATAGCTCAATCGCCGCCATTTTTTTTTCACATAGATATAGTACATAAAACATATTTGACTCCCCCCAAATAAAAATAACTTCCTACTTCCAGTCTATATTTATTTATGTCTATGAGCACAACCTTTCAGTCTCACTGTTGGAGTCGTCTCTCCTAACTCAGACCACGTGATGACAATGCCACCTATATTGCATATTTCAATTTTTTTTTATTGATTCATGTTTTGTTAGATACAATAAATAATTGTTAGTATCAAGTTAATCGGAGAGTGCGTGAGGGATTTTTTTCCCTTGTAGGTATCAAATCAAATAATTAATTGCCAGTAATTATTCGACTTATTTGAATTTTTTTTATTATTATTGATTCATGGCTTGTCTAAGCCAATGAATAATCGTGCGAAGTTTCAAATTGATCCGAGAATGTTTGTAGGAGAAATAACGTGCACACACTTTTTACCAAACAGACAGACAGAGTGAGTTGATATCAGTTTTGTAAAAAAAAAAAAAAAAAAAGGCTACGCCCATGTTATCTATTTGGCATTCGTAAGAAAATTGCTATTTGTAGTGTGGTCTTACTCGTCTTACCATCGTATGCCCGTTGTGGAGCACAGACATCTTTGATGAAAGCATTCAAGGAGTCTTTGTTGCCGTTTGTATAGTACTCATGACCCAGATCCATATAGAAGTTTTTAGAGAACTACTGCTTGGTAGTCACTGATTTTTGTAGGAAAGCGGAGCGTTTTATTCTGCCACACTTTAGCTTGGAGGGGGTCCAAAAAAACAACAACAACACTAGTAGCCTTAGCTAGAAGGCTATCAACTTCTCTTGAAAGCAATACATCATTTGGTTAATTTTTGGAAACCGTGCGTTTCAGGTCTGTAAAGTAGTCTACCACGTAGAGGAGATGTCTATTCACGAAAATCTGTGGGGCTAAGCAGATTTTATTGGATAACCTCTGAACTATGAATTCTATTCTTTTTCCCTTAGTTTTATTGTACAGAGTTTTATTATGCAGAGTACACATATTCGTTGACGGCGAGCTGGAGCTCATGCTCGGTATGACCAAGTAAGGCGCTATTATTGGTATAGAGAAGCTCTGTGACGAATATCTATTTTGTTTTAGTATGGGAAAATAGGCGCCGAAGGTTGATCGCATTGCCATGTGAGCGGAACCGGATGTAGGTGCCTTCGTGCAGTCGCTGCTTTATTGATCCAGCATTATAGAAAAATAAATAGCGAAAAGAGTTAGAGCAACTACACAAATCTGCTTTATGCTATTCTCTATGGGAAATGATCAGGTCGCCATTGTGTCTGATGTGGCCTTTCTGTTCCTCATTAAGCTGATGAGAATAGATAGGAGCCTTCGAAGGCACCCGAGCGTGGATAGGCCTACAATTCTATTATAAATCATCGTTCAAAAGCATAAGTAGGACCCTCAAAAGCTGCGAGGCTGCGTACGGGTCCAGGTTTTGCTCTCTGTATCAGTGGCGTAGCTAGAGTATATGATGCCTGGTGCGGTACCTCATCTTGATGCCCCCCCCCCCCAAAAAAAAGCTAACTAAATAATAACATTGCAAAATCTTACTTTTTTGTTCAAAATAATATGTATTCATTAATCAAATATTGTTAATTCAAGAAATCACTTTTACATAAACATACTACAAGTGAATTTTACGCGCTTTCTTGCGAAATCAATTTTTGTCCACCAGCTCGTGTTCAATGGACAAAAGTGCCAAATTAGTGAGTCGTAAATTTGTCATCGTTGATCGCATGTAATTCTGGATCAGTTTAAGTTTGGAAAAACTTCTCTCGCATGTAGCGACGCTTACCGCAATAGTAAAAAATATGCGAATCATGATGACGATTTCGGGACTGAATCATCTAGCTGATATTTTTTTTTTATAAAATTCAAGAGCTCAACAGGTCCTTGTTTTGGAAGTTCGGAGGCTACTGATGAAACTGTGACAAACTGTTGAAGCTTCTTTCGCTCCAGCAGAAATTCGTTTTTTATCAATGTCGCTAGAAGTACTATTGAGATTGATTTCGACCTGAGGATTTAATAGCTAAGAAGGCGACAAAAATTCATATCTATCTGCTACATCGTGAAGTTGCTCGAATCGGGTGATTATTTCTTGAACTATCCTGTCCAAGGTAGAACAAATTTCCCTTCGTAGCTCTTCTTTGTGTGTAAGTACAGAGTCGTCGCTTTTCTCACCAGGCATCTTTTTCTTGTGGCCAACACGTTTTTGAGGTTCTGTACTGATTCGCAGATCTGAGCATACGCTTTCGGCAAAGGTAATGCTGGCTTCAGCGATGTCCTCTCGGTTACTACTTAAAAATGTCTCTAATGTTTTTTGTTTGAGTGAGCAGTCTCGAATAGATAATCCTTGTTTTTGAAGGTAGACTTGCGTGTCATTTAATTTCAGTTAATACAGGAGCCCAAAATGTCTCCAGAGTTTCTATAATTTTAGAAAATTTATCCCTAACCATCTTGACGGCTTCTCCTCTGGCGCTCCAGCGGGTCTTAACTAAACGTTTAAGGCTAGTTCCGGTTATTTTGATGAGGATATCCCAGCGGTGTGTTGAAGTTGAGAAAAAGGCGTGTAAACGGTCCAGTGTACCAAAAAATGTTACCAAATTGACTTCAGCTTCAGCAGCTCGAATTCCTGCTAAATTAAGAGAATGGTTTGAGCAGGCAATGAATAGTGCTTTGGGATTGACTTCTAGAATACGTTATTGGACACCGTAGTTTTAACCTCTCATGACCGCAGCATTGTCATAGCCTTGACCCCAGTCCATTATGTCGAAGACATCCGAACGCAGTTTCTCTAGAATCATCTCAGCGATTCCAGCAGCATACTTGTCCTTTGTGTCGATGAAGTCAACAAAAGACTCACGAACCTGCACCCCGTCATTATCCATGACAACGTACCGTAAAATTTGGGAAGTTTGATCCAGCTTTGAGATGTCAGGTGTACTGTCAAAAATAATAGAGAAATATTTAGCTTGTTTTACTTGCTGCATGATTTGTTTTTTAACGTGATCCCCCAATATTGTAATAAATTCATTTAGTATTTGTGGAGACATGTATGTATTCGGTCTGGAACAAAGCTTAGTTCGAAGCACATGCTCCCTCAAGAGTGGACCGTACTTTGATAGTAATTTTACTAACTCCATGAAATCGCCTTGATTTTGCCCTTCCAACACTTTTTCAGCTCGCTCGCGATGTCCACGTAGTGCCAGATTTTGCTTTAGAGAAAACGAATGATGTCCAAGATTCTCTTCAGGTAGTCTCTCCAGGTTTTCGTCTCTTGTATAATCAAATCTTGGGCCTTGTTGTCAATACTGTTCCCTACTCTCAGGTGAACTTCAAGTTCCCTCCAAGCAAGCGATGACTGAATGTGAGCTCTGCTGGTCTCATGTTTTTCTGTTTTCGGGGATAACCTGCACCATCATTGAATCCATCTTTGGATTTAAATGAAGATTTGGTACTTAATCTTGTTCAGAAAAGTATGCAGGGGAAGCAAAATAAGGAATCTTTTTTTTGGCGAATAACACATCCACTTTCTAAGAACTTTCTCGCCGTATGACATTTGCCGGAAAAACCAAGCCTTTGAAAGCTTTCTAGCCTTTCCTGTTGCTGATTCTTGATATGTAACAGAGTTTCTCCCTCTAGACTCTTTGATCCATGCCGTCAGCCGTTTCAATCAAAGATGCCGATTTCTCCGTCTGAGCGTCAGCTAGACTAGTCAGTCTTGAGCACTGTTCATCATTTTGTTTACGTTACAGTATTTCAATTAACTAGTTAGTTAAAAAAATCGTAGAAAACAAAGGTTAGCTTATTTAAAAATATTGACATTACAATAGAATTATTTCCAAAATTAAACTATAAAGAATCATAAAGAAATGAATAAACTAAGACAATTGTTTAGAGCAAGAGTTTAGTAATATATTTGTAAACTCTATATCTAGACTAAACCAGTGGACTAAACAATGAAGTCAAAAAAGGTTGGCCTATCTTCTTCTTCTTCTTTATATTACAGAGCATTGATCAGTGTAGTAACAGCATGTACCGTGTGTCCGAAATAAATCTAGTAAATTAGATTCAAACTGTTCTATAGCTTACATTGTATGAAAGAAATAGTCAAGGAGATGAAACAAAATAACGACATGACTAGTTTATAAATCGTTATTTCATGTTAAAAATACAGTAGTTTAAGTTTGTTCGTGTCCATACAATTAGTCGTTTTTACTGAAACGCTCAGGGAAATAGGAAATTAATACACACTGGGGGAATTTTGGTGCCCCTCTCCACTTGGTGCCCTGTGCGGCCCGCACCACCCGCACATTGATAGCTACGCCACTGCTCTGTATTGTTCTTGAATAATATGTCGAATGTACTTTTAGCAGCTCTAATGCCACATTGGCTCTTGGATAGAACCTCATCCGATTAATTAAATAGGAATCGTGCAAAGATATTTTCTGCTACTGACAAGAGTTATCCCTGGAGTGAGCAGTTACCCTTTTTAAATAGGAATATCTCGAAGGTCAGGTGAAACAACGGGTTTTCCCAGCATAGACAGTGAACAGGTTGTTAGTCTATCTGTTATGGCACACTCCTCCCCCTATCAAGCAGACTTCTGACAGAAGGCAGAACCAGGCGCTATGTTTTGTTTTTTAGTTTATTCATTGCAATGCCTACTTCCTCAAATGTCGGTTATTCATCGAGCTCTTACAATTTTCTAATGAATAGATCTTTAATCTATTTGCCAGCGATTCCAGTGATCAAATGAGTGATCTAATTGAAATGTTATTAGGTTTTCAAGACAGAGACAGGAGTTATGTTTTTTCTTTGATAGCTCTCGAATTTTCCGATTGTATTGCATGTGCTGCACGCTATCACGTCCTGCAGTGTCGGTTCTAGCTGTTTCTATTTACTTACTGGATCATCGTCATGGGGCTTTTTGAGATCAATCTCAAGCATATCCCTTCGACCAGTCTATCAACATTTATATGCTTCCTTGCCATAAAAAAAGCCATTTTCCTGACAATTACTGGTGGTAAAGTTTAACTAAGCCCAAACAAGGCGTTGGTTCATGTCGGAGCTTGGCATTGGCCAACTGTGGTGTGTAACACCTCTCTACTCTAGCATCGCACTGCCCTACTAGCAAGTAACCCAGCAGGTGCAGTATTTGAAGCCAGGATGCTTTCAGGTGGTTTTACCCGTTTTTGTGTTTGTTTTGTTTTGTTGGAATAGGCGCCTAGTGTGTTGGTGATTGCAAGCTTTGCTTCAGAGCAGAGTTCTAGCAGTAGTTTGACTTATCATTGCAGCTGCCAATACCTTTGTCTGCCTAGCATATGCATATATTAGATTCAGATCGCTATGTAATAATGAATGTGCTTTACTTTGTCTTTATGATTTAAAATCTGGGCTTTAAAATGTAAAATGTTTAGTTTCTGTATTGGTATGCTATGATTTATATTTAGTGTTTCGTGTTTTATCTGTTATTGCTTTTAAGTTGTTTTATTTCTGTCCTGAATGTCTTCAAGTTTAGTGATTTAGGCTATACCAAATCAGTTGCTGTTAAATGCAATGCTTATGCGTTCTTACGTCAACAAGGTCGAGAGACGGACCATGGCACATGGGCCACCCATGATCCCTTAATCTAAGGCCCAGAAATAAGCTCCATAGAGGACAGTTTTACTGTGGTGCTGCTGTAATGTAATAATGTTTCTTTCTTCCCTAGTGCATCAGAGCATGGAATGGGTTGCTTGAATCAGCCAGGAAAACCAATGAGTTTTAAGTGTGTAGGCCTAATTAATATGCACGACTAGATTAACACGTGGATACACATATTCTATCTTCTCTTATGAAGAAACGTTTGTAATTTAGACCTTATAAGATACGATTTTTTAAAAAGCTAGAAACATTACATCACACTATTTGAAAACATTAAAGGCGCGGTAGCTGCATGATTGGTAGAGCCCTTTGATTCCGAATCGGAGAGTCCGGATTAGGAATCCTGGTGAAGTAAAGACGGATTTTTAATTTTGGGATCTTTATGGCGCCTCTGACCTGACATTAGTTGGGGAAAGTAAAGGCGTTTGGTTATTATGTTTGTCATATGACACAGTCGTTAACCGCGGGCCATATAATCAGATGACCTTTACATCATTAGCTATCAACTTTAAAATTTACACGCAGCTAAAAATTTTTCTAAAGAAAGTTTTTTTTGTTTTTTAAATCTTTCTGACCGCGTTCTTCTTAGGACGTTCAAACTAAATAAGTCACCATTTGAAATTGTGTAAAGTTGGAACCCTAAGGCCAGCAAAAGCGAACAAGAGCTCCCTTTCACAGGCCTATATACCGTTTGATCGTCTTAAGAGCTGAGCCGAAGGCTCTTCGAGCTCAAAGTTTGAAAAAAAACCTGTTTGGACGCCAAACAGGAAAAAAACAAAACCTGCGTGAACACACAGTTCTGTTTGAGAGAGAACCGAGTCATTGCCTATGTAAAGCATTGCTGTTTCCAATACCTTTGGCCCCGGACGCATGCTTGGCTGAACATGGCCGAAGGCCGAGGACACCGGGAGCCTCCGCCATTTTCCTTCGTTATACCAAGCTAACCGTGGGGGACTCGTTGTAACGGTCCCTTGAGGAACAGCGCATGGATGTGTGACAGGTTTATTGGGACTCTTTTGCAACTCCGCCCGTGCTCGTCTACCCGTGGGCATCCCCACGGGAGTTATGTTTCGCCATTCATTTAGCCTAGTTACCCCCTCAAGTAACCGTTTCCACCCGGGTGCCACGTTGAGGCAGAACAGCGTACCCGGGCTGGCCTGTATACCAGAGAATTCAATGGATCCTTTCTAATGAAGATAGTTCTTGTATTTATATAATACAGAAATTACTTCAAAAAAGAAGATGATTACGTCCTACGCGTCATGCTATTATTATTATATTCATATATTGCTATATTACAAGTAATACAAGGTTGGATACAAAGTGGCTTTTGTCGAGCTCCAACGTGGGCGTCGCAGTTTGTGGGTTATTCTGTTTAGTATCTATTATATAAATATAGTCTATGACTCACGAATAAGAAGAGAAGGTTAGGGATTGACGGAAACTTGAAATAAAAATCTGGCAACAAATGTATGCCTAAACAAAATCTAAAATATGGCGGCTAATAATAGATTTATATCTAGAAAAATGCATTCATGAATGGGAAAACAAAACAAACTGTGTTGTAGTCCTAGATCTATCAGATCATATATAGTCTAGATCTTGGTCTAATTTAAATTTAAACATTTTTTTTTGCACCAGGCGCCGTTCAAATGTATTCGTCATACTAGATCTAGAATTTATTTAATTAAACGTAACTAGAAAATCTAGATAAACTAGATTCTAGACAGTTTCTAGATCTACAAATCTACGACTACAGTCTAATCTACAGTAAAAGAGTAATCTACACTACAGTAACATTTTTTTTTAAAATTTAAGATGAACTTATGAAATGATGACTTTTGTTTTGTTATTCAAGTTATTGTATTAGCTATGATTATGGTCATAGTGACTCATAGTCACAAATCATTAAATAATGATTATGATTATCACTTAGACTTAGTCTTACTTAAGACTTAAATTCTTAATTGACTTAATTTTAATAAGTTAAACTTTTACTTTAGCTCAAGAGTAAAACTTATGTGACTGTGGGATGTGGTTAAGACTAAGAATACTTAGATTAGTTAGATTCAAGATTGCAGTTAGATACTCTACAATTCTAGATTATCTCTAAGACACTAAGACTAGACTAGACTCTATAAATATAAATTATAATATTATATATATATCTAGATTAGAGATTAATATTAGATCTATACTATAGTCTACAATATTCAATATATAATATATTAATTTTGGCTAGAGAGTCCAGTCTTAGACTACCTAGGCTAGGAGTGAGAGTATATATGGCTCCTTTTGTCTCGAAAGACAATGGATGCGCCCAAATGAGTCACTGGTTTTGGCTTAATCTTGAGACGGGGCAGAATCTGGTGTGGCTAATCAAGCCAATTCTAGAACGGCAGACTTTGCCACAATTCATACATGTGTATGCCTCTGATTCAGGGCAGCTTTCTTTTTTCCCCTCTTGATTAAGGCCGCTTCAATTCTTTTGTTCTCAGCAATGGTTGTCCCAGCACGCACAGTCTGTCTCCATGCACTCCGGTCTTTGGCTATGTTTTCCCACATACTTTCACTGATGCCTGTGGCTCTCATGTCTCGCTTGCAGACATCTCTATATGTTAGTCTTGGGCGGCCCTTGGGTCTGACTACTTCCACAAGCTCAGCATATAAGATATCTTTCGGGATTCTACCATCTGGCATGCGGGTGACATGTCCGAGCCAGCGTAATCTTCTTTGTGTTGGGAGAGCATACATGCTGTTCATATTGGCCAATCTCAAAACTTCCTGATTGGAGACTTGGTCCCTCCAAGAGATGCCCATTATGCATCTCAGGCAGCGCAAGTGGAAACTATTCAATCTGTGCTCTTGATACATGTATGTTGACCAGCTTTCACTGCCATAAAGGAGAGTGCTCACAACACAGGCGTTGTAGACTAGGATTTTGGTCGCTGTGGTCAAATATATATAGTATATTAAGTATATATATATATATATATATATATATATATATATACACATATATATATTATACTTTAATTATACTAGTAAATAATATAAGCCTATAGATCTAGACTTAGACTATATAAATACTAGATAGATGAATAGATTCTATAGGCTATACTTAGTACTTAAAGATCTACATTTTACATCATCTAGATTATAATTTAGATATATTAGATCTAGTTACACTCTAGTAATATATAGATTATATTATAGTAATAACTAGCCATATGTTGACGCAGGTCTCAATATGTGTGTTACCGATATAGTACATTAGAATAGTTTGTGGGAATCGTGGTCAAGAGGCTGAGTACGCTTGAACTTGGCTTGGTTTGGCTACCTATGAAGGAGGCTCGATTCTTGATTCGAGTTGAGCTGTGTTTACTGAGCACCTAAAATCAGCACGGAAACAAAAGTGAATGGACCATATATTACATAGCGCTCTGAGCATTCTATACGCATGAAAGTAGTGCTATATAAAAGCTATAGTAATAATTAGAAACAATTAAACAAAATAATAATGTTATAAGTAAAGCGAATGCGTGAATGTAAAAATGGTTTGAATAGTGCTATTGAAATAGCCAATCGACCAAATTCTATTTTTGTTACAAAAAGATTTGCTTGCATATATATTGAGATCTAGATTTAGAGTCTAATATAATATAGTTTTTGACCTAGATTAAACCTAGATTCATTTGTTTAAATTAAGTAAAATAATCTACTTTCACTAAACATTCTTGATATATCATTTTAAGATTGAATTTAAGGTTCAATAAGCTAATTAATTATTTTATGTTAGTATATTTAGACCTAAAAACGCGTTAATGTAATTGTTTATACAACATTGTTAGTTTAATTTTATGTAGCTCTAGATTTAGAATCTAAACAATTTGAATGCCATTGTGGTCTAGTCAATAAATAAAAACTTTGAGCCTATTATAGTAAAAGACTATAAACACTGTGATGTGAGCTTGTGTCGACCTAAAAGTAGGTTAATGTGTTGGCTTAGATACATTAGCTGTGTTTCATTCATCATTTCGTAGCTAAATTGCTAAGAGGTCTAAATGCGCATAATATAAGTAAATCTTAAAGAAAAAAGTAAATTGAAAATAAAGACTTAAAATTAAACCAAATTGGTAACTGTAGGCTTAAATGCTTTAAAAAAACACATTGGAAAGTAAATTGCATTATGTAAGTAGTTTATTAGTTTAATAATATACCATTATAATGCTCGATATTATGACCTCTGACGTTAATTTCATTCGTATTGTAAGCAATGGTGCTGCAAGTTACGGAAAAGTTTGTCAAGACGTTTAAAGCTATTAACATTTAGAGCGAACGATTTTATGTAAAAAATGTTTTGTAAACTCAAATTTGAAGGTTAATGTGCATCAAATAATGAAATGAATAGACATGTATTTGTATGTTCATGTGTAAAATAACAAATTAAAGTTTTCTTGAATGAGAGCTAATTTAGATCTAGGGATGTTCATATCTGCTGCACATGCGTGACCTCTCGGTCTTGTTTCATCATTTAGACACAGCATGTAAACATGGCCTAGATCCATAAAATACTATAGCTGTAATAGAGTTGGTTTTTTTTTTTTTTTTTTTTTTTGAGGGTCTTAAGTTTGTTTTAGGGCTACAATACATACACTACAGTCTAAGTTAGTACCCAAGGAACATTTCTGCCAAGTTTTATTAAGATGGGTCAAGTGGTTTTGATTTCTATACACCTCACATTCTACTTTATATATTAGATAAGTAACATTATATATAGTATTTTTATTTTTTATTCAGCATAATATACACCTTGTTATGACCATAAAGAGTCACTCAGGTTTAATGTTTTCCTTTTTTTAAATTTAGATCATCGAATCATGACTGGCACTGCTAATGAAGAGTTGGGTACTTCATGTGAGCAGATTTTTGATCAATTTATCTCAGCAGTCACTTGTAAGTCAATTTTGACATCTTTTAATCAGTTGCTGGATGTAACTGAATTGAGACATGCAGACCATAGACACTTCTATGCTACTTTGAAGACAAAATTGAAGGGCTCATGGAAAGCACAGAATTTGTGGGCCAAATTGGATAAACGTGCATCTCATAGAGATTACAAAAAGCAGCAAGCATGCGCCAATATGAAAGTAAGTTAATTTATTTACCATTTAATATGATTTAAACAAACAAAGCTTTCTGAAATTTTAAAATAATATCGTGTATCATATCTTACAAAAAAAACTTGTTGAAGCCAAAGTACTGAAATAGCAGTAATTGAGTAGAGATGAATTAGCACCATTAAATGAACATAGTTTGTTAAGAATATGTGCAGAACATAAAGAGCAGTGATATTCAAACTTATACTAAAGGCACTTCTCTCACAAATTAAAGTCTCGCTTAGCTTTAGAACCAATACCAATGTGAGAGACATTCAATTCAGAAGAGCATGTCCATTTGTAATGGGTCTTGATCCTCATAAGATCATCCTCTCCTTGAACAGAATACATGTCACTTTGGATAAATTAGAGCATTCTGGTGTTAGAAAGACGGGTTATATTTTTGGTTAAGACAGAGACATATTGAAATGTCTTCTTGAAAAGAATATTTTGAGTTTGTCTTGTTACTGGAGATGAAAAGATGTTAATTAAATTATTTTTTCAAATGTCTCTTATAGTCATTGACCCTTGGACCCTCATTTACTTCCCCTTAAGTCCCCTGAACTCCTACAGACTGTCAGTCTCGGGTAAGGTGCGTCAGACCAATATATCAGGCTGGCAGGGTTATTTACTTGCAGACCAATACATTGGGCTGGTGGCTTGAAAAGGTTAATTCTGAAATATGAATTTATAACAACAGTGCAAATTAAACTGTTTTATTTTTGCTTGAAAAGCAAAAGGCCACCTTTTTGTCCCCCTTTGTCAACATGCCACATTCTCCTAGAAAGGGATACACCGCTGCTGTATAAAAAACGTTGACATCTTGGACCTTGGCGGTATAATATTCAGTTTGACTGCAACCTTGCTAAAATGACTATTTATAAAGTAAATCTGTGTTTAACATTTCATTGTAGAGAATAATAAATCTAAAAGTCTTTGTTGTGTGTTCAAAAATAGCAGACATAGGATTTAGTTTCCGGTAGTGTGGGCAATATTTGACACCAGAGTGGTGGATGTTAGGCCATATAATTCTACCAATCAGAAAAGTTGTTCCAGTGGATGTCTCTAATCAAGTAGATTAACCTGCTGTGTTTCTATCTATGTTTCAAAAATTAAAGGTTCATACCCTGACAGCTTTCTGTATTCTTTTTTCTGTCACATTTTCATTTTTAGTCCATTTTATTTTTATGTTCAGTTAAAATATTTAGTTGTGGAACAAAATCCTGTATACTAATGGACACAACTCCATTTATCACCTCTTTGCTGGAAGATTAACTTTCTTTAAATCTAACATTTAGAAGTTCTGTCTTTGTTGAGCAGGTGCTTGTTATAGGATCAGGTCCTTGTGGTTTAAGGACTGCTGTAGAATGTGCTCTACTTGGTGCTAAAACAGTTTTGGTGGAAAAAAGAGACAGATTTTCTAGGAACAATGTTCTTCATCTATGGCCTTTTCTAATTACTGATCTTAGAAACCTAGGGGCCAAGAAGTTTTTTGGAAAATTTTGTGCTGGAGCCATAGATCACATTAGTAAGTTCATATTAAATTATATAGAGACTAGTTTATTTATTTTTTTAAAACATTGCCATTAAAGTATGTGTCAATAATGTGATAATTGTAATAAATTATATTATAAATATAGAATTTATAAATTATAAAAAGTGTTTTTTCATAATGAGACACCCTAGAAAAACATACCACCTAAAATATCTAAAATCTTATTGTCAAAATATGTACAAATTTGAGATAATGTCTTTAATTATTAGAAAGAAAATCTTCTGAATTGAATCACTTAAAAAGAAATATGAATGAATATATTCTTAGTATAAAGTTCTTAAAATCCACTGAAAGAACTACCTGTTCTTCAACCTGTTCTATGAGAAAAACATATATTATATTATAATATAATCTGAAATTCTTGTGGATTTTTATTAAATAGCATTATCTGAACCATATTTATTTCTGCAATTAACTATTCTTTATTTTAGGTATAAGACAATTGCAGTGTATACTGTTGAAGGTGGCCTTATTGCTTGGTGTAGAAGTCCATGTTAATGTGACATTTCAACATTTGGTGGAACCTCCTATAGATCAGAGTACAGGTTTGTTAAAATTGCATTTCCTGGGATGTTTTTTTTTTTTTTTTAAGGTTTATTTTATATTACTAATCAATAATAACATTAGTATATACAGTATGAATTCAATTTCATTTTACTTGCAGACTAAATGAAAAGAAAAAAGCATACCAAACAATGGAATTGAATATCTTGTTGAAATTTAACATTTTTAAAAATATATATTTAAAGCAAGAAAGTGTACTTTTATAGCTTAACCTAGAGATCTATGTCAGATTTGAAATATTCTACAATCAAAAAGATCTGTTGTAATATATTCCAATGCTTTACTACTTGACTTGCAGGTTGGCACTGTAAGGTGTTACCAGATAATCACCCAGTCTCAGAGTATGAGTTCAATGTTCTCATTGCTGCTGATGGCAAGAGAAATACTTTACCAGGTGAGAAGTTCACTTCATACATTTGTGTTTTTCTTACATAACATTAAGTAGTTTCTGATCATGTCTACTATTTTTATCTCACAGGCTTCAGGCGTAAAGAATTTCGTGGCAAACTGGCTATTGCAGTCACTGCCAATTTCATCAACAGAAATACACAAGCAGAAGCTAGGGTGGAAGAGATTAGTGGCGTGGCTTTTATATTCAACCAGAAATTTTTTCTTGATTTGAAAGAGAAGACCAGAATTGATCTTGAAAATATTGTTTATTACAAGGATGATACTCATTATTTTGTTATGACTGCTAAAAAAGCCAGTCTGTTAGAGAAGGGTGTACTGAAAGAGGTAAGAATTGAACCTGAGAAGCCTTGAACATTTTATATTGTTGGCTAAGATAAAACTAAAATTTACAAAATGTTCTTCATTCTGCTTCTTTGAATTTCTAACTAGTTGTTCAGGACAAACATTCAAAAACAAAATTTGTATTTTTTGTTACATGGAATACTTTGTTTTAAATTTACTTTAAAGTTTCTACAAATATTGGATCTCTGATACCAATGCAGAATATTCCAGTACTTGTTTCATTTAGTACACTACACACATTTTTTTTAGCTAACTGCATAGATATCACATTTTGTTATTTCTGCCAAATGTACACATTTTATCCTAAGAATTTCATTAAATTATGCAATTCAATTATAATGCAATTGTTGTATAAATTTTATAAATATTTCTGTTTTTATTTGTTTGAAAGGATTTCGCTGATACTGTTGCTTTACTTGATCGGTCCAATGTCAATCAAGATGCACTTATGGCATTCGCACGTGAAGCAGCTGACTTCTCCACTAACTACCAACTGCCAAGTTTAGAATATGCTGTCAATCATTATGGCCAGGCTGATGTGGCTATGTTTGATTTCACGTCCATGTTTGCTGCTGAGAATGCCTCCAGATTTGTCTATAAAAATGGGCATCATTTATTGATGGGACTTGTTGGTGACACATTGTTGGAGGTAAAAACCTTGGTTTCCGAATACTTAAGAAGAGTAGACTTGATTTCAATTTACATGGTCTTCTTTTATTAGACTTATGTTTACTGTTTTATTTTGTTACCAGCATGGTAAACTTTTTTTTTTTTTTAGATTTTCAAATTCAATTTATTTTCTAGCCATTTTGGCCCACTGGCTCTGGTTGTGCTAGAGGATTTCTTGGTGCCTTTGATGCTGCATGGATGATAAGAAGCTGGGCCTTAGGCTGCAGTCCTTTAAAGGTTTTATCAGAACGAGAAAGTATTTTCACAGTTCTGTCTCAGACTACACCCAGTTACTTACACAAGAATCACAATGCCTATAGCATAGATCCCAACACAAGGTACAAGGCTTTCCCTTTTTTTTATATGTCATTTGTTAGTGTTTGACAAGTATTCATGTATAGTTTGTGCCATTTGGATGAATTGCTCTAAAGGGATGTTGCTGTGCATTTCTCAAAGGAAGCACTAGCGCTGTCAAGGTTTCTAGGGTTTGCTCTAAATATGTTGACACAAATTCAGAGAAGGTGTACTTACATTACAAATCTTGGAGCCTTTGACTTTAATAATCTGTTATTGCTATTTGATGGTAACTTTTGATATAATTTTTTGATTTAGAAATGGATTTTCTCCTACACCTTACAAATAGATTCAACAATATTTTTTAAGGTACCCAAACTTGAATGTGAGAGCCATCAAACCAAACCAGGTGAAGCATCTATACGAAGGTGGTGTGTTTGATGAGAAAGAATTGGAGGAAGAAGATATCTCAGCAGTGGCTGCAGCAAACAAAGTACCTAATGGTAATAGGAATGACAGTGCTAAAATATTGGTCACATTGTGAAGTTAAACAATTTACTGCTAATAGCAATGTTAGACTGGTACTATGATCTTTCTTTACTCTGTCCAAACATATATTTGGTAACTGTGGAATTAAGAAACATCTGATAACTTTAAGTTTGAAGATCAGGCCAGAGCCAAAACTTCAATGTATTTTTTAAAAGGACCTCATTGATTAGTTGTATCCTGGATTCTGAAGATGCACAGTTTAAAATTATTGATTTCAGAGATGTTTTTAGAAAGTCAAGTCTTTAAATCTTCTAGCTTTTTATAGCTGCATTTCACTAGACCATACTTTGTCTATTTTTTAAACAAGATCTTACATTGTCTTTTTTAACATTACATCACAAGACCTTACTTTGTCTACTTTTTTACTTTTTAACATTATATCACAAGACTTCAAGACCTTACTTTGTCTACTTTTAAAAATTACATCACAAGACCTTTTTTTGTCTACTTTTTAACATTATATCACAAGACCTTACTTTGTCTACTTTTTAACATTATATCACAAGACCTTACTTTGTTTACTTTTTAACATTACATCACAAGTCCTTACTTTGTCTACTTTTAAAAATTACATCACAAGACTTCAAGACCTTACTTTGTCTACTTTTTTACTTTTAAAAATTACATCACAAGACTTCAAGACCTTACTTTGTCTACTTTTTTACTTTTTAACATTATATCACAAGACCTTACTTTGTCTACTTTTTAACATTATATCACAAGACCTTACTTTGTTTACTTTTTAACATTGCATCACAAGTCCTTACTTTGTCTACTTTTAAAAATTACATAACAAGACTTCAAGACCTTACTTTGTCTACTTTTTTACTTTTTAACATTATATCACAAGACTTCAAGACCTTACTTTGTCTACTTTTTTACTTTTTAACATTATATCACAAGACTTCAAGACCTTACTTTGTCTACTTTTTTACATTATATCACAAGACCTTCAAGACCTTTTTTTTGTCTACTTTTTAACATTATATCACAAGACCTTACTTTGTCTACTTTTTAACATTATATCACAAGACCTTACTTTGTCTACTTTTTAACATTATATCACAAGACCTTACTTTGTCTACTTATTGACATTTCATCACATTTCATAACATTACACCACAAGACCTTACTTTATTTACTTTTTAACATTACAAGACCTTATTTTGTCTACTTTTTACATTACATCACAAGTCCTTACTTTGTCTACTTTTTTTTTTCGGTTCCAGCAGATCTGACAATTGACAGTTACACTTTGTTGCGTTGGTGTCAGAGAGTTCTCAACACTGGCAAGTACAGGGATGTACATATTGTGGATTTCACAAGTTCCTGGAGAAGTGGTCTGGCACTGTGTGCTCTTATTCATTCCTTTCGACCTGAACTGATGTAAGTGGACACATTAGTTTTGTAAACTCTGTTAGGAAAAGATTGAAACCAGTTGTAGTATGTGATTTAATGAGTTGCCAAAACAGTTTAATTCTAGTTTTAATCTGTTTATAATTTTCTGTTTCAGTCAAAACACATTACTTATGGAATGTGAAGTTGCTGCTAATAACCATTTGGTGTGTTGAATAGATTTGTTGTTTTTTTTAAATACTCTTCATATGAAGCTTTTTACTAATGTAAAGATATTGATACAAACAGTATTAATGACTTTCAGACTTTAAGAATAGATGGTATGACAAAGTTGGTGTTGACTTTTACAGGCTTTCACTACTGCTGAAAAAGAATTGGGTATTACTCCTGTCATGACTGGTGAAGATATGGCCAAACATGAAGCCCCTGATAAACTTACAATGATTTCTTATTTATCTCAGTTTTATGAGTTGTTTAAAAATGAGCCATTGCCTTCCAGTGAGTACAACACTTTTTTTTTTAAATTTTATTTGTGATAATGAAGAAAAACAAAAGGTGTAAACAATTAAATGGCTGGTATCAAGTCTTCAATGTCACAGAGCAAGAACAAAAATACTTGTTAATACTTGGACTAAAATTATACTCAAGTCAACATCAACACTTTCTTAAAATTAATAAAAACAAGTTTTTTTGTTTTGGTCTACTTTTGAAGGAACCTTTTAGTTTTTTTTTGTTTTTTTTTTAATATAAAAGCCAAACATTTAAACTTACAAATTATTTTATTTATTCAGATAAATTACCATTTCATCTTTAACCATAAATGTTTACTAGTGTTTATGAGTTAAGTCATTCAAATGTAAGATTATAATAGTGAAACAGAAAGTAAATAATTACTAAGATACTAGTCTTTGCAAGTTTGTTTTTTTTAATGAAAAAAGTAAGCTCCATGAAATAACCTTAAACTAAGAGATATGTACAGATTTGTAAATTTGAAATATGTTATGTTTTTAGAAATGGGCCTTTCTTTAAATAAACTTACTATCTTATTTGAAATAGTGACAAAATTAATCATATTTTTTCTTTAGCTATCCCCCTTCCAGCCAAAGCAAAAAGGAAAAGTTTACCCATGGAGACATTGGTGCCTAAACCTTCCCAGTCTCCAAAGAGACATCTTTCAATCTTACAGAAATTAAAATCAAGGTCAAAAAAGGTAAGCGAAATAAGAAATAAATTTTTGTTTAGCATTCCGTTTAACATCATGGCCTATAAAAACCAGTTTACATTTCTTCTAGCGAAAAGAGCAAGAAGAAACTAGTGATGAATTGACTTTTGGGTCCAAGAAAAAGAAGGACAGACAAGAGGTACGTTTTCTAGTCATCAAATTTCTAGCACTTACTTTGCTAACACTGCACTTATGTTGCCAAGATGTTTCTCTACCAGCACTTATTTTTTTTTTTTATACAAAACAATATGGATATATCATTTCAGAAAATTGATGTAGAATTGACTCAATATAACAAATTGCCAATGAGTGAGATAGCCAACCGGCTTCAACTGAACCGTAAAGCTGAAGATGTCAGGTTGAAGGTTAACAAAAATGAAGAAAGGTCAGGTGCTGTCAGTGTAACAGCAATGGCAGACTTGTTAGTGTCAAAGTTCAAGAGTATTGAAGGAAATCAACCGTCAGAGTTAATCAGAAAATTGGTATGTGCTTTAATATGTTTCTATTATTTGTTGGGCTATTTTATTATGTAAAAGAATTAAACAAAGTGAAAAGGAAATACTTTATGTTCTTTAAGTCCATGTAGGGATGCAACTTATATTCACATGTATATTCTTATGCTCAATTAAAAAAGTAAGATTAACATCAAATTGAAGTTTAATTATGCATAGGGTGTATTGTAATGACTCTACACTATATTACCATATGTTTTTGATGTTTGTTTTTTTTTTTTTAATTTGCTTTAAAGTATTAATTTTGTTTTAGAAAGGTCAACCTACCCTGTTAGCAGCAAAGCCTGAAAGTGAATTTTGTTCTTTTTGTCACAAAAGAGTCTACCTGATGGAACGAATGAGCGCTGAGGGAGAATTCTTTCATCGCAACTGTTTCAAGTGTGATCACTGTGGAGTTAGTTTGAGATTGAATCATTACTCTTGTGATAGAGATACTAAACCAGGTAGTTTAAATATCATTACTCTAGCTATTTTATATGTCATTACTTTTGTGATATATATATAGACTAAATTAGGTATTTTATATATCATTACTCTTTTGATACAGATACTAAACCAGGCATTTTAAATTTTAATATTATACTCAAGGTATTTTTATTGTTATTCTTGATAGAGATACTTATCTTGTAATAGGGATACTAACTAAATCAGGTTTTCTACATTATTATATATGGAGTAAATAAGTCATTTCTCTCATATCTGAATATATTTCAGTTTTAGACTAACTTGTTACAGTCATGGTAGAATAAATAAATTGGGTCTTTAAAGAGGGATTTTGCTTAAGATTGAATCATAGCTATCATGATAGAGCTGAGTGAGTCAATCCTGAGAACTCCAAGGCGAGCCTAGGGCTGCAACCACACCTTTCCACCAAACTCAGTTCTGAGCAGCTGCTTTCTTCATCTGTTCCCAAGGCATTCCAGTATCCCCAATCTCGCTGATGACTGACCTCTTCCAGGTTTGCTTGGGCCTGCCCACTTTCCTCTTTCCTAGCAGATTTCAATCAAGTGCCTGCCTTGCCATGATAAGAGCTGCTAAACTCTATTTCTTTATTTCTTAACTTTTATATTTTGTCACTGATATGTTACCAAAATGTTGACTGCAGCGTTAAAAAATATGTTTTGTAGGCTGTGACTATTTCTATTTTATTTTTTGTGTCCACAGTTAAATTCTATTGTTTTAGACATACTCTACCTGAGTTAAGAATCAAGTCACAAAGAAAAAGTCTAGAAGAAAAAACTTCAGTATGTTTACATTTTTATTACTTAGTAATCTTGACTTCAAAATATAAGTGTGTATACCTAGTTTGACAATGTGAACATTAAACAAAATAACTTATAGAAACTTAATAAAATCCTAAATGCTTCAAGTAAGATCATTGGCAACAAAAAAAGAAAAAACCCAAAAAACTTAGACATCTATTTGAGAAAAACATTACTAAGAAAGCTAAAGATTGCAAATATTAAAACAAAAAAAAAACCTTTAGCAGACAATTTTAACCTTTGACCATCATGAAAAAAATACAAGTCACCAATAGCAAAAACAAAAGTCACAAGAACTCTTTTGTTTTAGGAAACAATTTTTGTGGCAATTCAATAAAAGCCAACTTTCTGAAATAAGCTTTACATGTAATGTTAGAGGGAAACTCTGGTATCAATGTGCATTTTGTTTGCTGTTGTTGTTTTGTTGTAAAACATTTCACCAAGGATAATTACATATATTCATATTTAATATATATTAAGTAGTTAGCATTTTATTATAATAAAGCCAATAAATAAAATTAGTCAATCATTTTTCATTGACTTACATACTAATTGAACAATACTATATTGGCCAACAAAATTTTGTTTTTCCTTTGATAATATAGTTGTTTGTGTGTTTGAGATTTCCTTGTTTAATTCTCATTAGAAGAAGTTACCCGAGTTAATCACATCTTCAGCATTAAGTGTGGACATTCTAAATGCCTTCAATGACAACATTACAGATTGTAAGTTAATTAATTATAATAGTGTTTTGTAATGCTTTAATTTATTGTCTTCTTAATATGAACCTTCAGAATTTCCATAACTCCAAACTACTTTAATGCAAGAGATAATAACCTGATCCTATTTATTTAGTAATCTTTACAAAAGGTGCTGGGTTTGTCTTTCACCAGTAGTTCACTCATGGCTATGTGACTCCATATTTTCCAATATTATCTTTAATTTGACTCTTGCTATTTTCATTTTGTTTTTTAATTGCACTGAGTTTTATTAGGATTTTTGGGTGAATTTCCAAAATGGGGTTTTATGCCCTGAAGATCCAAAAAGCTACCTGTCATTTCCAACATTTTGGGGATGTTTTGGATGGTTCATGGTAGGAAGAAATATCTTTCAGAGTTTCTTCAATTTTCAATAATGTGTTACTCACCGAGTAATTCTTGACAATAAACACTCACTTTGATTGTGCAAATCTGCAGTGAAATATAGTTTTGGAAGTAGATTTTGTACCCAACACTTGGTTTTTCCTAGTGTTATCTGCTTCTAAAATGTTTAATCTTATCAACTAAAGGATGTGGGATATTTGGCTAAGTTTCAATCCTGATGTTGACCAGGAATTTTCAATTGGGATTTGACTCAAGCTGAGTTGTGTTTTTCTGGGCCTCCTAATGGCAGCATGGAAACCTTCTCCCAGATGCTTCCCTCCCCTCCTCCTCACCATGTCCACACAAGAAATTTTGGACTAGAGTACACTGAGCATCTATAAATAATATCAAGCCAATGACTATTTTGTTTATGTACATGACTGTACTTTGTGCATTGCCTGTTGTACCTTATTGTGATTTTCTCCTTCAGCCTCTGAGTTGTCACCACATCTCCTTGCTAAAGATGTGACAGAAAATAAAAATATGCAAGAGAGAGTAGAGTTTGAGATTTCATTTGATGGTTGTGAAGAAGAGTCAGAAGAGGAACAGTTTGAACACAATTTAAGAGCTTCCTTATCTAACCCACTATCTGATGGAGATGATGACTCGGACTCAGATTCATATTCAGAGTAAGAAATACATTGGTAGAATATCATTAGGTTTAGTATTTGAGAACTATTTGAAGTTAAAGTTATTAGATTGCACTTTCACATTCTGATTTTTGTGTTAATCTTTAATTTTATTAGAACTGTGTTGATTGAAATTAATTATTTTCACAACCCCATATAGAAGTAGAACTTTTTTTGTGTGTCGTCCACTGTAAGTGATTGAGATTATCTTTGTTTCTAAAGAAAATTTGATGGCTGGGATTGTTACTTATATAACAATCTTAGACAAGGGTGCTTTATCAGAGGCTATTTGAGACGCATGCCATTGGGAGTATTTTATAGACAAAAGGAGCTTATCCCCATTGACACCCCTGGCCATGACAACATAATGCGCATCTCTTGGAAGGACCATGTCTCCAATCAGGAAGTTTTGAGATAGGCCAATATGAACAGCATGTATGCTCTCCTGACACAAAGAAGGCTTGGACATGTCACCCGCTTGCCAGATGGTAGAATCCCGACAGTTATCTTGTATGCTGAGCTTGTGGAGGGAGTCAGACCCAAGGGCCGTCCAAGACTAACTTATAGAGATATCTGCAAGCGAGACATGAGAGCCACAGACATCAACGATAGTATAATGGGGAAAGAAATATCCAAAGACCAGTGTGCATGGAGACAGACTGTGCGTGCTGGGACATTCCTCGCTGAGAGCAAGAGAAACGAAGCGGCCTTAAAAAGAGAGAAAAAAAAGAAAGCTGCCCTGTCAGCTAGCCCTGAATCAGACGCATACACATGCATAATTGTGGCAAAGTCTGCCTCTCTAGAATTGGCTTGATTAGTCTCAAGACAAAACCAGTGACTCATCTGGGCGCATTCATTGCCTTCTGAGACAAAAAGGAGCTATATATAATGGTGGCTTGCCACAGCTGGTTAAAGTAATTGATTGTTTTGTTTTTTTTACATATTACCTTCTTTAATTATTGTACTAAGTGTATCTAGCTCTAATGGTGATATGAATTTGTCTAGGTAAAGTAAATGTTTTTGTTGTGCTGGACATGTGACCTCTTGAACTTATTGCCACAGAAACTAATAAGTATACTAAGCACCCCTGAGATTGTGAGTCGACAGAAAGTTAATACAAGACTTCAAACAAATAAACAGTTACATAAATCAATCAAACACTTATCTCTAGAACCTTAGCTACATAACTTCCAAATAGAAGCTTTTATAATAGTAAAACAACAGCTACTCAGAAAATGATCACATTAGCATAACCACCAACAAAACTGACTCGTTAGCACTTTAATAATAATAATAATCTCTATTATCTGTGAGGAAATTTGTTTTACAATTGTGCATTACAAAAAAACAATACACAGCGGTGACATCATACCAAATGTCAAACTTGAAATTTGACTTATTTATTACTCATTTTATGTGTTTATCAAATTATTTGGAAACTTTCATGGCTGTGGTAGTATTCTAAGACATAATTTGGTTTTAAGGTGAAACCTTCCCTTAAACATTACATGTTAAATCTTCAATAGTAAGTTACATTTTGTTTTGACATGAAACTAAATTTATAATTTGGGTAAATATCCCTTAACAATTACCTCAAAAATAAATAATAAAATTCTGCCACCTGTTAAATATGAGCACCAATGTTTACTGCTTGAAATGATGGCACTCACAAAACTAGTCATTTCATTTTAAAACTAATGTCATTTTTCTTACAGCTTGGACAGTGATGATGAACTTTGGGAGAGTGCACTTGATTCCCTTAAATCTCCAACGTTAAGCTCTGACCTGCAAAGAAGCTGGGAAGCTTATCAATCAGAAAGTATATTACATACTGAGAACCAGTCTCTGGAGTATGTAAGTGTCACAAATGACAATGATAAAGAAAACAATGAGTCATCTACTGAAGTGGAGCAAGGTAATTGTTGTTTTTTTTCTGTTGTTTTCTTTATGCAGTAAATCATACTTATAGAAAGTACTATTTCATTTTTTTCTGTTTCTCTATAGACTCTGACTCTGAGGAAAGCAGTGAAGATAAAAAACAAGAAGACACTTATGACTCCTCCAAGGAGGAAGTCTCTCAAAAAACATTACTAAGTCCTGTTTCTAAAATATCCCTGAGTAAAGCCAACTTCTTCTCAGAGCCTCCAACTGTTGTTAGCCTGGACCCATGGAGTATGTTTGGTATGGTGACTAAGGAGCCTGCACATAAGGAGGAAGAGGAGAAGACCAAGGGTTCAGAGTCTGTACCAGCCCCTGACATACAGGAGAGTTTCAGTGATGCAGATTCTTTAGGTGAACTTAATGGAGATGTCTATTTGGATAACATGCCAGAAGAAGCTGTTAAAAGTCACAGTGACACTCTAGGTCAGGGTAAAGCCTGGCAGTCAGAATCAGAAAATGATGGAGATGATGAAAATGTTACAGATGACAAAAACCAAAACAAAGTGTCTAAACATTTAGCCCATGAACAGTTGGCGGGTTCAGATTCTGCTGAGGATTTACAGTTTGTTGAAGGCAGGCTTAGCCCCAGTGCCAGGAAGGCCAAAAAGTTTCGCATGAAACGTCAAACTAAGCAACCCAAGAAACTTATATACTCTGCATCCACTGACAGCAAACATGGTAGAAATGAAACCTCTGATTCATCATCTCCTGATGTAGCCCTAGAGCAAACTCACAACGTGGATGAGAAGCAGACAAACAATACAGGAGACATAACTCTTGACATGGTCCCCAAACTGTCAGACACTTCAGACATTGATGATCTAATCATAACAAACATTGATGACAGGTTTGTGACATCCAGACAGAAAAAAACAAAGGCCAATTTGCAGCCTAGAACCAAAAAGAAAATTGTTAAAAATAAAAATAAAAATGTGAATCCATTAAAAAACAAGGAAGAGTCCCTGACTCCTACCTCTCAGATAACAGAATCCAAATTAGAACTTGACAAGATGAAGTTTGCTGATGTGACAAAAACATCTGTTTTAGCTCTTGTGGAGTCATTTTCAGACTCGGACACTTCACCTATTGACAAAACTGGGGGGGGTGTGTTGGAATGTAATCCACTGTCTCCCAAAGAAAATACTTCCACACTGAAACCTCTCTTGGACAATTACAATGATTCATCATCCAGTGACATTTTCTTTTCCCCGGTTTCAACTTTCGATGAATCACCTTTTACACCTTCTGTAGCAATAGATACAAAGAAAATAGATTGTTCTGACCAGAAATCAATGCAAAAATCTGATTCATCTTCTTCTTATCCCAAAACTGAAACAGAACATTCAGATAAAAATTCTAAATCTCATTCATATTCTTCACCTTTGGATAGCGATTCCCATAATAAAACTGATTCAGATGTTTCAGATCAGAAAACTGATTCCCATTCCTCTGTATCCCAAAGTATAAGCTCAGAAGGTTTTCTGGGTAGAAAGTCCAAGAGTAAAGCTCCTGAGCTGACAGCTGTACAAGTAACTCCAAAAAGTGACAAAGCACATGCAAATAAAGCAAATCATGACACTGTTTCTGATCCATCTCTAAACACAAAATCATTACCGCCCCCACAAAATGCTTACAGCCCTGGCAAGACAAAGGTAACTGTAGACAAAAGTAGACTGCATCTAGGTTCTTCCTCTGACCTAGCAGAGTCTGACTTGGAACATGGAAACAAAAGAAAAATATCGGCGGATGGCATTTTCATCAAGACCACAGCTGATGACATTCCTTTTGCTGATGATGACAGTGAATCTGAGGAACAGTTTTACACACCCCAACCATTGAACAAGGTTTCATTTTCAGCTCCAGCCACTGATGTTGCAGACAGACAGAAAACTAAAGTTCCAGTAGATAGTTCTTTTAATGATACTCACCATCAAAATGTATCTTCAAAAAATACTCACCAGAATAGAGTCTTTCCATCCCATTTACCTTTGACTGGCTGTAGTGAACAAAGTGCCCATGCTAAGACTAAAGGCAACAAGCCAGCCATTGAGAACAAGTGGACAGATGCTGCTGTCATTGATGCTCCCAAAAAAGAAACCAAGAAAGAGTTAGCAATATGCTCATTGTTCCATTCTGAGGCTTCAAGACGAAAAGAACCTGGTTCATCACATCCTAGAAGACCATTACCTGTTACTTATAAAGCCAATTGTAAGTAGTTTCCTTTTAATGCACATTAATTGTAATGGTGGCCATAGAGCTTAATCTTAGACACTTATCCCTGTACAGTTAATCCCTGAACAAGAGAGAATTTATTAAACACATTTTTCCCCCTCAATTTCTGCTGAACAAGAAAAAAAAAACAACTCTTTTTATCTAGGAATCTGGTCCAATTGTTGTTGTTTTTTTAAGGTTGTGCACAATTACTCCCTGCACTCCTGGGAAGAATGTAGACTTAGGAGGCAATGTTGGGGCAAAGGTGCTAATTTCATGTTCAAGATTTTCTGTCCCATGATAACAAATCATATACTGGTGTTTGTTGACAAGACATTGTTAGAAAGGCTTGTTTTGTTTTTTTCACATTTTAATTACTCTCAAAGTTGTTTTCTGTATAGCATTTCCAATTTTCATGTGAAATGATTCCACCTGTACTCTGATTGCTTCAAGACTGATCAAATGCTACAAATACATGTTCATTCATATGCTAGTAGATAACTATTGTTCAAAGGAAAATCAATATAAGAAAATCATTATAATACAACTAAATAGGTCAATATACTGTATTCAGTACTTACATTAGCTAGTTGTTATATTTATCAACAATTATCTCACAACCATTTAAGATTTCAATTTTTTTTAGCTCAAATTATAGTTGATTAAATAATTTTCAGAAATGTATAGTTCAACTGTCTTTTTTTTTTAATTTAGTGTCTGGGATTAATTTAAAATGTCTGGTGATACAATGGCAGGGGATTTAGGACTGGGAACCAAGTATTAACTACTGGTGTAAAATGTAATAATGTGATTTTTAAATTGTATACAGTCACCACAAATTTTTTATGAAAACAACTTACCAAAGTAACAATTTACATTGATTTGGTTTTGAAATGATTTAAAAATTCAATACAAGATTTACTGTTTATTAAAAGGATTAGATTTTTTGTAAAAAATAAAAAGTCACATCACCCTAACTAGGCTATTACTAGAATATGCATCCTCTGTTAGAGATACCCTAGATCTAGAAAATCTAATCTAAAATAAGCAAAATAAAATAAAGAAATGATTATGAGTAAAAAACAAATCACTAGATTCAAAGTTGCAGATAAGATTCAGAAGAGTAAAATAACCATGAAATACAAAACATTAAAAAAACAACTTCATACTCAGATAATGACACGTTTCTTATTCAATATTTTATGCTCATCACATTACAATTATTCCTTTTTTCCAAAAGCTATTGAATTATAGAAAAGGTACCTGAATTAGGTAACCACTTAGATATGTCAGTAGAAGAGTTTAAATCTGTCAGTTTATAGTTAAAATCTTAGACATTTAAGAATAGATGAACACATGGATAAGAAAATGATGGACTACAACTATATCTAATTCATCTAATACCACTTTTGTGTGTTCAACTAATGTATTCTTTGTAAAAGACTTGTATGTTTTCTTAAATGAACAGGTGATGAACTTTCCGATGAACTCTCAGATGAAAGCCACGTTTCATTTAAGCCCATGCAAAAAAAGGTGAGTTGTCTACAACTAGACCATTAAGCAGAGATTAAATTAACTTCCGAGCAGAGATGCTAATTCTGTTGTTTTAATTTTTTATTCATTTTTTTATTCATGTCTGTAGTTTGCAATTTGTGTTATAAAGTTGACTGCCTGGTATGGCAATCTGAACAATAAAAATAAAAATATACTTCATAAAATCATAAATGCTGAAAATAAGGTCATTGGTAACAAGTAAACCCCATTTGAATAACTATTCGAGAGAAACATTCATAAGAAAGCTAAAAAGATTTTTTAATTAAAAAAACACAGCTCTGGGTCAGGATTTTGATATTTTACCATCACAGGGGATCAAAGACATTGATTACAAAAACAAATAGACACAAAAACTCTTGTTTCCCTGGCAATCAAATCATTAAATACAATTCCACTATATGATATTTCACATGTAAGGTATATTTTGTCTTTTAAAGTTGTTATGTTTTGTTTGGTGTAATGCATAAATTGTAAGACTAGTTTCCTTATGAATAAAAAGATTATTATTATTCTTATACTTGTACATTATTCTATAATTAGGTGTTGTTTTTTATTTGAACCAAACATTTCAGACTGAGGACCTGGATGCTCGTGTAGCCAGAAGACTTAGCAAAATGCATGCTAAGCAACACAAACGAGCTGAACAAAGGCGATTGCGTATGGCCCAGGAAATACAGAGACAGTTGGAAGAGGTGGAAGTGAGACAAAGAGAACTGGAAGAACGAGGTATTGCTGTTGAAAAGATGTTACGTGGAGATGGATCTGGTAAGTCTATTCTGCATGTACTAGTTGAAAGTCATTTTGATCACCTGTAATTAGAAACAAATAAAACAGGTTTTAGACAAAGTTTTCATATGTATTTTGAATTTGTTTTTTTATCTATCAGCATACATTTTGAACATTTTTATTGTGTAATCAACACAGTTTTTAAAGTTTTCATGAGTAATCAGCATTCAGTTTTAAAAGTGTTCGTTTATAATCAGCATAGTTTTAAAAGTTTTAATGTGTAATCAGCATAGTCTTAAAAGTTTTCATGTGTAATCAGCATAGTTTTAAAAGTTTTCATGTGTAATCAGCATACAGTTTTAAAAGTGTTTATGTGTAATCAGCTTACATTTTGAACAAGTTTTTTTTAAATAATTGTATTTTTGCAGATGATGAGGAAGACATGGATGATGCCCAACTCATGAGTGAATGGTTCAGCCTAGTTCATGAAAAAAATGCCTTACTAAGATATGAATCTGAATTGAATGTAAGGTAAGTCCTTTAGAAAGTTCTAGTGTTTTAAATATTTAGTGACTCAAGCTATGACACCTATTATAATTATTGCAATTTTTTATGCAGTATTTTGTATGTGTTGATTTAATTTTTTAAAAGAGTGAAAAATTATTTAATATGTCCTCAGAGCCAAAGAACTTGAACTTGAGGATAGACAAGCAAGACTAGAATCTGATTACAGAGAACGGTCTAAGAAATCTGGTCAGTAAATATTACTTTTACTAAATGTTTTATTCTGTGGTCATAGAATTTTATTAAGTTCAAATCTTAATTATAAGCGTAAAATACCACTGACTGATTTATTTATGTATCAAGAGATCTCAGCAACCACTGTACAGATTCGCATGAAATTTTGTACACAGTTTCCTGTTACCTCTTAAGTGCTTGCTAAGAAAGGGTTTTGAAAAACCACAACCTTTCTTTTAAGCCTTTGTATTTTATTTTCAGTATTCCACAAAAATATCACATTATATATAATCAGGGTTCATAGCGCTCCTAAAATCTCCTAAAAAATGAAAAGTCTCCTGAAATCCTAAAATTCTCATAAAAATTGCTAGAAGTCTCCTAAAATTTTGTCCACTCTCCTAAAATTTTTACCCAATATTAATTTTTAAATATAATTTTGCTTACTTCTTGCTAAAAATGTGGGGGAAAAAAACAACAGCATAACTATGGGCATTCTGATCGGGCTGGCTGTGATAATGAGTTGACCAGTGATGCATCTACACCGCCTTTCACTCACTTGTGAAGCGCGACCTCGTGATTGAAGATGGCATTTCACCCAGCAGCGTAGAAATGGCTGTTACGACTGAACTTGCGCTAGATCTAGTCTGTAGTGACTATTGTCTATAATTAGAGCAATTACCAGTCTAATGTGTAGGCTACACCCCTTGGGGCCTTCCCTCACCTAAAATCTTTTTGTAACAGTAAGAGTGACTTCGCGTGGAAAGTCCATAAATCATCTAGCTAGAAATAGTAGATGTTGATCTAGATCTAAATCTAAGTTAGATCTAGTGAAGATAACTCGCACCTAACATGAAAACTCAGTGAATTTTAAACAATTTAATGGTCTCGATACATCTAGATAATGTCTAGATTACTCTAGAAATAACCCTGATTCTAGATTTACGCTAAATCAATAGAATCTAGTGAAGATAATTCGCATGCAGCCATGAAAAGCCCGCAAATTTTAGTGACTTAGATCTAGAGTCTAGATTTATGGTAGATTCAGTGAAGATAATTTGCACACAGCCATGAAAAGTCCGCGAATTTTAGTGACTAGATCTAGTGTATTTAGAGCAGCTAACTGTTTTGTAAATGACTCAGAACTTCTCAAATAAAGTACTAAGACCAACTTTTACAATTCCCTGATCACTTGTTGGAGCCTTCTACATTTTCCATAATGGACATTGAATCTGTGATCTTTCAAATTCTTAAATCTCTACTTTAAAAGTTTTTGTTTTTATTTTTGGATGTGATCATATAAAACAGAATAAATGGTTCATAAACAAAATTTGAGAAGAACTGAATACAGATGATGATAAGCCTCTGACTTGGTTATTATGTGTTGTCATTTTAGTTGTTTTTATGTTTGACAGAGAAAACAGAAAGTGACATTGCTGCTGAGGGTGAGCTTTTGAATGAATTGGTTGAAGTAGTTGAGCAGAGAAACACATTAGTGGCAATGCTAGAAGAAGACAGACTCAGGTAAATTAGATCTACAGTTTGATCTTACATTCTGAGACACATTGATGTATTTAGATCTACAGTTTGATCTTACATTGTGTCTTATTGGTGTATTTACTGACACTCAACTCTGTGTATCTCTTCCTCTAGAGAGCAGAAAGAAGACTATGATCTGAAGAAAATTATGGCTCAGAAAGGTTATCTATTATCTCCCCTGAGCTGTGATGTCAGAAGAGACCATGAAAAGGAAATCCTCCATATATAATTAGTTGCTAGAAAGTTGTTCATATATATATTTATATATATTTCCCCATTGTCTGGTCACATCTAGTCATTCATCATGATATTCTTAAATGTTTTATACCAGCTTTACGGCCGTATTCATTATTGGAGACGTCTTTATTCTTGTACATTTCCCTTCATGTGATAACTACTAATTGTTTTTTGTTTTTTTTTACATTTTAATTTCTTATTAATTAAAAGGTTGTTGTTTGTTTTTTTTTGGTTTGTTTTTTGCTAAAAGAATTTTTTCTGTAAATAAATCTACCTGCTGTTGCTTAATTGTTAAGCACATATTAATGTGTAAGAGATCACTTCGTCTTGATTCTGCATAAGCCTAAAGTATTTATTACTAATGATGACATACTGGACACGTTCCATTTTTTGTGTGTTAAGTTAAAATATAATTGTGTAATTCCAAACAAATAATTCTAGAAAATTGTATTAGATTTCTCGTTTAAAAGAAGAGAAAGAACACATTTTGCATGATCAAAGTAGTTGATTTGAAGGAAGATTAAGGCACATTTATGTTAAAGGCTTATTTCTCATTCCATATGCTAGGACAAATTCTTCTATAGTGCCGTTAGAGCATTGAAAGTGTGTCTGAATCAGCCAGGAAAACCAATGACTTAGCAGAGTGTAAGTCTCTAATTAACAAGCACATGGATACAATTAGGACATAGTTTACTGTTGAACAAAACATTTGTAATTTATAAGTTAAATGGGAAATAATTAAAATGTCAAGATGAGAGATTTGTTTTAGACTTTTATTAAAAAATATACAATGAAGATTGCATAATTACTCTCAAACATGTAAGAATTTATTAAGAAGTTGTATTTTTAAACAAAGAACTTTTGAAGCTGAGATGTTATACAATCACAGTATGCTTCAGTTATTCCTACATTCTCAACATTTTTTTTTCTTTTCTTATACAGTATTTCAGAATTGTTCTCTAGATTTTGTATTACTTTGTGTACAATAATTTTCTATGAATGATTTATAACAGAGTCATGTTTCAAATATTTATAAAAGCCTAGAGCTGGTGGTAACAATGCTGACATCTAAAGCAACACATTTTATAGTTGATGTTCCATTCTGGTGGAGACTTGACATCATGTGATCCAATTTTTGTTGAACTAGTGGGCTTTCACTTTCCATTTTGTCCTTTGATATCACACAGCACAACTGACCTGTGGATTTATTCGTTTGTTCAAATTGCTTTTTTTTTTTTAAATTCCTGAAATGTTTTTGATTCTAAAGACTTTTTTTTTTTCAATGAATATGTTTAGTTTTAAAATAGCATCATTACTTTCAATGACGGGACATGTGATTATTTTGTAAAATTGTACTGGTGTTTTAAACAATCAGAAGCTAATCCAAGTTTTAGGTCTGTTTCTTCAGTGCGAAACAAAGACCTCATGTTGATCAAGAATACTGCCATAGCAATATTCATGTTGTACAGTCTTCAGTGAAACTATTAATATTGTAGTCAATGTTTCACTAAGAAAATTGTAACAAAAATGTCTTTTGGAAGGGGGACAAAATGTACAGTAGACATGACTTGAGTAGCTAGTGTTTAGTAGCACTCATGTTTTTTGTCTGATATATGCAATTCTGTTAAAGGTTATCGTTATTGCCATTTACAAATTTAAATTGCATTTCTTTTTCTTACTACACCCATGGTTGAGTACAAGATAGTCTTGTTATGTGTGTGTGATGATTGAGTACAAGATAGTCTTGTTATGTGTGTGTGATGATTGAGTACAAGATAGTCTTGTTATGTGTGTGTGATGATTGAGTACAAGATAGTCTTGTTATGTGTGTGATGATTGAGTACAAGATAGTCTTGTTATGTGTGTGATGATTGAGTACAAGATAGTCTTGTTATGTGTGTGTGATGATTGAGTACAAGATAGTCTTGTTATGTGTGTGTGATGATTGAGTACAAGATAGTCTTGTTATGTGTGATGATTGAGTACAAGATAGTCTTGTTATGTGTGTGATGATTGAGTACAAGATAGTCTTGTTAATTGAGTACAAGATAGTCTTGTTATGTGTGTGATGATTGAGTACAAGATAGTCTTGTTATGTGTGTGATGATTGAGTACAAGATAGTCTTGTTATGTGTGTGTGCCTGCTCTCACTGGTGTGTCCATTAGTCTCCAAAGTTGATTCTGTAACTTAGATTTGTTTCTATTTCATATCAGTCATCATGTTGTAGCACTATGATGTCTTGATGCTGTAGAATGTCATAGCACCCATTCAAAGTGTCAGTGGTGTGGCACTGTGCCATTCCTATCTTGGATGTGGATGTTCAGTGCCATTCCTTAGGTTTTGTTCTTTCAGAAAGTCATCATTTCAGTAGCACTCTAGTCCTATTAAGAACCAGTTTCAAAGAAATCTCTATTCTTTTGTATTGTATTATCCATTACCCTAGTTAATACCCTGCATAAAACAAGTTTTAAATATTTTTGTTGCATGACATTTAACCATGAGCCTTTGTTTCTTTGTTTAGGTACCTCACAATGATGCTTATATATTATCTCCCTTAAAGTACGCCACCTAAAACTAAGCAAGTTTTCATTGTCATCTTCACATCCCTTGACTCTCATGTTTTTTATCTTGTGTCAAATGTTTTCAATGGTTCCATAATACAATTATCTTGTACATTTTGAATGTGCTTTTAGAGATGTCAATTGATCATTATAATTATATCTATTTCATGTTTAGCACAAGGAACAAATATTTCCATTGGATGTATTCTTTATATTATATTAACAATGAGTTACCTGTATTCTTTATATTAACTATGAGTTACCAGGTTCACCACTTATTCATCACCTAGCCTCAGTTAAGTGAACAGAAATGTAAACATTTTTAAAGAATTTTATGGGTTTTTTTTTCAAGGCATTTATGAACTTGACATCTCTCCATATTGATTGTAAAAGATGACATGAACATTTGTAGGAATGAATCTCAAATATAAGTGTAATCTACTTCCAATCTAGCCTTCACCTAACAGAGGTCAAGAATCAATATGTGGTCATGAGAACTAGAAAGTTGAAAGAAAAGTTTCATGTCAGAAAGTCTGATTCATACACTTGTTTGCATTGTGAATTATTTAACACATTAAGGTTGTTCATCTATACAGGTTTATTCACTTTATTTATAAGTTGTTCATTTTTGGACTACAAAAATCAGTCATGTTATTTTTTTAATTTATTTTAGGAGTTGACAATGTCCTACATTTCTAGTTGAGTAGTGTGGTATTAAGTGAATAAAGGTCCAGTAGTGAGTATGTCCTACATTTCTAGTTGAGTAGTGTGGTATTAAGTGAATAAAGGTCCAGTAGTGAGTATGTCCTACATTCTAGTTGAGTGTGTGGTATTAAGTGAATAAAGGTCCAGTAGTGAGTATGTCCTACATTTCTAGTTGAGTAGTGTGGTATTAAGTGAATAAAGGTCCAGTAGTGAGTATGTCCTACATTTCTAGTTGAGTGGTATTAAGTGAATACTGGTGCACCAATGGATTTCAGTTACTGCATCACATTTCCAGCTTTTTTTTTTTTCAAAACCTCATTTGCTCCTTTACACTACTTTTTTGTAACTATTGGCGATCATAAAAAGTTCTGGGCATTTACACAAGATAAAAGTAATTTTATTGATCCAATCAAATGGAAATTCAGTTTGACTACCATTGACAATATCAGCGTAACTATTACTACTATTACAATAACAGTATAGATGAAAAATTGGAACAACATTCACACAAGAAACACATACACATTCACAACCAGTGCTTTATGAATTTGACTTCTATGTACTTCTCGATTTTATACATTTCCAGCTTCTATTTTCATGGTGGTTTTATTGACCAAGTGGCTGGTTGTCATTGTTTCTAAATGATTGAAGTCACTACTCCTAGCGATGATTTTATTAGAAAAGTGTTTATTTCATAGGTGCTGACATTGAGAATCAAAAAGAAATAAGCTCATTTTGTTCAGTTCAAAGTTAATAGATGTTTTATGAATTTTAAATAATCTGAGATGAATGAATGTATTTTTAAGTACAAGAAATAGAAACAAGGTGATCACAAGATTGGGAAGATTGTCATGAATAAGAACATAGAAGACATCACAACACTCATAAATGACATGCCCCTGACAACAACTGAACTAGAGTAAGTAGCACTGATAGAAATCTCCAGCATTAAATCAAACTGAATGTGGATACCCTAGAAGCTTATTTCAACAACCAGCCCAATAGAATTTTTGACTAATAATTATGACAACTAGCCCCGCCCCCCCCCCCTCTTTTTGGTCTTCTCTAAAGTTTAGAATGAGTTTCTTGAACCCAGACTAAATGCCTGGACTTGTTAATAAAGGAAGACAACTGGCCTTGTAACAACTTAGGTATATCTGCTTGTAAACAAACTATAAAAGGCATATTGCTAAATAAAATCTCAATGAAAAATTGTAGTTGTGTTATTTGGCATTAACTAGTTCCATGTCTCATACCATAGAAGTAGTATCACGTTTACATAACTCAATATTTGTCAGTCAGTAATGCAATGTGGCAGAGGAGGCTTTACCAATAACTTTCTACCAATCCGTTAATAGCATCCAATCATACTTGTGGCACCAACAGTCACCGTCATTTATGTTTCTCTAAAAGAGCCAAACCCTCTGTGACGGCTAAAAATGAACAGGTTTATTCCAGTGATAGTCCTATACATGGCCTCTAAACTGTAAATCGCTGTTTGTTGAGCGGTATCAGATACGTCAGTGGACTCGTCTCTAGAGGTGTGCTGCTTTGAGATTCCTCCTTATATATATATATTCCCATCGCTTTGTCATTGTTAGGCGAAAATGGCTGAAGGCTGCATTTTTCTTTTCAGCACACATTGCCCTCGAAGCAAGTTGTTTTTTTTTTATTTGTCGATGAAACATAAAATAATAGCTTCACTTCACTGCGAAACATTTTCTTCGCGTCCCGAACCAAGAACGCCTATTACTTGTTTTGTGCGTATAAATGTTCCTTAATACCAAGCAAATTTTTTTGATCAACGCAGTGTCTGCCCGTGACCTCACGTTGGCTGTGTCTGGCCGTGACCTCACGTTGGCTGTGTCTGCCCGTGACCTCACGTTGGCTGTGTCCGGCCGTGACCTCACGTTGGCTGTGTCTGCCCGTGACCGCACGTTGGCTGTGTCCGCCCGTGACCTCACGTTGGCTGTGTCTGCCCGTGACCTCACGTTGGCTGTGTCTGGCCGTGACCTCACGTTGGCTGTGTCTGCCCGTGACCTCACGTTGGCTGTGTCCGGCCGTGACCTCACGTTGGCTGTGTCCGGCCGTGACCTCACGTTGGCTGTGTCTGCCCGTGACCGCACGTTGGCTGTGTCCGCCCGTGACCTCACGTTGGCTGTGTCTGCCCGTGACCTCACGTTGGCTGTGTCTGGCCGTTACCTCACGTTGGCTGTGTCTGCCCGTGACCTGACGTTGACTGTGTCCGCCTGATCCAAAGTTTCTACACGTGATTTCTCCGTCACCCAATCTCAGATCAAGCTGAAACGTGCACAAGTATTTCTTTGACCTGACAACACAAGAATCAATTTAAAAAAAATTTAACCCAATTCGTAAATTAACTATTGGTAATTAATTAGTTAAATTGGTATCTCGAACAATGGAAAGAAATTGTACTTGACAAGTGGTGGTATACGCTGAATTAGTCCCCTTTATAGGTCGCCACTCTAAATTAAAACAAACAATATTTAACTAGAAATCTTTTATTGTCGTAAGTACCATACTAACAGAGAGGTTAGCATGTTGGCCCGAGGGGGCGTGCGTGAGTCATATGTTCAAATTCAGGTCGTTCCCCCCCCCCTTTTTGTTTTACTGTAAATCCATACAGATATCTTTCCCCCTTTTTTCCCAATTGGTTCAGAAAAAAAAAAAGTCGCGTATTCAGAAAGCTAAAAGCATAAATAGGGCAGAACAAAAACAATTGGTAAAAATAGTATTAATCGCACAGATTTATTGTTGGTCTAGACCTATTACGGTTCTAATTAAATTACATGGATGATACAAACGGGATCAAATTTGTTTGTTCCATTCAAACTTTTGACTCATGTTGCACAAGAAAAACAAAAAAACTTGTCTTACACTCAACGAGTCAACCTTAGTTTCCTCTGCTGTCCCATTTCATCAACGTATAAATGTTGAACAGCACGTACTGTACAACTCGGGCTGCTACCTAAAGAAGTCTTATCTTATATAATACATGAATGCATAAGATGTTGAGGTCACAGTCTATGCTTGCAACATTCACATGTCAAGGACACGGCACGCCAAAGTAAAGGATATTTCCAAAAACTAAAAATAGCTAATTCACAGATGAATCTTCCGGAAATGCCAACGTAATGTTCCCTTACAACACATCAATGAATAAATACAGTAGATATATGAATAACAGATTGATGTTACTGGAGCTATTCACGATAAACTAAAGAATGTCAAGGACGCAAAATAGAACTTCACGATTGCCAACTAAAAACTGGCAATTGATCTTCGATTTATATCTTCTCTATTACCGCTAGTTAGTTCTTCTTTTGTTTTGAAATAAATAAAATAGAAGGGCCTAGAAGTTTTGATTCCGAAGTGCTAAAAGTGCACAAGTCATTGCTTTTTATAGGCCTACCTTTTAAAAATAAAGCCAATCGACACTTTATTGTATATATCGGATAGGCCAAATAGCTATAATTCTAGTTTATCCGCCATGTATGTACATTTCCAATATCTACCAAAGCAGAATGAGAAACCCCCCAACGTAGAGAAAAAAACTCCCATTACCTTTTTACAAATTTAAACATAGATGTTTGCATTGTGCGTCAACTGTTCGAGGGGATGGATAGCATGTTTCCCACGGATTAGGCATCACGGGCATAAGCTGCAGCGGCCTATTAGACATTTAATCGCCTTTTTATATTCTTGTCCTATAAAATACGGCTATCCATGTGTCAATCTAGTCATGCATGTTAATCAGTGGCGTAATCTCTGTCAATTCGCTGTCCTTCCTGGCTGATTCATGCAATCCATTCCATGCTCTAATGGCACTAGGGAAGAAGGGGCACTATGAGACAATATGAACTGGCCAACAATTGGAAGTTTTTTTTTTTAAAGGGGCGGGCTCTCTCTCTCTCTCTATATATATATATACATATGCTATCTGATCTGAATTGAGCAATGGTTTCCAAATCAGTTACCCATTAAGTTTGTCTGAGATAGGCCTATATATCTACTCCCTAGTGTCTCGATCGGCTCTCAATCGAAAGCATTTCTTATAGAAACCTTCACATTTTGTGGCACGACGTAGCGAGTCGCAACCCACTCTTAAATCCCAATGACGTTCATTACCAATGGCATGCACTTTATTCTATATAAAAAATATATAATAATATGTAGAAAGGGTAGTCTACATATCTATTAAAATTAATGACGTTATGTCGCTCGTCCTCCACTCTCTCGTCGTTTTCTCGTCGTCACTGATCAGGATGGTGACTTGTGGAACAGTAGACCCACTTCTAAAATCTGCACCTCTCCCTCCCTATCCTAGATCTATGATTTAGTTGGCTGTCCTTGGTGAATTTGCAGTAGTGTGCACCCTCTCTTCGACTTTACGTCACGGCGCTCGCGCTTTCCGGATTGGATTTCATTTTTAAGTCGGTTTCTAAATTGTGCACATTTCGTTTTTTTAGAATTCATATCTTCTCCATAAAGACAGGACACATACAAAGGACATCTTGTGTACTGCTACGCTTAGTTTTAAAATAGTTATTCAGTACAGTTGTGAATCAGTAAATGTGTAGGGAAAAGTAAACATTGCACTGTGTCAGTGATGAAGTAGAGGTCTACTTTGGGTTTCTATAAATTATTTCTTGTTACCGGTATAGCTTTTTCGGTTACGGCTACCATTTTATTATTTATGATTAGCTAATTTAAAAAATCACCTCTTTATTATTTCTTTTAAATTAGCTTATAGGACTACCACTTGTTTAGCCCAGAAACCGTTTAACTTCTCACATAAAAAAAAAAATTGAGTAGTCCTAGACAGAGCCTCTAAAGTCTCAACGGAAGTTTTCATTCCAGCTGCGCCGTAATCTTTTGCGCATCTGCGTGCGCATCTAACACATGTCTATGCAAATCACCCGTGACAACAAATGTCATACTAGAAGGTGCTATCATTGCATTTACTTTTACAGTAGTTAAAAGATAGCCAAAATCTCTAATGCAGGAATCGGAAATAGATATACATACTCTGCAAAACTATATTGGATACACCGCTATGTGAAACATTATATTCTATTTATTCTGACATTATTGTGGTTTGTTGGTGAGATTACAGATTAACTTGATCTAATAACCGATTTTATCCACATAACTGACATCCTAGGCTGAGACTAGGAAAGTGAGGGCTTAAAGTAAAGATGGACGCGGCTGACATAGATCTTGATCTGGACTCTAATTTCGAACCGCAAACAAGAGCACGTTCGAATACGTGGCCTCTTAGGCCACAGAGAGAATTAGAAACTCATAGCAGTCCCGTGTCTGTAGATGAGGCTACCTCAGGAGTAGATCCTCATGGAAATTCTAAAGATCCTCTTGGATTAACTGCCAAGAAAAGTGGTTCTCGTAGAAATGCTTGGGGAAATCTGTCTTACGCTGACCTTATTACGAAAGCTATTCAAAGTTCACCGGAGAAAAGATTAACACTGTCTCAAATATATGACTGGATGGTTCAGAATGTTCCTTATTTCAAAGATAAAGGCGATAACACTAGTTCTGCTGGATGGAAAGTAAGTACGGTACAAGTATAGTAAAACTAGAGTTAAAAAAAGATCTATTTCTATAGTCTATTCAACATGTTTTGGGGCTAGGTACAGACACATAATATCTATAATGATAATCTAAATTATAGATCTATTCTATAGAACAAGAAATTGCTCTAACTCTAAGAGGCATTAACATCAACAGTTTTACAATGTTCTGCTTCACTTTCACATTTGAAAATATCAATTAATTAGATCCTCTTATAAGTTATGGTGTGTTGTGGTGTGACCCTTATTTCCTTGACCTAGTTTTTGACAGACCTAGAGGTATGTAGATCTACTTACACACCTTAAAAAATATAATATAGGCTTGTATGTTGAGATTTTAATTTTGCTAATAGCATTGCATTTTTAACACTTTTTAACTATGAATTAAGATACCTTTTAAAATTAAATCATGAATAGCTGGAAAATTTAATGAAATATCTTGAAAAAGTAGACATAAATTTTAAAAATAAAATAATGAATGCTATAAATATATATATAGTAATATATATATATATATTAGTAACATTGGTATGAAAATTTTGTACCATTATTATGATTATACTTTTTCAATTTCTAACCAAGAAAATATTACTCTTAAATCATTTAGCTGGTTTAAAGTTTCTAGTTCTATATTAACTAAAAGTATTACTTTTATTTTTTTTTGATTACATAGTTATAGAAATTAATGTCTCAAACAAATTATATTCATTTTATTTATACAATGTATTTAAGAGAGTATTTTCAGTCAGCAAATTATATTATTATATATTTAAACTATTTTGTCTGGCACTAGGGACTATGACAAGAAGGACATGAGCGTAAAATAGAAGACATATTTACCTGTTATTTTGTTGGTTTCTTAGCTGTGTTGGATAATGCTGCCAATATTATTGGGTTGGGTTGCTTATGTATATATGTACATTTATTAAGGATAAAAGCAAGGGCAAGGGTAATGAAGTAAAAAAAAAAAATTTTTAAAGCCTAATGGACTTTGTAGCAAGTCAGACTAAATTTAGCTGTGTAAATATATGGATGTCCAGACTATGTAAAAGTAAAATTAGCTTAAAATCATTAATTTTTTATCAGTTACCCTCCCACCCACCCCAAACACACACAATATTAACCTCCACAATTTTGACTAAAGTTGAACATGTAACTTTAAACTTCTCTTTAGCCATTAAGAAATAAGTGTTGTGTTATGAACTCATTTCATCATTTACTAAATAGTCTTGTTTGAATTTAAAGATTTTTCTACTTTTAATTTTAAATCCTTGTTAAAATATTTTCTGTAGGTGTGTGTATGGGTGGTGGGAAGTTAAAATTAGTTGAATTTTTCAGATGGTATGGTGTTTGGTTTGGGTGGACTCAGAGGCGCCCAAGGATCCCGAAATAAAAATCCCAGTCTTCACCAGGATTCGAACCCAGGACTCCCGGTTCAGAAGCCAAGCGCTTTACCGCTCAGCCACCACGCTTCTGAGTCCACCCAGCTCTAATGGGTACCTGACATTAGTTGGGGAAAAGTAAAGGCGGTTGGTCATTGTGCTGGCTACAAGTTGAGAATAGAAAAAATTACTCCATTTTATTATATATATTTATATTTTAGTGAAGTGTTATTGATTTTACAGAGAAAAAGAATAAAATAAACAAGTAAGCTACAAGCTCATTCATATTTCTTTTGTTACTTGCAAAGAGAAATCAAATTGTTTTTAAATTTTCTCATTTATGAGCCATAGCTTGACGTGAACAGATGTTACTCTTCATAATAAATAACAAAAAGTGTGTTGGCTAAAGAAACATATGGACATGAATTAATTTTTTTTTTATATTTGCTATTCAGTTTTTAATAATTTACAAAACATTGTTCTATTATATCATAATATCTGTATTAATATTCAATTTTGTGTTACAATAATACTAAACAAGACCAAAATGTACATATTTGATACAATGTTAACATTAGTTTAAATAATCATTTTAAAATAATATATGGAATAAACAAAATTGACTAAATTTGGTACATTTATGAAATTAGCACAACAATAAGTTAGCTTTTTTTTGTAAAACAAAACTAACATGGAAATCTGCACTAGTGAAATAGGCTAGTTTATTGATGTATTAATGTAATAGGCTACTTAATTGTTGCTCTAGTGTAATAGGTTATTTGATTGATGCATTAGTTTCCAAAACCTTTTTCTTAATGGAACACTACCCACATTCTGAGTATGTAGCTTACACTGTGCTTATTTTTTTTAGAGGTTTATTCATGTGGTGGCCTACTAGTTAATCATTCCAGTAGATGTTGGAAAACTTATTCAGGCCTCGCGAAACACCAGCGTTCCGCAAAACACAGGTTGGGAAACGCTGCACTAGTGTAATAAGCTAGTTTATTGATACATTAATGTAATAGGCTAGTTAATTGATGCAACATGCTTTTAATTAACTATTTCATATTCAGATCAATTTTTTTATTATGAAATATCTTTTCAAACTCTTCCTGTAATTCAGCTTCTTTACTGATGATATATTTGAAAAGAAATCACCAATATTTATGAGCCAAGCTCCCCCTCCCCCCCTCTTCCCTTTTCTCCCATTCACATACCATTTATAATGACCTTTATATTAGATCCTATATTTTTTACATAAATCATTGTTGTATTTTAATCCTGTAAACTTAAGTAATTTTTTTTTTTTTTTTCAGAATTCTATTCGCCATAATCTTTCTCTGCATAATCGATTTATGCGCATTCAGAATGAAGGGACTGGCAAAAGCTCTTGGTGGGTTCTCAACCCTGATGCGAAGCCTGGAAAAACACCAAGAAGAAGGGCTGGAAGCATGGAGACTAAAAGCTATGAAAAAAAGAGGGGTAGAGTTCGTAAGAAGGTGGAGGCTCTCAGAGCAGCTCTAGAAAATGGAGAGCTGCCACCTAGTGGAACTGATGATTTTTTGGAAAATTTTGGAGACTTCAGGGCTAGAACTAGTTCTAATGCTAGCAGTTGCAGTCGTTTGTCTCCAATCAATGACCTCCATGATAACCATGATAATCCTAATGTTTGGGGGAATGAAGGAACAGGAAATACATCTCCGCTGTATTCAGGAGAATATTCAGATCTTGTAGACTCTTTAATAGATGGTATGAAATTAACCAATCAAGAAAACTTAAAAATTGAACTTGGCTTAAGAGATAATTTTCTATCTAACAGCTCAAGAGAATTCAATGGCCAGTACATGGATCATGTATCACCTGGGCTAGACAACCAGTATACTCATTTACCAGCTCCTCCACCTTACCCACAGCAACAGCAGAAAAAGCCAGTTAATAAACCTGACTTCAACCGGACAGAGTACACCACTCTGCACATGCAGTGTCGACCGAGCCCAACTGCTAATGGAGCACCTAACTTTGTTCAAAATGACCTCTATAATGGTGACTACAGTGAGCCTATGAAACGTGATGTGATTGTCAAACATGAACCACTGTCTCCAGCACATTACGGTGAAAGTGCCAATATTAAAAATGAGCAACCAGGCCACATGGCATCTCCTTGTGCATTGTCTGTAAACACACTCAATTCACCAGACAGATCTCAGCAGGCCAGTCCTAACACAGGAGGTTTCAACCCACACCTCAGCCCACAGTCACAAGCTTCAATGGTTAATGGACAAATGTCCATGATCAATTGTCAGGTTTCTCCTCAGCCAAATAGGCATATTGGTCAACAGTTAAGTATGTCAACTTTGCAGCAAAATCAGGCTTCCATACTTCGTGAAGCACTGACCAGAGGACCAGTTTACAAAACTCATCAACCAACCAATAGCTCCTCCAATGCCTATAATCACTACAGCAACCAGTCTGCAATTGGCAATGGGCATAACAGCAATATAAACAATAGTTTGCTAAATATGCCTCATAATTCTGATGTGAGCCCACACCACACTCCTCTGACCAATGGTCACTTGCGTGTCATCAATGAATATCTACCAGATAACTATGTCAACACTAATGGAGTTGGCACTACAACCAATACTTTGAGCATGCCTATTGATATTGATGTTGATCTGCTAGGTGGGTTAGACTATGACATGGACCAAGTCATAAAACAGGAGTTAACACTTGAAGGAAATTTAGATTTCAACTTTGATGCAGGACAAAATGTTGTGCATTAAACTGTACACATATTCATTGACATAGTTTTTGAAAGTGGCTAAATTGATAGCAGCTGTCAGATCTATGGAGAAGTTTTTGAGATGTGATACTGGTGTATAAAGTATGTGTACATATATTTGTGTACAGTTGGACTTATCTTGGATTTGTTATTCCATTAATTTTAAATATGATTATGTTAAAAGGACTTATCATGGATTTGATATTCTATAAGTGATAAATATGATCATTGCTCTATGGTTATACTGCGTAAATGTTTTAGATATAGGATATGTTTTCATTGTAAACACTATGGCTGCTGGACAAATTAAAGCAATGACTGGCTTCAGTCACATCATGATTCCTAAAAAAAGTGCAGGTTAGCTTTTAATGTTCAGTGACTCAGTTTGACTTCAGGCTTGTATCTAGTGATTAATATCTAAAGCCTGAATTATAAGTGAATTTGCTCATACATGTCGTGATTAATGGGCTTTGTTTAATTGATCTGGCACTTGCTAAAGTACTTTATACTAATGAGTTTAAAACTTAAAGTCTACAGACAGTTTTCCTTTTATTAATCTGATTGAAAAGACCTAAAATATTTTCTGTTCCTATTGGTGTTGAACTAATATTAAAAAACTAAACTAATTTTTAAAAAATAATTCTACGATATCAACTGAAGTATACATTTGTATACCAAATATAACATTCTACCAAATATCTTAAATCTATAGATGAATTGTTGAGAATAATAAACTAGAAAGTGAGACCATTTCTCTCCATTAAACTATTCTGGACATGAACAGAATGTTGACAGGTATTGTGATATATTTTCTTCTTTCACCTGACTCACACATCTACTTCCTTTATGGCTGTGGTAATAGAACTATAAATATTTTGATGTTTTCATAATATACAGAAATGTTTCTATAGTGACAATAATTGTGGAATTTTAAAACTATTCTTATTGTATATTTCTTACATTTGTATCTCTCTCTTTCATTTATGCAATCATAAATACCAAAAAATTAATTTAACGGGAATAGGCAAAAATATAATGCTGCCATCATTGTGATTTCTATTCAAAAATTATTTTTTAATTAAAAACATATTTTATAGACTATATTTTACCTATAAGAATTCTAATAATCTATAATTGAACAGAATTAATGTTGCCCTCTAAATACTGACGAAAAAAATCTGTATGCACCAAAATCCTAAAAAGGTATTTTTATCTTCTTTTTCATTAAAAAATTAAAGAAATCTTTAGGGAAGTCAATTAAGATTTTTTTTTTATATAATTAATAATTATATTTTTTTTTTTTTTTAATATAGAAGGACATTAAAATATACATGTATAACTAAATGGCTTAAATTATTCTAGAAAACGTGCACACAATGTAACAAACAAAACATGAAATAGCACCCTCACTGTCGGTTCAATTATCAGGCTTACTACTAGATGACATGTACATGAAATTGATGTGCATTGTAGTGGGATGTGTGTACCTAATAACTTTAAATTCCGTCTCTTTTGTGTCCGTTACCTTCCAGTGATTTAGTGCAGATAATAGAGCACATAGAAGCATAAATGTATTTGATATATTTCATCAAGTAAGAAATCGAGTGACTTCTAGAAATGTGACTGAAACATGTCCTCCTGTACTTAACATTGTGATGAATTAATTTCGGTTGAGCCAAAGATACTATAATGCTAGTAAATTTTTAGTCTCCCTAATGTATGTATCTTGGTCTTGAAGCATAACTTTGTTTCATAGCCTTAGTGGTATATTTCTGTGGCAGTCCACAAGACATAATCAATTTGATCTTTTTAGGAGGAGTTTGTTAGAAAACATTGTTGGGATGCTCCCTGATTCTTTCATTTTGCACATTTTCTCTTAAAATTAACAAACCTTCAATAGAGTAATATTCCTATTTTAATTAATTGTAGCGTTCACAACCAAAACCCTTAAAACCAGCTGCATTTTTAATCTACATGTATTAATATAGGACATGCTACAACTGTCTTTGGGGATAGAGTACCTACTGACTGCAACTCTAGAAGTGCATTTCTTAAACTGTTTCTGAATCCTACACAGATTAAAATGAAGACCAATTCATTGTAAACTTTTTTTTTTAAATTTAGTTTTTAAAAATGAGTTTAATAATATATTCAATGTTACCAAGAATTATCTAGAAAAACATGCTTTATTAACCATTCTAAAGTTCCTGATTCTAAATTACTTCAGCTTTGCATAGGATCAACATTTTTCACTGGAACAAAATATCAATCATACAAATAAGATTAAAAAGCTAAATTCTTCAGGTAGTCATTTTTGTAAAATTATATCCAGGTCTTCAAAGATCTTTGTTATATTTATTTCTTGATTGCCACTTGAATGTTATTTTGTAAGGTCAGACAAATCATTCTCCACATACATAAAACACAATACACTTCCATCCATGCAGTTACATTATATGTGTTTGTACAATGCCATTCACACTTGCTTGCCCTCCATCCCCCTCCCTTACTGTACATAGGCATAATGTGAAGGAAATGAAGCTCATACTTAATTGTGATTGTATTTAATAACCCCAATATTTATCTATTTGTTGATGGGTGTAACACCAAGCCAAGTCATGCTCTTTGTAGTGCTCATCTCTCCATTCAATCATAAGCATTACTGTGTGTGCAGGAGTGTTTGGGACATTTGATCTTCTGCTGCATTCTATAAAGCAGACCAAGTTGTGTGATTTTTTTTTAAATGTTACATTTTCATTCAATTGACTGCTAAGTTGTGTGCATATGGGCAGAAAACTATGGCACTCACCCAGACTCAAGACTTGTCTGGACTCCTTTTATTAGTCATTCTGATTGTGCCTTTTGTTTCCATTGTGTTCAACAAGATGCTTTCTACTAGGCATATGTTTCTAAAGCTGACATGAAGAAACTCAATACACTGAATTTAGATGTATATTATTTAACGGAATAAACCTACTGGGGACAAAAATAGAAACCTAGTTCCACTTTGATTCATCACTAAGTTGGGCAACATACATGGGTATATTGTATAATCCTAATAGTTTCAGTAGAGCAACATTTGGACTGATGGCCATTTCATGTTGCTGTTGCAGGAAATGATTCAAAATCTCATGCCTGTTTACCTTTGTTGAAGTGCATAAAAATGAGTGCAACATTGTTTGATTTTTATCAGTCATTTTGCAGTACCGGTATAGATGTTTTTAGCTTAATTTGGACTCTGTTACTATGTTTATCAATTGCTTTGTTGACATTTCTCCCCTATCACCTGTGTTTAATACAGTGTGATTATAATTGTATACAATTATATCATCTCTTTATTTTGTAACATCTAAGACCATTACCAATTATGAAAATAAAAAGAAATTGTAAAAGAGGAAACTACATGTTACATAAGATTGTTTTGTAGACTTTGGTTTGTACTTTATTTGAGAATAGAAACACAAATGAAAACTATGAAATACTTAAGAGGATTCCTTGTCAATTATTTGTGTCCAAAAAAAAAAGTCCAAAATGAGTAAAGACTTGTTGTGTTGGATACTTCTGTTGTTCTCAGGTGATGGTTCATATCTGTGAGAAACTTTAAGTGCTAAATATTCTATTTGTTATAACTTGTGCTTGTAAATAGATTTTGATTCTTGCTATGTAATCATCTTTTATGTGCCATTTGAAAGTCACAAAACAAATGGAAGTTCAATGTTGTTTTGTTGACCTTGTCATTTTGTACTAAGGAAACAAAAATTAACCAAATTTGGCTGTATTTCTGACCATATTCATTTTTCAGTGATTCTCTGTTCTTGTCTTAACCCTGCTGGCTCTTTCTCTTGGATGGCTATGTGATATATAGGAATGACCACACATGTAAAGCATATCATACTGTTTTGTCCATAATACATAAGGTGATTCTTGATAGAATGAAAAACTTGTTTTAGAACAATAAAAGTACATTCTTGTACATACATTTGTCTGTTTGATGTTCATTGCATTTATTCACACACATTTTTTGTGTAGTTTACCAACATAAATGTAAGTCAAATTATAACTTCAAATAGCGTAACTACCAGCGGCCTTTACTTTTCCCTAACTAATGTCAGGTACATATTAGACTAGAGCTGGGTTGACTCAAAAGCACCCTAAGGATACCAGGTTCCGAAGCCAAGCACATTACCACTCAGTGCGCCTCCAAAATATGCATTTTGTAAACAAGTAATTTTGTATGTCCCTAGAAAATAGATCAATAAACTAATTGGAAAAGTGTTAAGAATTACCACGTGATCTATCAATAAAATTAGCTGAAAAAAAAATCAAGAAAATGTTTTGAAAACTTACAAAGAATTCTGTTTTGTTTTAATCTTGAATTGGAGTCTTTTAAGAATAATTAATTCAGAAGACAACGTCATACCGATCTTATGTCGGGATTGATGGGATTTATAGATTTTTACCTTTTAAAAAAAAAAGCACCCCTCAAATGTTGTTTGCCCCACGACAAGAAAAGAAACTATCTTATCTTTTTTTTTCTTATTAAATCATAGTAGCTATAGACAAAGAATTAAGTTCACCATTTTGCTATACCCGTACAAACACATTGGCTTGGAGATATTTTTTAGCAAGGAAAGAAAGTCATCAGAGTGAAAGGAAATGCTGGTGCGGTCACTTGTACAACGTTGGCTCTACACATTAGTATTAGCTGTTAATGTCCACGTGGGGTTTCGGACTGTCCTGATGAAGATTTCGAGTTCCATAAGCTCTACCGTCACGCTGGAGGTTTGGGCGTACATACTATCTTCATTTCGGAATGAACATCTAAACTTCTGCCAAGCTTCACAGCATAGTGAGAAAAAAGAATCACTACTGCAAGATATAGTAAACAATGGTGACGCAATAACTTGTTTTATCCAGTTTGAGACCGTCAATAGGGAAGGGATGATATCATAACCGTTTCATGACATCAAGGCATTTATAGTAAAAAAAAATTAAGCCTAAGAAAACATGTAGATCTAAGGTCTAGGCTATCCAGAGACGTCACATGTTGCTGTTAGTTAATATAGTCACTCCATGCAGATTTTAACACAGCAAAAAAAACGTATTATTTCCGCTGAGTGTCATCCCCTGAGGTGTCGCCAGGCGCGGTCCTCTTCCTTCCCAGAGGCGCGTCATTTATCTTCCTCTTTTAGTAACTCAACGTCCAGTTTCAAAAATATTTATCGAAATAAAACCACTAGATCCAAACACAGAAACTTTAATGGTCTTTTCGGCATATATCACACGCTGGACTGCTCATATGACAACAAATACACTTCCGGTCCTACATACGCGCGTTCATCCGTGACATAGGCCTATATTTTGTTTGTTTCTAAACGTTATAACACACCTTTTTTTTTTTTTTTTAAAGTCTAGAACTCTAGATGTAAACACATAAACAAATGAATCATTGTTTAAAAGTTCTTCTTAAGCTAATCAACTTGTTTAGGCAGTCCAGAGGAAAAAACAAGATAACAGAGAGAGTTTGTGTGGAAACACAAACTTAAAATCGGCTCCTGAAGTGACCCACTCAGCCAGGCAAAAAGGCAGGTTTCACTAGTCACATCATGAATATCAGAAGCTATGAACTGTCAACTATCAACAACCACAACTCTTATCTTGGCCAATTCCAAATGAAGGAACGTGTCACCTAGTTTTGAAAGTGTTCCCAATATACTTTTGTATTGGTAGGCCGACCGAAGACGTGATTCCACAAGTAGGGAAATTTATAAATGTTGCTATAGTGTCAATATCAATATCACTTTCGTATAGTGTAGTATAATACTCTATAAATAGTTGTAAAATGGTGTATTTTTATGAAAAAAAACTGTTAGTTAATCGTTTCACTTTCTATAAAGTAGCCGTTGCACCAGAACTTTAAAAGAACTAAAATATCATGATATCGGATTTTTAATATCTTCACTAGTTTTGTCGATCTCACCAGGACGGACAGACAGACAACACAAAGCTAAGAGCGGCTGTTCTCCTTTAAGGGGCCGCTAAAAATAGCAAATTATTTTAAATTTCCCAGATGGCTAAAGAACCAAAAATAAAAGAAAAGAAAAATTCTCCGCTACAAAAAGCTGTCAAAATAAAGAATTCCTAAGCTTCACCTAATGCCACGTAGTTTTATCGTTAGGTCTAAGACATATTTCATTAATTAGTTCCATTAAAACACAAATCTGTGTGTGCACAATTTCAGCCCCCTTTCCCCAAAAGTATGCAAATGTATGTGATGCATGGGCGTAGCCAGGATTTTTTTCGTGGGGGGGGTTGGGGGGATTTTTTTCTCCCCCCCTGCCCCCCCCCCCGGAAAAAATATATTTATATGTATGTATGTGTGTGTGTGAACATAATCTTTATTACATTCTGACCCTTCATTCTTTCGGAAGACGTTTATTGTGCCCTAGAATGTCTTTCTGGAGTTAGTGGGAAAATTGTAGACTCCGCAATTGCCAGCATGGGGGTCTGGGGGAGCGCTAGGAGCTCCCTAAGCGCGGGGCGAAGCCGAGCACTATTTCTGGTATTGAAAGCCAACAAAATGCATATTCTGAGGTATCTACAGTGCATTATCTTGCTATTAAAAAGTTTTATTTCAAAAACCTAATGTGCTTACTGACTTAGACCCTCCCGCGCCGTTCGGCGCATTTGTCGTCAAGCTGTTTCCACAAAGATCTGTCACTGGTAATGTCTGAAGCCTCTTCCCACTTGCTCTGAGGACCTCCATGAATGTGTGGCGTCAAGTTGTACTTAATAGGATTCTCATCGCAACTCTTATTATGCGTAATTCAATTTGTCGGAGAATATGTCCCGCAAACCTCGTGCGACACTCTGTCACAATCTTACTAAGGGTTCGACTCCCAGTTCGGTATAGGATTTCCTTTATTTAGACCCAATCTCTAAAACTGACTCCTAAAATATGTCTCAGCCATATTTGTTGTTTTTCAATTTCGCAGATGACTATTTACTACATTTTATTATTGGAGCCCCGCCCCTGGTAGAAATGTATAACCTCTCTTGAATACGCTCTTGGAATTAGGTGACTGTAGTTTGCTTTAGATTTTATATTGAAAAGGAAAGTTTTATCGTCAAAATCATCTGCTGGGGGTTTTAAACTAAAAAAATCTATTTAGTTTTTTTTTTTTTTTTTTTTTTAATTCAAATCCCCCATTTAGCTACGGTCATAGAATTTGGTAACTGTAGTATCCTTTAGAATAATATTGAACATAGAGATTTTCCAACTCAAAACGCTCTGTAAGGGGATTTTAAACTCAAAACCATCTGGAGGGGTTTTAAACTTTAAAAAAAAAAAGCCATCTGTAGGAAAGGGGCTTAAACTCAAAACCCCCAATTGGCTTGGCTACGCTCAAATTATTTTAGTGTGTAATTTGCCTTTTTTTATATTGAAGAGGTATTTTTTTAAGCATCAAACCGCTCTGAAGTTAGGTTTAAACTCAAAACCCCTTTTGGCATGGCTCATAGCATTTTAAGTGCGTAATTTGCTTTTTTTTTTTTACATTGAAGATGTAATTTTTAGCTGGCATTGAGTTTAAACTGAAAACCCCTTTGGCTACGCTCATAGATTTTAGAGTGTGTAATTTGCTTTTTTTAATATTGAAAATGTAAACTCAAAATTGAGTCAAACCCCATTTAGCTACGCTCATAACATTTTGATTGCGTAATTAGCTTTTTTACATATTGAAGAAGTATTCTTTAGCTTCAAACCCTACTGAAGAGGGGGGGGGGTTTAAACTCAAAACCCTTCAAATTTTTGAGTATGTAATTTGCTTTTTTTTTGTTATATTAAAGAGGGGGTTTATCGTAAATTTCGGAAGGGTTTTAAAATCAAAACCTTCCTTAACTGTGCTCTTGGAATTAGGGGATTGTCGTTTGCATTTATTGTTTTGTTTTTTAGAAGAGAGGGATTTAACTGCTAAAACCCCTGGTTGGGGTTTTAAAATCAACCTCCCCTGGTAGGGGGTTTTAAATGGAAAACCCCCTGGTAGAAAGTTTTAAACGCAAAACCCCCTGGTAGGGGATCTTAAACTCAAAACCCTCTGGTAGGGGTTTTAAACTCAAAACCACCTGGTAAGGGGTTTTAAACTCAAAAACCCTTGGCTGTGCTGGGGCAAGTGATGGTTTAGTATTAAAATCTCACCAAAAATAAACAAAATCAAGGCAAATAATCAGTCACTAAATTCCGATCCCCCCACCGGCTACGCTTATAATGTGATGAGTGACAAGACTAAGGCCTGCTACGTTCATTTAAACATCTAGATAGTCTAGACGCAAGCAGACATGCTTAAAACTTTATTTCTGATAACTAAAATTAGTTCATCCGAGATTCAGCATACAGGGACAGTGAGAAGAAAAGAAAAATTCGGACTGACGCAATGCGATGGCAAATGTCGATTGATACGACCTTGGCATTGTAGGCTACTGTACTCTCGAATGAGAGATCTACTTACTTCCCCCCCCCCCCCCGGTTCACTACTACGTGTGGTCTTCTTAAATAGCCGGGTCTCTATCTAAAGAGCTATGGAGGCATTCTATCTTGACACCACTGGCGTGTTCTCACACCACACAAGTACAGAGCAAGGCTAGGGTCAGCTAACTCTGCCAATGTACTTCTGTGCCATGTACTTTTAGCCGAGCTGTTTCCCAGTTGTGTCCCTTGACATTTTCTCTTGGATCGATTCAACATTTGGATGCTTCTGTGAATGGACGGGGAAATATCGACACGAAGTAGCAACTTATGAGTTCGGTAATCAAAGTAATGGCACGATTAGGCCAATCGAGAAGTATGTCATGCAAATATCTTATCAATATAAATGTATAGAGTTAAAATAAAAATGTAATGCTTAATGTCCATGTCCAAGTCAAGACTTACGAGGACCTTTGGCAAAATTGGACAGAACTATATTTCATAGCGCAGTAATACAGAGCCAAATTACGGTAAATGGAAATTTACAAACAATAAAGGTTATCAGAAAATGTAAAAATATTTATGTAAAGAGTTATTGATTCAGGCACCCCGCTTCATTCTCTAATATAATAGTAATAATAATACGGCTCAAACTATATGGTCCTACCAGGGGCGGACTGGGTATCAAAATCGGCCCGGGCATTACCATATAAACCGGCCCACAAATTAATGGCGTCATATCATGGGCGTTTTTCGGTGTGTGTGTGTGGGATTTTTTCTACCCCCCTCTGCAATGTATATGTATGTAATTAATGTTCATTACATTCTGACTTTTCATTCTTTCTGGTGTTTTTGTTTAGCCTAGAGTAGGTTCTTCTTTTAATTAGTGGAAAGACAGTACACACCACCAAGAACAGCTAGGCAGTCTGGGGAAGCACTGTGAGCTCCCCCAGCTGGGTCCAAGGCTTCGCCTCAGATTCAAGCGTTATATCCGTTATTTTAAGCTTTAAAAAAATGCATATTCTGAGGTAGCCTATCTACAGTGCAATTAGCTTGCTACTCTTCCGCAAAAAATTCATAAACCAGATCTGCTATTCACTGCACTTAATTAATGGAGTTCAAGACTGGTAGAAAATGGTAACTATAGTTTTGTTTTAGTTTTTGTATTGGAGGGGGGAATAACCACAACACCCCTTTTGACTACGCTTAGGAAATTCGGTGACTGTAGTTTACTTACGTTGGCCGCACTGGGGCATTAAGTAAAGTTTCCTTTTCAGACTATGAGATCTGAGGCAAGTGATGATTTGAATCCCCCCTCCTCCCGGCCAGTGTATTGTACGGGCCTCATGGTAAAGTAAACAGTTTTGAAGGACATGTTGTCTCATTCTGTTGTGTCCGGTCCTTAGTCGTATGATTAGAGTTTATAATAGGCACCATCTTTCTTGTGATTCGGATGAGAGCTTGTCCATTTCTCATTTATTTTATTTACTATTAGTTTCTTCATTTCCTCTGGATAGAGTGCAATTTAGTTGTGAATTTGTTCTCCCACTCTTGGCGAGTGTGTCAGCCTTCTCATTTCCTTCTAGTTCTATATGTGCTGGTATCCGTTGTATCCGTTAAAGAGCTAATTGTCGCCAAAATTGTTTATATCAATGTTGTCTAACTTAACCTCTCTCATCCCTCTTTTTCGTTAACTGACAATGGAATCATCAAAAGACGGGGGAGGGAAGGCGAAAAAAAACAAAAAAAAAACAGAGTGACATCAAACGTACATGCCGACCAGCAAAATGATTAGGCTAAACAAAACCTCGAAGACATCAAAGAAGTGTTAAAGTTAATGTCGCTCGTACATAGCAAAAAGTACGGTCTAACGTTTTGAAATAATAATACGTACGCTTCAGTGTACAGTGTACATTTTTTTAGTGTTTAGTGTACATTTTTTTGGATATTCTAGTTGAATTTCAAACAAAATTAAGTGTAATAAATAAATTAAAAAAAAAAAAAAAGAAAACGTGTTCGGGCATCTGTGTCTCGCTGTTGTCACTTTTGTTTTTTAAAGTTGTCTGCATTGAAAAAAAAAGTTTTTTTCTTTGGTCGCGACCAGACCGGCCCATTTGGTACCGGCCCACCGGGCATTTGCCCGTTTGCCCATATAGCCAGTCCGCCCCTGGGTCCTACACAAAGTGAATCCATTTAATCCAGAATATACGCCTTTTTACGTTGCGTATTAATTATTTTTAATTATATAACTATTTGAGGTCAAAATTCATGTTTTATATTTTAATATTCTTAATATTTAAAAAAAGAAAGAGAGAGAAGAAGAAGAAACTGTAGTGTGTCTGAGGGTTCTATCCCCAAGAATACATTATTCTAAGGTGTTGAACTAAACATATGATAATGACAACAGAATTCAAAGGTACTGGAAATCAACTTATTATATTCATCTGATCACTTGTCCATAGATAATGACATAAAGCAGGCTTGTGTACTTGCTCCGACTCTGTTATCTTCTTTGACAATACTGAGTCAAATAAGGCAACGGCTTCACGAAAGGTATCTACGTCATGTTCCGCTCGGCAATGTGTTTCAACCTTTGGCACCTACTGTCCCACACCAAAACAAAAGAGATGATCCTCAGAGCTTCTTTATGCCGATGATTGCGCTTTACTTGCTCCCTGAACATGAGCTCCAGCTCGTCTTTAATGAATTTGCGTACGCTGCCTGTTTCAGAAGTCACCCAATAAAATCTACTCAGCCCCAAAGATCACCGTGAATGGTCACCCCTTAATATATCTTGGAAGCACGGAATCCAATGACATCACTTGTAAAGAGCAGTTGATAACCGTCTTGCTTAGGCAAGTAGAGCACTTGGACGCTTACAAACAAGAGTGTGACGGACTAAATATAGCTCCGTTATATAAGTGTCTGTCAAGCAGTGGTTCTCTCAACCCTCCTATATGGAGCCGAGACATTTGTTCTATACAGAGAGCAAATGTGAATTCTTGAATGCTTTCACCAAAGATGTCTGTGCTCTATTATGGGTATGCGTTGGCAAGACCGCACAACAAATGACGAAGTACTTGCGAAGAATGCAGGTATGAATGGTATAGGGCACGGTGGGCATGGCACATATCCCGTATGGGGACGACCGTATGCCAAAGGCAGGGCTTTTTTTTTTGGTGAGCTGAAAGGTGGTCGGCGCAACAGAGATGCCCCCCTCCCCGGAAGAAAAAAGTTTTAAAGACCAGTTTAGGCACAAGCTTGCTTTAACTGGCATAGAAGAGAGCACCTGGTAGCAGGCTGCTTCCGAACGAGACAGCTGGTGATTTTTTGCAAAGGCCTAGGGATACACATTTGAGACCAAAAGAAAATCTACAGTCGAGGACAGACGAGCCGGCGGAAAGAGAACCTAAACCGACCACCTGTAGACAACATGTATGGTGCGCTTGAGCCTGGATGTGGCAAAATATGTAGGTCACAGCTAGGACACAAGAAATACTGCACTGAGTGCACTCCTCTTTAATTTTAGGACTCGAAGACAAGCCTTATTATTATTATAATGATTTCGGAATCCTAAGGTGTTGAAATAAACGTATTAAATTAAATACCAGAATTTTGGATGCTTAGAAAATATTATATTCAAAACAAAAATCTAGAGTGATGAGATGATATTGATACTAATGATGAGATTATAACTTGACTTCACAGCTTCTCCCTGGCTAACTTTCCTGCACCTAACTAGAAACTAATCTAATGATGAGATATAACTTGACTTCACAGCTTCTCCCTGGCTAACTTTCCTGCACCTAACTAGAAACTAATCTAATGATGAGATATAACTTGACTTCACAGCTTCTCCCTGGCTAACTTTCCTGCACCTAACTAGAAACTAATCTAATGATGAGATATAACTTGACTTCACAGCTTCTCGCTGGCTAACTTTCCTGCACCTAACTAGAAACTAATCTAATGATGAGATATAACTTGACTTCACAGCTTCTCGCTGGCTAACTTTCCTGCACCTAACTAGAAACTAATCTAATGATGAGATTATAACTTGACTTCACAGCTTCTCGCTGGCTAACTTTCCTGCACCTAACTAGAAACTAATCTAATGATGAGATTATAACTTGACTTCACAGCTTTTCCCTGGCTAACTTTTCTGCACCTAACTAGAAACTAATCTGCTGATACCACGGAATAACAAGAGACTGTTTGTATCAACGTGATGTATCAGGAGCTGTGGAAATAAATCATCTGCAAGACATGTCAACAATTTCATCTTTGACGACCAGTCTGAAGGGTGCAAAGCATGTCCAAGGCTTAGGGCTGTTTGGTCTCTTGAAATAATGAGCAGATGTAAAACTGACGCTCGCAAGCACGCTAGTTTTTTTTTGCGTGTGTAAACAGCCCCCCCCCCCCTTCATTTTTCAGAACTTCTGTTTCCTTGTTACTTATTATTTAAGTTATGACATTGTTTTGATCATGCTAATATTTAGAAAATCAACTATTTTCACAATTGTTGTCTAAATGACCCATGGGGATGGGGCCGGGGAGGTGACCTCTTGCAACGTCTTTGTTTTTCTGTTTGACGTTTGGATTCACTCAATGATCTGTACAAACTATTTTCATTCAGGTTGGAACAGTAGGCCTACGTGTTTAGCTCTTAGGGAAGAAAACAAGAGAAATATTAGACCTACGTGTTTAGCTCTTAGGGAAAAAATGATAAATATTAGGCCTACGTGTTTAGCTCTCAGGGAAGAAAATTAGAGAAATATTAGGCCTACGTGTTTAGCTCTTAGGAGGACAATTAAGAGAATATTAGGCCTACGTGTTTAGCTCTTAGGGAGGAAAACAAGAGAAATATTAGGTCTACGTGTTTAGCTCTTAGATAAGAAAACAAGAGAAATATTAGGCCTACGTGTTTAGCTCTTAGGGAGGAAAACAAGAGAAATATTAGACCTACGTGTTTAGCTCTTAGGGAGGAAAACAAGAGAAATATTAGACCTACGTGTTTAGCTCTTAGGGAAAAAATGATAAATATTAGGCCTACGTGTTTAGCTCTCAGGGAAGAAAATTAGAGAAATATTAGGCCTACGTGTTTAGCTCTTAGGAGGACAATTAAGAGAATATTAGGCCTACGTGTTTAGCTCTTAGGGAGGAAAACAAGAGAAATATTAGGTCTACGTGTTTAGCTCTTAGATAAGAAAACAAGAGAAATATTAGGCCTACGTGTTTAGCTCTTAGGAGGACAATTAAGAGAAATATTAGGTCTAGGTGTTTAGCTCTTAGGGAGGAAAATAAAAGAAATATTAGGCCTCATGGGCGTAACCAGAATTTTTTTTCGGGGGATGGGGGGGGAATTCCCCCAAGGCCCCCCCCCCCCCCCCGCGGAAAACAATTATATATATGTGTGTGTGTTTAATATAATTAATCTCTATTACATTCTGACCCTTTTGGAAGACGCTTATTGTGCTCCAGAATAGGTTCTTCCTGGAATTAGTGGAAAACTTGTAGACTCCCCACCCTTGCGAAGCCCCGCCGCCGAGCATTATTTCTGGTATTGAAAGCCAACAAAATGCATATTCTGAGGTATCTACAGTGCATTATCTTGCTATTAAAAAGTTTTATTTCAAAAACCTAATGTGCTATTCTCATTGACTTTGACCCTCTCGCGCCGTTCGGCGCATTTTCCGGCAAGCTGTTTCCGCAACTCTTATTATGCGTAATTCATTTTGTCGGAGAACATGTCCCGCAAAACTTCATGCGACGCTCTGTCACAACCTTACTAAGGGTTCGACTCCCAGTTCTTTGATTTAGACCCGATCTCTATAACTGACTCCTAAAATCTGTCTTAGCCATCTTTGTTGAGCCACATTTAGTGTTTTTCAATTTCGGCAGATGACTATTCACACTTTATTAATGGAGCCCAGCCACTGGTGGAAATTTGTAACCTCTCTTGACTACGCTCTTGGAATTACATGCCTGTATTTCGCTTTAGATTTTATATCGAAAAGGAAAGTTTTATCGTCAAAATCATCTATTGAGGGGTTTTAAACTAAAAAAATCTCTGGAGTTTTTTGTTTTTTTAAATTCCAAACCCCATTCAGCTACGGTCATAGAATTTGGTGACTGTAGTTTGCTTTAAAATAATATTAAAGAGAGAGATTTTCAACTCAAAACGCTCTGTATGGGAATTTTAAACTCAAAACCATGTGAAGGGGTTTTAAATTTTTTAAAAAGCCATCTGGAGGAGGGGGATTTAAACTCAAAACCCATCATTAGCTTAGCTACGCTCAAAGAATTTTAGTGTGTAATTTGCTGTTTTTTTTTTTATATTGAAGAGGTAGTATTTTTTTAGCATCAAAACCCTCTGAAGGGGGATTTAAACTCAAACCCCCCTTTGGCTACGCTCATAACGTTTTGAATGCGTAATTTGCTTTTTTTTTTAATATTGAAGAGGTATTTTTCAGCTTCAAACCCCGCTGGCAGGGGGTTTTAAACTGAAAACCCCATTGGCTACGCTCATAGATTTTACAGTGTGTAATTTGCTTTTTTTTATATTGAAGAGGTACTTTTTAGCTTCAAACCCCAACTGGAGGGGATGGGGGTTAAACTCAAAACCCCCTGGTAGAGGGTTTTTAACTTAAAACCCCCTCGGCTGTGCTGTGGTATAATATATGCTGTACGCTCGTTTATGCATAGGGTTAGGGTTTACTGGGCGTTAGGGTTAGGGTTTGGAAAAAATCGCCCACCCCACTCCAAAGTTCTGGATCCGCCAGTGATGCATTATATATATATATAATAATAATAATAATAATAATGGAGAATGAAGCCATTAAAAATTACAAGCAATCGTGTATTTATGACTAATTGAAAAATATGTATAAAACTTTCAGCTCTGCAAGTTAATAATTTGTTAAACTAATTAAATCCTAAATAACATCCAATTTGTCTAAAAGCCATAAAAAAATTGATTGTTCCAAATTTGTCTTCACCTAATAGAATTCTAGAATCATTGTTTCTACTTCAATACAAATTACTTGTACACGTAGTAAACATGTCAACTTTGACCCAGACTTAGTGACCTATGGCTATACACTATATCTACATATACGACCATACACACTACTATAATTTGTTTTTGGAAAAAAATGGCTTAATGGGTTTTTAATTATATATATAAACTAGTTAGAACACTATGTAAATGCTCTTTTTTTAAGTTGGTAAATCAGATTTTGTTGTTATAAAAATCTGGCTATGTCTATCGCACTGTCACCAAAAGTATGACTAAGAAATATTTTGAACGTAATGTTTATCTTTAGTGATGGTTTCTTTATATACAAGTAAACTTATTCACCGGAAGTCATTCTTCTAACAATACACTGCAACCAAGGACGCCTGGGTGTACGGGACTTATTTAATTGAATAATATAGGCGTGGTGCGCACAGTTGGCAGTCCTGTATATATATAGTCTATGGTTTTATGTTGACCAGCTACCATTGCATCAGCACGTATCTCTAGGTACAATAGATGACATTCAAACTACTTGATTGCTTTCTACATTAAATGATACGCACATAATCACACACACATAATCCGACTCATATATATTGAAAAAATTACCCACATGGGACCTGTCTAACTAGCCGATAGTTGCAGTAATGGATCAATATTTAAGTCTGGCCATTTTTTTTCTTGCTTTCTCGGAAATTCTCATGAGATGTACGCAATTTTTTTATGTACGCTACCGTCCATGTTACTTTTTTTCCCCTTTTCCCCTGCTAGTGATGTCCCCTGATTTGAGGGTCATATAACCGTGCTAGTGTAAAAGAAAATATATTTATCCGCTCGATTTATATGTAAGAAAAAGCTTAGATTCTAAGGCCTAAATATTTATATAGAGAAATATATAATGTAAAATGTAGCGTACAGTGATTTTATAGCAGCAGACGTGTAAAATGTTGCAAAAAGAAATTTCATAGCAGCAGACGTAAAATGTAGCGTACAGTGATTTCATACAGCAGACGTGTAAAATGTAGCGTACAGCGATTTCATAGCAGCAGACGTGTAAAATGTAGCGTACAGTGATTTCAAAGCAGCAGACGTGTAAAATGTAGCGTACAGCGATTTCATAGCAGCAGACGTGTAAAATGTAGCGTACAGTGATTTCAAAGCAGCAGACGTGTAAAATGTAGCGTACAGTGAATTCAAAGCAGCAGACGTGTAAAATGTAGTACATACAAATTTCTTAGACCGTCTATTAGCTGTGCGTTATTTTGAAAGTATTTCCAAACTTACATTTCTTCCATCTTTCTCTTACAGTGTTTCTCAAACTTTAACTACTAATGACTCCCTTCCGATCAAAAAAGCTTTTTTTTTTTGTTTAGTTAGCTAGCTAGGGAGTCTGGAAGGAAAAGCGCTCCCTCAGTAGGGTTAGGGAAGTGCTTCGGCTCTAAGCGTAGTCCTCTCTTCTGGGATTCACTCATTTTTTCTTATGGCGTTTACAGCGCATTCATTATTTTTCATAGTAAGCTGAATTCTTCATTAATTACCTCTGTTTTATTTACCTCTCTTTCATTTACCTCTCTTTCATTTACCTCTGTTTTCATTTTCCTCTGTTTTCATTTACCTCTCTTTCATTTACCTCTTTCATTTACCTCTGTTTTCATTTACCTCTCTTTCATTTACCTCTCTTTCATTTACCTCTGTTTTATTTACCTCTCTTTCATTTACCTCTGTTTTCATTTACCTCTGTTTTCATTTTTCTCTCTTTCATTTACCTCTCTTTCATTTTCCTCTGTTTTCGTTTACCTCTCTTTCATTTACCTCTGTTTTTATTTACCTCTGTTTTCATTTTCCTCTGTTTTCATTTAGCTCTCTTTCATTTACCTCTCTTTCATTTACCTCTGTTTTCATTTTCCTCTGTTTTCATTTACCTCTCTTTCATTTACCTCTCTTTCATTTACCTCTCTTTCATTTACCTCTCTTTCATTTACCTCTCTTTCATTTACCTCTGTTTTTATTTTCCTCTGTTTTCGTTTACCTCTCTTTCATTTACCTCTGTTTTCATTTTCCTCTGTTTTCATTTACCTCTCTTTCATTTACCTCTCTTTCATTTTCCTCTGTTTTCATATACCTCTCTTTCATTTACCTCTCTTTCATTTACCTCTCTTTCATTTACCTCTCTTTCATTTACCTCTCTTTCATTTACCTCTGTTTTCATTTTCCTCTGTTTTCATTTACCTCTCTTTCATTTACCTCTGTTTTCATTTTCCTCTGTTTTCATTTTCCTCTGTTTTCATTTACCTCTCTTTCATTTACCTCTCTTTCATTTACCTCTCTTTCATTTACCTCTCTTTCATTTACCTCTCTTTCATTTACCTCTGTTTTATTTACCTCTCTTTCATTTACCTCTGTTTTCATTTTCCTCTGTTTTCGTTTACCTCTCTTTCATTTACCTCTGTTTTCATTTACCTCTGTTTTCATTTAGCTCTCTTTCATTTTACTCTGTTTTCATTTTACTCTGTTTTCGTTTACCTCTCTTTCATTTTACTCTGTTTTCATTTTACTCTGTTTTCGTTTACCTCTCTTTCATTTACCTCTGTTTTCATTTTCCTCTGTTTTCATTTACCTCTCTTTCATTTACCTCTCTTTCATTTTCATCTGTTTTCATTTAGATCTCTGATTTCATTTAGATCTCTGATTTCATTTAGATCTCTGTTTCATTGACCTATGCTTAACTTGACTCCGGCAATACATTTCACTCTATCCGTCAGTTTTCTAACATTTCATTGTACTTGTAATGCTACAAATGTGCAATGATTTCTCATAACCAGAGCTGTGGCGAGATACCAGTGGGACCGGATTCGAGAATTATGGTGGTACGTTCCCCACTGTTGTTAGAGTTGTTCACTTTTAAAATATTTTATATCCCACTTCTGTCACCATATGTAGTTGTAAGTATGAAAGTGACAACATGAAAACAAACTCATGAAATAACAAGTTTAAAAAAAAAACAAAAAAGACAGGAAAGAAACATTGACAAGTCATAACGACTAAACCCCCCCCCCCCCTGAAAACTTTAACAAGAAATCTAGTCCAAGCCTAAATGTGAATCTAGATGTCATCGTTGTCAAAAGTTTTGTTTGCACTCGATGTTTTGTTTTTGTTTTTTAATTAATGGCTTCTCTTCTTTTATGCATAATATTTACTGTCCACGGGAGAGCAGGGAGTTTCCATTTGTAGAAAGGGAAACAAATAATGTACTTTACCAGCAGAACTAGGTAAATCACGACAATTAACAGCCTTACAGATGAAGTTACAACAGACAAATGACTGTAGACTTATGTATTAAAAAATACTTATAATATGGTAATCACTTGTGTTATGTGTTCACCAAAATATTTGTTACACATTTTGTTTTACTTGAAACTAAATTTTGTTTTCATTGTTTGTTGCAGAAGAAAGAAGAACTTTAGCCAATGTCTTCTATTGCCAAATACAGAATAAATAACTAAAAACATTAAATATTGAAAATGAATATCCATTTAAAGATGCCCTGCAGACACCATTGCTGTCTATTCAAACATATTCGTGTATAAGTGAAATGACTCTAAAATGCTTGAAATAAAAATGCCAGATAATTTATACGTGGGAATCACACAAATGATTATTGATTCCAATGTTTTCTGCTATGGCTGGCAACACACCAAGTGAAAGTTTTTATTTTAAATTGTGTACCCGTAAGTTGCCCTAAAAATGTAATTTTGATAGAACTTTAGAGATGAGATTTTAATCTTCAAAGAAGCAATTTATGCTTCTCTTTAAAATAAAAAAGAAGCTAATTACATCCTACATATTTCATATATCACTGTTAATCAATGACTTAAAGTCGTTGGTTTTCCTGGCTGATTCAGGCAAGATTCCATTCTCTAATGTCCCTAGAGAAGAAGGGGCACTTGTAAGATTTTGTTCTGGAGTATGGAATAAGAAATGTGCCTCTATAGGTATCTTCGTTAACAGTCTGTCAAAGAAACAGATTAGCCTTTATCATCTGTCCCCAAAGATCGCTAGGTCTTAAAGCTTATCTTTATTTTAGTCTTTTTTTAAAACAATTATGCTATCATGGGTCACCGGAGATCAACATGCCCATGAAGCCAGCAATTATATATATATTTTGTTTTCAACTCATATTTTGTTTCGTTTTACGTATTTGTGATCTGACCATATCGGGTTAGACGTTTTTGTTACGGGTGGGAGTTTTTGTACGTCTGCTCGGTAACTGTGTATAATGCATTTGTGTGTGCGCGTGTACTCTGTGTATATGTGTATTGCATCTCCATGTAACGCTGTTTGTGTGTATGGAGGTCTCCACTGCTATGTTCATTATATGCGCGGTCACATCATACATTAAGTCACCACGTAGCTGTCTTTGGGCCCTACCTTTTAAAAAACATTCTGATATAAAAATGATCTAATCTTAGCTAGCAGTTAAGAATAAAAAAAAAAATTTTTAAGTCGGTCATGTACTTTTATACACAGTGGTAACAAGTTGACTCCATAAACTAAAACCTGCCACTTTGTCATAACTGAGACATTCTCTCGTTTTTTCTGCCACCTCCCTTTTTTTATGAACCATTTCACATGCGCACCCTTACATACACATTTATTAACACACTGCTGCAAAAAAAAAAATTCACGTATTTACGGTTAACATTACGTGACGTAAATATGCAAATCATCTTTACAATTCAGCTCCTCCCTCTTTCATTATCTTTAGGAAATGCTTGCATAGGTTCATAAACCCACTTATAATAAGTTGAACCATACAGGCATTGAAATCTGGCCAACTATAGCAGTAATATACCAGATTTCTAAAGAAATGTAGCCAGGTCTAACATGTTTAACTTAAAATGCTTTTTTTTTTTAAATCGCTATCAACAAGTAGGTCAAAGCGTTTCTCAATCTGAAGGTTACGTACTTTTAGGGGTAGGCATAACGCACGATTTTTGGGAATTCATCGAAATGTCGAAAATAACGATACAATGCTATTTGTTAAAAAAAAAAAATGTGTTGTATGTTGAAAGGATGATGTAAAAATGGTGTTTGGAAATAAAAACCTAATCCTTGGGTAGGCCCTACATGTGAAGTTTAAGAAGGTTGAGAAACATTGGATTATGGTATCATACGTGAAATTCATGACAGCATAATGTAGCTATTCATTCCTTTTGGTATCATGTTTGGGCGAGGAAATCTATAATTAGATATAAGCCGAACCAATGAAAAGAAGAGGGAAAAAAAAGCTATTACAGACACCGGGGGGGGGGGGGGTCGACAGGTCACCATTGTGTCTAATCTGTCCCACATGAAACTGCTTGAGAATGGATAGGAGCGTAGTTGGGCATCCGAGCCTGACCATAAACCATTGACCGTGTCGAGAGCCTGGGTGAGGTCCACGAAGGCTACGTATATATAGGTTTATATAGTGTACTAGACTTAAATCTAGTATAAAATCAAGACTAAGTCTAAGACTCTAGATATAGACTGCCTAGAGTTACAGTCTAGAGTAAATTCTGCTTATCTTAGATTCTATTTCTACTATATTTATAACCTATATATATATTCTAGAAGTAGGCCTATATCTATAGTTACAATTCGACTACTATGACAAGGTTCATGGCATGTGTGAGATACATTGTTCAAAGCGACTATAATTAATGGACTTCAAGTTGATTCATATATTCACATGCGATTTTTTAATATTTATAAGCTTAGCATTATTTTGGACCAATGTCTCACAACGGCTGATCAGGTATAAACATCAGGAGAAAACACGACCCCTTAACTCAAGAAAACATTAAGAAATTATAGCAGACACAAAATAGATAGTGAGATTCATAACAAACAAATATTCACAATTTATTACAGTTACACCTTTTTAAAAACACGTTTTAAAAAACCATTAAAAGTTTTTAGATCACATTTTTTTCTATAATTATCTATGTGTGTAAAATTGTGTATCGGAATATGCCGGGTACTTGAAGTAAGCTAGTCCTAAAAAAAAAATACACAGATCTTGGGTAAAAGACTCATCAAATAAAGTTCTGTAAATATGTGGTTTCAGGTCTTTTCTTTCTATAAACTCTATCGGGTTATATCCCAACTACCCGTATTTTTGTGCAGAATTTTTTCTCTATCAGGCACACTTAAAATTATAGCCTAATAATGTCAGTTTAATTTAAAAAGAGAACTGAAAAATACAAAAGATATACAAGGAAAAAGGCACTTCCGGCCCAATTTATAATTTTAGTTTTAAACCAAAGAAACGAAACGCATAAGCGCAACAAAGCCCATTGTAACCTTTTCTCAGTATACAAGAACACATTTTGCAACATACCCTGTCTGCAATTTAACGCATCCCTGGTAGGATCTGTTGGTGGCTGTGTGTGTTGGTGTTGGCGTCTCAAGTAGATCACTGGTTCAACTAAACTATTTTAGTAATGTTTGACTTTGACAACTTATCTTACAAAACAACTTACTATATCTAAACTTCAACTACAAAGGTTAGACTCAAAAAGTTTCTAGAGTAACTGTTTTTATTTGCGTCATTATAATATTCCCGTTATTTACTTTTATAGTCATTATTAACTTTCCAATATCTACTAGCATTTGTGCACCAATCATCTAAACTATTGTATATTACAGATCACACCAATCCACTCCACAATCTAACCATTATTAAATATTACTCTTTCATAGAGATCTATCCATCCATCCCAGTGGCGCTACAGCCCATGGAGGGCTCTGGCCTGCTTCAACACATCCTTCCATTCAGATCTCTCATGGGCCTTTCGTCTCCACGCCCTAAGTTGTTGTAGATCTTCCTCCACATCATCAATCCATCGCATTCGTGGTCTGCTTGATACATGCCTTTTGGTTTTTGCCTGTATACAATTTTCGTTCCTCTGTTATCTGACATTCTTTCAAGGTGACCTGCCCAACGTAGTCTGTTCTTGTATTTCGTCCACTATTTGGTGGGTCTTCCTACGATGGAACTATCTTTGACCCACGTTGTGGTGGACACCGATTGGGTTCGTTTGCACGGGACGATGACCTGCGACTCCTAGGGGTCAAGTCTTAGAGCCACAACGTGGTAAACATTTGGTTGATATTTTATAGGCACATAGACAGGCACAAGCAAAACGCAAAGCTTATTGATTTTGTGGAAGAACAATTATTTAATAAAGATTAATTTGAGAAGAAATACAATCAGTGAGTGAGGGGGAGGGATGTACAGGAAGATTTAGGATTTTATGATAACGTTTCAGATAATATCATCACTGGGATGTTGCTCATCAAGATTCGTGTATGGTTTGCTTATTCGGCTGTCTCTCACTTTTCTGTTATTCGAGGTTCTCCTTCGGGGTTGGGTAAGTTGAAGCTCCTATGAGTTGTAGCCAGTTGCTGGTGCCCTGCGAGTAGGCAGGCACTGGTGTGATGAATATGAGGATGCCACGCGGTGGGCTTACTCCCGTGGTAGTTGCAGACCGGTCCTGGGACTTCAGCCTGGAATGCCTTCAGTTCTTAGCCGAGGGTGATGAGTGACTCACACTCAACGGGAATGTGTGGAGAGCTGCTGAGGTCTGCCTTCAGGCAACCAAACACGCCAGCCTGGTGTAGGAGGCTATGAAATGAGACATGAGAGGAGCCTGAATTATAAAACCATACAGGCTGGTTGGCGAGGGGCGCATCCTGGGTAGGAGCGTCTCCCTCAGGCTAACTAAGATACTTGTCAACAACATTTTACTAGGTCTAGTAATAACGGATGTACAAATAATACAATAATAATAATACAAATACATATATACATGTACAAGGGCATAAATGAGAAGGGAAACAGGGGGACCGTATTACGGGGTTGTAGCCCCTGTGACTTCATTGACCCGCTCGTGACCAGAGGACCGTGACAAGAAGAATGGAAGGGGAGGGGGTAGAAAAGGGCACATAACTATGCCGGCCAACAAGCCGAAACTAGTGGGGTGGGCACACGAGACTGATTCTCGGGCCTAGGGATGCATGGTAACAGCACAGTATGTGCATAGCAAAAACAAGCATAATTATAATGTGTATATATATATATATATATATATATATATATATATATATATATATATATATATATATATATATATATATATATATATATTGTGCGCATATACGGGTATATATGCACAGGTAAGGAAATGATCTAGACGTGAGTAGGTCCAGATGAATATGGATGTGAATAAATAACAAATGCATAAATAGACATTAGGATTAACTAAATTGTAAGGTGGATGTCCACCGTTGGAAGTGCAGTCAGCATTGACGAGTACATGAGGAACACATATTCAGAGAGATTTACAAATGTAATATTTGGAAGCAAACCGGTGTTAACATGGTAATGATACATGAATATAAATGTTAAAGGCGAAGGCACACTAAATAATAATGATAAAGTTTTTCCAACTCACCCGCTTTGCCTTACACAAGTTCCCAAATGAATCGTTGACTTGAGAGTCTTCTGACTTCTCAGTGATTCTGATCTAGAACGGCATTAACCTGAAACTTTCGTCTCCGGCTTTTATAGGTTCCCGAGCGTATGTTAAGAGTAGTGACGATCCAATGGCCAGCGAGTCTTTTGACTTTAGAATTGTCAAATTGGACCGATCTTTTCATTTGGGGCTCACTCACCTGACTTCTTTAACCCGCGACCCGGGGGGGGGGAGGACGAAGGAGGATGAAAGCGGAACCATGCAACAATTATCAGGCTGGACCATCGCTCGATGGTACAGCGGACGGGAACGATTCGAATAGCCCTGGGCGTTAGGAGTGTCGACTCAAAGGGATGTACGTGGACACCAAAAGTTAATGTCCCTGGACTTCACGGTTGCGTGCTTTTGTTTCGGCGTTTGGGGCGTAACTTTCAATTTTAATGTTCCTGAACTTAACGGCTACCTACGTTTGTTTCGGCGTTTGGGTGTAACTTGGGATGTGTGTTTATGGCCTATAATTTGGGGGTTGGATCTAACCTTGGTGTAATAGGATGTTTGTGTTCTACACTGGTCTGTTTGGTGTTAAAAGGGGCTATACAATGCTAACTAGTGGTTAAGAGGGGGGTATAGTTCCGCACTGGTCAGTTCTGTATTGAGAAGGGACGCGTTTCGTCACACACCCCTCCGCCAAAGATAATGCCTCGTAGAGGCAAATACTGAAGTGACCGGCGGGATGTGAGCCTGTTTATGCATCAGGGCTCGCATCGATGCCCCGGGTCCCGGGGGGGGGAGCCCTTTGTCGTGGGCCCGCACAACGCTCATTGGGGTGACGCTGGGTGCGTTGGCTTTCAGCCTCTAGTCAACCATGAGTCAATCACTTAGATCGAGTGAGTGACGGCTGAGGAAATCGGGGGCGAAGTTGCTGCTCCCGGGGATGTGTTCGACTCGAAAAGAGTAGGGTTGTAACAGCAAAGACCATCTCATTAGTCGTGAGTTCAGGTTCTTCGAGGAGGATAGATAAACTAAGGGTCTGTGGTCCGTTTGGAGCACGAACTCTCGGCCATATAAGTAGGGCTGGAATTTTTCTATCGCCCATACCAATGCCAGACATTCAAGTTCAACAGTGGCGTATCGTTCTTCGGCCTGGGATAGCTTCCGGCTGGCGTAGGCTATTGGGAAAAGAGTGGGTGGCGATTCGTCACCTTCTTACATCAGAACGGCTCCGATGCCGGTGCTGCTGGCGTCAGTCCTCAAGACGAATGTCTTAGACATGTCTGGGAGCCTCAGGACGGGCTTGGCTGCCAGTAGTCTCTTCAACTCCTGGTAGGCTGTTTCACAGTTCTCGTCCCAGATGACTTTGGTTGATCTTTCTTAGTGAGATCGGAGAGTGGTGCGGCAATAGCATTATAGTTAGGTAGGAACTTTGATAATATCCACACATGCCAAGGAATGACCTAACAGCCGTCTTAGTCTCTGGCCGAGGAGCATTCAGCAGGTGGTTGATTTTGTCCTCGTCAGGGAGGAGCTGATTTTCCTGCACCATGTGCCCAAGAAACTTGTGTTTAGTAAATCCTATTAGACATTTGCTCGGCCGTGCAGTGAGGCCTGTCTCACGAAGACGTTGTAGTAGAGATTCGACAGTTTGTAAGTGTTCGTTCCATGTCTCGCTAGCGATCAAAATATCGTCTATAAAGTTATGAATGCCTAACCCTTTGATTGGGGCGAGCAACCGTCTCATCTTCTTGGTGAACACTGAGCTTGCATTGGAGATACCGAACGGAACTGTCTGGAACTCGTAGTGGCACTGAGGGGTGCTGAACGCGAGAAGCGGACGACACTCGGGACTCACTTCGATTTGATAGTATCCGCGGCTCAGGTCAAATTTACTGAAGAACTTGGCATGACTGAGGTTAGCAAAAATGGTGGCCGGATCAGGAAGGGGTTCCGCTTGAAACTCTGTGACTGCGTTTAGCCGTCTAAAGTCGATCCACATCCGGTGAGCGCCGCAGGGTTTTCTCACCAGAACGACTGGGGCGTTGTATGGGGAGGTGGAGGGGGTGATAATTCCTGCCTTCAAGAGTTCCGCCACCTCCTGCTCGATAATCTCCGCCTTGGCGTGCGGGAGGGGGTACGATTTGACTCTTACCGGTTTGTTATCCAGCAATTTCATGGAGAAAGTTTCAAGGTTGGTTCGCCCCGGCTTGCCTGTCAGGACATCGCCGTACTTCTCCAGTAGCACTCGCGCTCCCTCTGCCTGAGCCGAGGTGAGTTTGTTGCTGATGGAGACGTCTTTGAAGCTTTCGCGTTGCAGGAGAGGGTATTCCACCAAGTTCCTAGGCTCAACAGTGTCCTCGGCTATGGCAATCGACACGAGAGCCGAAGGGGCATCGCTCAAAGGCCTTTCAAGGAACTCCTTGAGGAGGTTAACATGAAACACCTTCTGTTTACGACCAATTTTTACCTTATAATTAGTGGCCGATATTTTCTCGACGACCTCGAATGGGCCTAGCCAGCAAATCTGCAACTTGTTGGTGTGCTTAGGCAGCAACACTAAGACACTATAAACTTCAATCGAACGTTCTTTGGCCCTACGGTTGTAGTTCTTTTCCTGCCGCTTGCGGGTCCTCTTCAGGTTGTCAGTTGCAATAGACCTAACTGTCGCTAGGCGTTCCTGCAGGTCCTGGACATATTTGGACACAGTCTTGATTTCCGGGTCTACCTGCTCCTTAGTCCAGTTTTGTTTAAGCACCTCGAGTGGACCGCGGTGCTGCGACCCGAATATCACTTGATAGGGTGAGTAACCCAGACTCGCCTGAGGAACTTCACGGTAGGCGAATAGGGCAGCGTTGAGATAGGTGTCCCATTCTTCTGGTCGGCCATCAACGAGCCGCCTCAACATGGTAAGGAGAGAGTGGTTGAACCTCTCGACCAGCCCATTTGCCTAGGGGTGGTATATAGAGGACCTAAGATGCTTCGTGTTGAATGTTTCGTAGACTTCCTTCATTAACCTCCCAGTGAACTGAGAGCCGTTGCCTGTGAGGATCGCTTCTGGGAACCCTATTCTAGTAAATATAGTGAACAAGGCTTCTGCAACATGTTTGGTCTCGATGCAAGGAAGAGCAGCTGCCTTTGGCCAGCGGGAGGCTTGGCATACCACGCAGAGGATGTATGCGTTGCGCTTCTTGGTGCGAGGCAACGGACCTACTATGTCAACAGAGACCCGCTTGAAGGGCGTCTCGATCAGCGGCGTTTTCCCCAGGGGCACGGGAGGCACATGGCACCTGGGGGACATTCTCTGGTATTGTGGGCAGGAGGCAACATACCTTCTCATGTCATTAGCCATTCCTGGCCAAAAGTAGTAATAACTAATGCGGATGATGGTGGCGCCTTGAAGTTGGATCTAACCTTGGTGTAATAGGATGTTTGTGTTCTACACTGGTCTGTTTGGTGTTAAAAGGGGCTATACAATGCTAACTAGTGGTTAAGAGGGGGGATAGTTCCGCACTGGTCAGTTCTGTATTGAGAAGGGACGCGTTTCGTCACAATGGTTAGTGTGTGTTCTCCACCCTGTTTCATCCTATATAGCACCATAGATTTTCCTAAGAATTTTTCGTTCTCAAGTATTTAGTATATTTTCAGATGTCTTTGTTAGTGTTTAGGTCTCACTTGCATACATTGCTGCTGGTCTTATTAAGGTTTTGTATGTTATTTTCTTGGTTTTCCTTGATATTGTTTTGCTCTTAAGTAAATGATGGGTGATATAGAATGCTCTGATGCCTCCTGCTAGTCTTTCCTTTATATCTGTTAGTAGGTCATTTTTAAAATCAATTGTACTTCCTAGCTTCCACAGAGATCACCAACGAGTAAAAAGTAGTCTATAAAAATAATTTAATGAGACGACTTCATTTTGGTGTTAAGCCGTGTTAAGTCAAGAGACTCTCTAGTAAAAAGTCTACACTGTGATATTGTATTTTATAAGTGTCGGTGCGTAGGTTATATTATTCTAGCACTAATTCTTGTTAGGAGCACAATTATTGAACGCACCTTTTTTGTTAAATTGCTTTTTACCGTATGGAGTATTTTTTTCATTAGGCTGATATAACGTTTCTTTGAGGTCTGTGTCTGTGTAACCCTGTTTATGGCGAGTCTCTAATTTGGCAGTTGTTTCGATGTTATAGTGTAGGGTAGAGGGCAGGTGGGGCTAGATGTCACGATTTTCAAATCATTTCGAATTCATTGATACTCAGCAAACTTAGCCTGTTGTAACACATTCAGACAACAAATAGAGCTTATGAAATAAACTTGATCTCTTTATTTATCAGAGTTATACAACAAAAAAAGTGGTTGGGTTGAGGTTATGACATTTTGCCCCAAACGGGGGTAAGTTGACACAGGTCATGGGGTAAAATGTCACACATTAAAAAATCACCATATCTTGCTATGTCTAAAAGCAATAGACATAGTTAGTCAAGACTTTGTTAAAGAATGATATATATCTGGATATTCTGAAAAGTTGTAGGGTTTTTCAAGGCACCTATTATTAACTTTATTTTAGTCGGCACATGGCTAACGTATGTGATCTACTTTTATTTTGATAATCATTTCACAGAGACAGGGACGTCTGCTAGTAAAATGAGACGGATCTGACAAATGACTTCATGATCTTGTAACTGTTGTTGAGCTGTCAGTAGGTCATTGATCAGCTGGCTGACCACGCCTCAAATGTAATGATGCGTTACGAAGAGTATGAAATAAAGCAATCCAGTCGGGTTGGGGGTGGGGCTAGGGGGATTTAGTTTCGTCACTTTGATGGGTCTAGTACAAAAATAGAAGCTTACGTCACCTCCAAAACTAATGGCAGATACCCAGGGTCGTGACCTCCTTGTGTTGTAGACAGGCTGAACATATTATTGTTGAGAGCGATAAAGAACGCTACAAAATCAAATTCCAGTCGGGATTGGAGCTCGAGGTGTCTTCAATCGGAAGCCAAGTGTTTAGCAACTCGACCACCACCTGTTGATGTATGCTCAATCCGATATAAATCCTCTTTAGCAAGATTGTGCAGTGACTTGTTGTGGTGTACTAGTGTCATTGACTTGGTGTGATGTTCTTGTATCAGTGACTTGGTGTGATGTTCTTGTATCAGTGACTTGTGGAGCACTAGTGCAAGTGACTTGTGGTGCACTAGTGTCAGTGACTTGTTGTGAGTCTCTAGTGCTCTCACTAGTACAAGTGACTTGTGGTGCACTAGTATCAGTGATTTGTGAGTCTCTAGTGCTCTCACTAGTACAAGTGACTTGTGGTGCACTAGTGTCAGTGACTTGTTGTGCACTAGTGTCAGTGACTTGTTGTGCACTAGTGTCAGTGACTTGTAGTGGTGCTCTAGTGTCAGTGAGGTAGCAGAGAGATAAGCAGCCAAACCAGTGTCACTTGGAATATAGATCTGGACTTACGAGGCTTCAGCTGCTAACAGAACAAAGAACAAATGATACATGACGCAGGTTTAGATCTCCCTACAAACAGTGATCGGTCATCAGCGACGTTCAAAGTCTCTTCCCATCTGTGGTGCCCACGTTTTTGTTCTTTTTTTGTTTTTGGCGTCTTCTAAGAAGGCGCGACGCCATGTTATAACACGGGACGGATCTGTTTTCAGTTTTTCAGGTTCCATGTTACGGCTTTCATCTTTTCAAGAACCTCTTGCGGTATTCTGCCACATCTTCGGCAAAGGAGTTCTCAAACTAGAAATATGTAAGATCAACAATACGTAAACAAAAAAGAAGACTAGAACTTTAAAAAAAACAAAAACACATATTGTTAATTTTTTTATTCAACAAGACTTTTACAACCAGATTCTATTAACAAAGAGTTCAGCTTTTCACTTTGTGGAAGAATGATAAAGGGCAGGCATACTACGCATCTAAATCTAATACGTTTTTTGTTTCTAATCCACCTTTTAAAACTTCTTTCTCAGCAGTAAAACTTGTGACGGTTATGACACCGAATGACGTGAGATGACCACATAGGTCAGTGAAGAAAGTAACTTTGACAATTCAACGTCCATGACAGAGGTTGAGGAAGAGAAACTTTCCACTGTCTGAAAATTTTCCACAAATGACTTTTCTCTCAGAAATCTAGGTCACGTGTGATCTTCAGATACGTTTTTGAAGCGTGGCAAATTAATGCCATGGGGCGGGAGAGGTGCGAGATAAAAGATTTGCATGCACGTCAATCAATAAGTATGCATGTGTGTGTGTGTGTGTGTTACCTTGAAAACATTTGACGAGAAATGTAACTACCTGCGTCCACGTGCAAAATGAAATGAAAAGAGGGGTGTGGGAGGGAAGCTACCTTTTTTTTTTTTAACTGCGCTCCACTTTTTGAAATAGTTTCCTGTTTGAAATCAAAGGGCTAGTCCAGTTAGGTAGATAAATGTAGTCAGATGAAAATGGCGTAGCTTCTTAGAAGGCCTAAACTATGTGGTCACAAACCGAGAAGAGGCCGTGGAAGTCGCTGTGGTGAGACCTAAGTCTAAGTAAGAATGTGGTCCTTCTCTGCAGCATATTTTTTTGTTTTACCTTTTGAGCCCCTGAGTGTCACCTCAAAAAAACCAGATCTTTGATCTTATCCCTTTGTGTTTTACTAGCTTGTAGCTTTTAAAATTAGATCTTTAAAAAAACAAAACAGGAGCTGACAACTGGGGGCCATAACTCCACTGAAATGTTCTAGACACTTCGTCTTCGATTCTTCCTCTCCCGCCCCCCCCCCTTTTCTGTCTCTCTTTCATTTTGCTGCTTGTCTACATACTGGACACCAGCGTGGTGGTTCTAGATGCTAGGCTCAGCCAAAATGGATATTCTTCACTTTGTTTGAATCGGAACTCGCTCATAATATGATCAGAGGTCATCCAACATTCTCGCAAGGTTACAACTTGATTGGTCATCTGTCTTTTTTTTTTCTCATTCTAGTTTCAGTTTTGTGGTAAGATCATTCGTTTTCCCAAATATTTTTGTATCTATTAGTCTCTGGACTTGAAGATCTGTAACTTCTTTCGCATCATCCTCTCTCTCTCTCTCACTCTCTCTCTATATATATATATAAGCGTTATGACATGATTAGTTTTCAAGTTTGTGTTTTATGTCACCCAGAATTTCAATATTCTTTTCTTTTGTTACATAATTTTGAAGCTGTAGTCACTTTCAAAGTATTGGATCTCTAACCTTAGAACAATCAAATACAGGCACGCTCAGTTCCAAAGAATGAAAGTTCCGAGAGCGACTTTTTCATTTCTAATGTATTTCAACAATGGTTTGAAAAGTATCAGCAATAAAATATACCGCACACTGGAATCGTAATACTTGCTTATATTCTATTGAATATTAGAGTCTAGACCAATTGATTTTCTTAATAACCTTAGCCCGATTTTTGTTTAGATAGAGATAATTTCTAAACATGTTACTCAAAATAGTCAAATCCAAAGGCTAATAGCCAGACTGTCCCAGATCATTGAAAAATAATCTGCGATAAAAACACTGGCAAAACAAATTATTTTAAGGATCTGAACACAAAGTATTCCGATGTTGCCTGTTTGAACACAAAGTAACTCGATATAGCCTGGCTGAACAAAAGCAACAGGCAATGAAAATGAGAAAATGACTAACAACTGGGAATAAGGTCTCTGATCTTTTTTGCATAAATGAAGTGGGCTAAGCCAAGCAATAACCGAAAGCGTAGACAGTGTCGTTAATGAATTATCAACATCTCAATAACGACATTTAGTTTCGTGGTTAAAGGGTCACCTTTCTAGGACTCGTAAATCTTGATCTAGATTAACTAGTTGATCCGATTAACTTACAACTTTTAATAAAGATTAGAAAATCTCGCGCTGACAATAACTGCTTTTCTTTCTTGTACCCGTGCAAGGTAACGTAATTATAACGACATCTTCCAGAACCATAGTGTCCAGCAGAGAAATGAAACTGCATATTTGTCCATGATTCACTATCTAGGTTCACTGGAATAAAACATGTTGGATTAGGCATGACAACAAAGAGGGGAAGAGAACGTCTTTAGAGTTTTTGAAGCGAGAGCGTGCTCACACATACACGAACTACACATACACGCAGTTTAAAAAAAAAAAAAAGAGGCTCCAGTCACGTTTTTCTACACGTGACCTTGTTTCAGCAGAATTCACTAGAACTCTCTCTCTACTTTCGAACTAGCTTAATATACTGCTCTAGTCTGCTACATGTTTGACGAACTTTGGGCCAATTTAAGGAGAACCTTGGCCGTTTTTTTTATAAAAACCTTATTGCGCAGTATCTGGCAGTTAGCTCCTTTAGTTGTGAGCAATCTGTTGTTGTGGAAATCAAACACTTCTATGTTGTTTTTTTAAATACTTTTTTTACTTGTTTAAATATATATATATATATACCGGTATATGGACTGGTCGTTTTAGTGTGTGACAGAAGCGTGACGAAAGAGATGCTAATCGTGTGCATGCCCCCCCCCCACCCACCCCTTTATTTGTGATTTAAAGTTTGTTGGACAATTTATGATTCAAGTTTGCGAAGTTTTATTCTAGATAAGACAACAAAAAATCGAATGAAAGTCTTCAAGTTGAGCTTGGAGAAGTATAAAATGTACAATTATATAATCGAATCAATATATACAAATTTGACATCTCAGTTAGCATCCAAAGTAAATCACTTTACTAGACAAGCTTAAGAAAAAACTTCATGACAAATCTGAAAGAACAGTTCAAGACGTGAATGCTATTCAATAGATTGAGATAGTTTCTATATACTTGTAATGAGCCCCACCTAGAAGTGAAAGCAGACTTACATTGTTGGTTTAATTGATCTTCAAGTCTAATGATCATCTCAAACAATTCGTTCTAAATGTTCCAAAATTAGACTTCTACTGCGGCTTGTCGCGACTTTTGGCCATGCTAGCATCTTCGTATATTTGAGAGCAAATTTTTTTTTTCTTCTCTAAAGAAACATAGAAAAACCTGTGTCAGAAATAGATTGACAAATGAACACTTCAATTGACTCGTAGAAATAACTAGGGCTACTTCCGGATTGAAACCAAATTCTGACAATACACTCGCCCCGTGATGCATTGCATCATTCAAATTGGATATCAATCAATTAAACAGTAGATGCTTGTATTTTTTTTAAATGAATGAATATTATGTAATGGGGGGGGTACCTTCCAAACCGTTTGGCCACTGAGCAAGACAGTAGGCCTAAGCGAGAGCATGATTTTTATAGCGAAACAAAAATGATGGATTCACCATTCAGCTCAATGCATTTTGAAATAAAGGAAGCCTATTTAAAATAAGAATATTTTTTAAAAAAATGGTCTCCCCGGCGGGGAATCGAACCCCGGTCTCCCGCGTGACAGGCGGGGATACTTACCACTATACTACCGAGGAGCTAACAGCTGTTAACCTTTTAACTACTATTTCATAACGATCTGCTTAGACTACAATAGGAGTTAAAATATTTATATATGACAGCTCCAAGAGTTACTGCATCTATTAACAAATTAGACTATTAGATCTATGTCTACATGCATTTATCATAGACTTGGATTTATAACTTTGAAATGTTTAGTAGCGATTATGAAATGTTTAGGAAAGGTTACACACGTGTATTTACTTTAGATTATAAGTTAACTTTGCTAGAACATCTCATCTCAGTTTTTGGTCCCACCTGGGGCATTGGCCATAATCAGCTTCCTCCAGGGGTCTCTGTTCTGGGCGAGTCACTCCAACTGTCCCCACACGTCTTGCCTATCTATTGGTACCTGCATCCAAATCTTGGCGCCATGTATTTCTGGGCCACCCCCCAGGCAAGGGCTTGTCTTGTGTGTTGGATGCAGGCTTTTGAAGCGCGAATCCATCGTCACCGTTTCTGAAGGATATATTCTTCAATGGGCTGCTGCTTTATTCTTGGCCGAAGTTCCTTAATAGTGATTTTGGTTGGCTAGCGGATTATACGGAACTTTCTGATTGATGAATACTTGATTTTTTTTTCATGCTGTTAAGGGTGGTTGTCCATTCTTATCATATTAATAATAATTATTATTATTATTATAATAACTAGTCGACCCGCTATTTAGTAACGGGTGAACACTTCCTGAAAGACACAGTTGTCCAAATGGGGTGGGTTTGGGCAAACGACTGTGTGCGCATACCTAGAGAACGAGGAAGGCGCGGGTACGGGCGTGAGGGGCGGGAGGAGGGTTAGAGAGTCGGCGTGCGTGCATGCGTGGTGTCCCGCATGGTTGGGCGAAGTAGAAAATTATATATTCAGGTAATAACAACAATAATAATAATAATAATAAAGGGACTACGATGAATTTTGTTTCCCTTTAACGAAACTCGACCCTGGCTTCACCAGAGAATGAATTCTCGTTCTTTTATAATAATAATAATAATAACAATAACATTTTTAGGAACATTCTCTCAGTGGACGGTACTGCTGCAGACCTGCCACATCACCATCACTGCAATGGATTTTATTTCCCTTTAACGAAACTCGACCCTGGCAGCGCCAGAGAATGAATACTCGTTCGTTTCTAACATAATAATAATAATAATGGCAATGTCTTCGATTTCGAAGATTACTAATGAGTGCAGTGTTTCACATGACTAAGCAAACCCACATGCGACCTGCATATTTTTCCGCATCTCATGCAGTTCAAGCCGTTGTCCGCTGGAGGTCTATTTCAGTTTTCTTTTCGTCTTCTGCGCCTCTCTTAAACGAGGTCAGAGTGTGTTCCGCAGCCTGTGTGAAAGGTCTCCAATGTGTGTCCCGCAGCCTGTGTGAAAGGTCTCCAATGTGTGTCCCGCAGCCTGTGTGAAAGGTCTCCAATGTGTGTCCCGCAGCCTGTGTGAAAGGTCTCCAATGTGTGTCCCGCAGCCTGTGTGAAAGGTCTCCAATGTGTGTCCCGCAGCCTGTGTAAAAGGTCTCCAATGTGTGTCCCGCAGCCTGTGTGAAAGGTCTCCAATGTGTGTCCCGCAGCCTGTGTGAAAGGTCTCCAACTAGAACAAGAATGACAAGAGAACAACGCTCCCTACAGCCCTAACTCCAAAAACAAAATACATTCAAGAAATAAGACAAAGGAATGCGACTAGTGGGAAGTGTAATACACAACTAGAAATGTGTTTGAAGTTCAAAGTTCAAAGTAGTGTGGGTGAAACCAATGGTCGGAAATGAAATTTTAAACATTTCGTTGGCTCCATATTGTTTCAGCGTTGTGTCATGGTGCCCCTCCCCTTATGGCCTTGACATTGCGCTTCACTTATTCATAAGTCCATCCGTCCCTGTCTTGACGTGAACTTCTTGGCCAACATGTGTTTTTTTGTTGTTGTTTTAATTTTCAATATTTTGGTTCCGTAGAGTACTCTCCATTTGTTGTTGTATGACATCATATTAAAATACAAGAACTATCAATCAATCTACCACACACACTCACATGTACACACACATGTACACCCAGTCACCCACACACTTTTGTTCTCCTCTTGTTCAACTTAAGTAAACACCAAGTCTAAATATTTGGGTCCATTCTCGGTGACCCCCCACCCCCCATTTGTAGGACGTTTCTGACCTCTCATTTGTACTTTCTGCTAACGTGACGCCATAGACTTCATTGTCTTGTAATATGTTGAATTTAACTTGTTATGTTAGGGATATGTGTCTCTTATGTCGCACTTGTTCTACTGCACAATGGTGTTGACTTACTCAGACAAAATCAAATATGTCTTTCGTTGTCGCAGCGCTAAATGTCAGAGCTATTGACCATGAGAGCATTCTTCTATTACACGGCTAGAACATGTCCAAACCATTCAGAAATGTTAGACTGATTCACAATTAGATCAATCTTTTATTACACTGTTCAAATGTCTGAAGCGCCATGGCATTTTTGCGATCTCTGTCCTCGACTACATTGAGTGTGTGTGAGAAGTGTGGAGCCTTGCTATAATACACCCATTAACGCATGTGCGCGCGTGTGTGGGGTGTTCCTTATGTTTTTCCACCTGGCACTGTCCTCGGATTTTTTTTGTTTAATGCTACAGTTCTTGACTGTTGACATCCATTATACATCTGTAGACGTCTACTTAATGTCATTGAGATTATTCATAATTATTTTAAAATTGGATTAACTCTTTCTCTCCTAATTAACGATATCATCGTTGATTTAACCCCATTATATTAAATTAATTTTTGGCATTATAAACTAAAAACGCATGCATTATCCTATAATTCTATACCAAAAGTAACGTTTTCTGATTACCAACAAAAATATTATTGAAGTTGAATCATAAAAAGGGTAGAATGTACAAATGTGACAAAATATGTCACAACGTGGAAAATAATTACGGAGATAAAGAGTTAAGTTATGGTCGGGCCCACATGTGCCTACAAACAAATAAATTGTTTCATTGCTTTATCAATAGCTTTAGATCCGAAAGTGACCCCAATACATATGTAATGTATGTACAATTTCTATACCTGCACCAATCATGGAACTATACTAACACCAATCACATTAACAAACGTTTCGTTATTAGTTTCGTTTCTGAAAAGAAAAAATCAGTCACATTTTTTTAAAAACTCCTTTGGTACACTTGTATAGGTCAATGATCCAAAAGACTATTAGAATGCATCTTCTTGCCTTTCCATTGAGCACGTCCGACCACAAGACTATCTTCGAACTACAATAAGAAATAATTAAACAGAATTGCTAGTGAATAATCTGATGACTTTTTTACAATTTGGAATATTAAAAAAAATTTTTTTTTTTTTTACCTTTCTATACAGAAAAATGTTTTGTTGTTGTTGTTGTTGTTTTCAATATAGCACTAATTATCCTTTTTTTTTTATTCAGTAGAAGATTACATTGCCAAAAACACCTAAGACAAAACCGTAAGTTCCATGTTTTCACAACAATTCAGGTTAGAATCGTCCAGAAATTGTCCAAACTTGACCATCATTCGGTTGTCTATTGTCCTCTGTTGTAGACACATGTACGTACACGAACGAAGTCCTTGATATTGAGATTATTTCGAAAGGGACTGTCTTTAGTTTCTATGGAAGCCCAAAGGTGCCGAGAAACATAATGCCAAATGTTTTTGTTGGTGCGAAGTGTACTTCGAACTGGGCTAATCAACACAAAAAATGTTCATGTACATCACTCAGTCATTATCACTTTGTGTATGTCATGTGTCCTGCGCCATTGTATGCAGGCTGAAAGGTCCAAAGGAACTTTATTACTATGACTGCTTTTTCCAAATCATTTGTAGAGAAACCTCCACAAGTTGACAGACCGGAACCGGTTTCCAGATGTTAACTTATCAAACCAAGATTCAGGCTAAACAGCATTGCAGTGAGCTCATGAGGAATTTAGTGGACTAGATATAATCTAAGTTGTTTATGCTTTTGAATAAATTATGTTATAGACTATAAGAGGTGTCTTGCATTAACAAGAAGCCTAGTCTCTACGAAGAGCTTTTATCTTATTTTTCAAGCGTTACAAAGTATTGTACTGATTTATTCAAAGTTACCCAAAGTAGTTCTGTGAAAAAAAACCCAAAGATTTAGTCCAGAAGCTGAGTTGAAGTTAACCTGGTTTTTAAAAAACTGCTTCGCTTTCAGAAGACGAAAAGATGCGACTATTTTGAGCCTACTCTAAACGAGAATGAAATTCAATGTTCACGAGGCGCCGGTTTAAGTTGTGGAAATGGACAGACAGAACGGATATAATGACACGGCTCTTCCCTCTACGGAGGCTGCTGACTCAAGGTTTGTGTCCCACGTTGCAGTGTAAGCAATACTAAACGTAGACGCATGTTACACATACACTTGTGTACAAACTAATAACAAACTAAATAGACTAGATGAGTCAAGAACTGCATGTCTGGGGAACTAAATAGACTATAAGAGTCAAGAGCTGCATGTCTGGGGAACTAAATAGACTATAAGAGTCAAGAACTGCATGTCTGGGGAACTAAATAGACTATTAGAGTCAAGAACTGCATGTCTGGGGAACTAAATAGACAATAAGAGTCAAGAGCTGCATGTCTGGGGAACTAAATATACTATAAGAGTCAAGAGCTGCATGTCTGGGGAACTAAATAGACTATAAGAGTCAAGAACTGCATGTCTGGGGATTTAAATAGACTATAACAGTCAAGAACTGCATGTCTGGGGAACTAAATAGACTATAAGAGTCAAGAACTGCATGTCTGGGGAACTAAATAGACTATAAGAGTCAAGAGCTGCATGACTTGGGAACTAAATAGACTATAAGAGTCAAAAACTGCATGTCTGGGGAACTGAATAGACTAAAAGAGTCAAAAACTGCATGTCTTGGGAACTAAATAGACTATAAGAGTCAAGAACTGCATGTCTGGGGAACTAAATAGACTATTAGAGTCAAGAACTGCATGTCTGGGGAACTAAATAGACAATAAGAGTCAAGAGCTGCATGTCTGGGGAACTAAATATACTATAAGAGTCAAGAGCTGCATGTCTGGGGAACTAAATAGACTATAAGAGTCAAGAACTGCATGTCTGGGGATTTAAATAGACTATAACAGTCAAGAGCTGCATGTCTGGGGAACTAAATAGACTATAAGAGTCAAAAACTGCATGTCTTGGGAACTAAATAGACTATAAGGGTCAAAAACTGCATGTCTGGGGAACTAAATAGACTATAACAGTCAAGAACTGCATGTCTGGGGAACTAAATAGACTATAAGAGTCAAGAACTGCATGTCTGGGGAACTAAATAGACTATAAGAGTCAAGAGCTGCATGACTTGGGAACTAAATAGACTATAAGAGTCAAGAGCTGCATGTCTGGGGAACTAAATAGACTATAAGAGTCAAGAACTGCATGTCTGGGGATTTAAATAGACTATAACAGTCAAGAGCTGCATGTCTGGGGAACTAAATAGACTAAAAGAGTCAAGAACTGCATGTCTGGGGAACTAAATAGACTATAAGAGTCAAAACTGCATGTCTTGGGAACTAAATAGACTATAAGAGTCAACAACTGCATGTCTTGGGAACTAAATAGACTATAAGGGTCAAAAACTGCATGTCTGGGGAACTAAATAGACTATAAGAGTCAAAAACTGCATGTCTGGGAAACTAAATAGACTATAAGAGTCAAGAACTGCATGTCTGTGGATTTAAATAGACTATAACGGTCAAAAACTGCATGTCTGGGGAACTAAATAGACTATAAGAGTCAAAAACTGCATGTCTGGGGAACTAAATAGACTATAAGAGTCAAGAGCTGCATGACTTGGGAACTAAATAGACTAAAAGAGTCAAAAACTGCATGTCTGGAGAACTAAATAGACTATAAGGGTCAAAAACTGCATGTCTAGGGAACTAAATAGACTATAAGAGTAAAAAAGTCTGGGAAACACTCTGGTCTATCGTAATGCAAATGTGAAACGTGTTCCGTTAAAGGTAAAAACTTGGAAACACTCTCTGGTCTATCGTAATGCAAATGTGAAACGTGTTCCGTTAAAGGTAAAGTCTGAGAAACACTCTCTGGGTCTATCGTAATGCAAATGTGAAACGTGTTCCGTTAAAGGTAAAAACTTGGAAACACTCTGCTGGTCTATCGTAATGCAAATGTGAAACGTGTTCCGTTAAAGGTAAAAACTTGGAAACACTCTCTGGTCTATCGTAATGCAAATGTGAAACGTGTTCCGTTAAAGGTAAAGTCTGAGAAACACTCTCTGGGTCTATCGTAATGCAAATGTGAAACGTGTTCCGTTGAAGGTAAAAACTTGGAAACACTCTGCTGGTCTATCGTAATGCAAATGTGAAACGTGTTCCGTTAAAGGTTAAGTCTGGGAAACACTCTGGTCTATCGTAATGCAAATGTGAAACGTGTTCCGTTAAAGGTTAAGTCTGGGAAACACTCTGCTGGTCTATCGTAATGCAAATGTGAAACGTGTTCCGTTAAAGGTAAAAACTTGGAAACACTCTCTGGTCTATCGTAATGCAAATGTGAAACGTGTTCCGTTAAAGGTAAAAACTTGGAAACACTCTGCTGGTCTATCGTAATGCAAATGTGAAACGTGTTCCGTTAAAGGTTAAGTCTGGGAAACACTCTGCTGGTCTATCGTAATGCAAATGTGAAACGTGTTCCGTTAAAGGTAAAGTCTGGGAAACACTCTGGTCTATCGTAATGCAAATGTGAAACGTGTTCCGTTAAAGGTAAAGTCTGGGAAACACTCTTCTGGTCTATCGTAATGCAAATGTGAAACGTGTTCCGTTAAAGGTTAAGTCTGGGAAACACTCTGGTCTATCGTAATGCAAATGTGAAACGTGTTCCGTTAAAGGTAAAGTCTGGGAAACACTCTCTGGGTCTATCGTAATGCAAATGTGAAAACGGCAGACGACTTGTCATTGATTTGTACTTGTAAAGACGTATTGTGAAGTGAGTTAGATTTGGTTTCCAATACCATTGTTTTACTACTAGATTTGTGTCATTTCATCTCAAGTTGGATTTGTCTTTAGTGTAATCAAAGTTATATTTAGTTTTGTTTAAAAAAAGAAGTTTATTCAAGTTATTTCAACTTCTACTATTTTAAAATATAATACGCCTACATCCGTTTAGTTGTACTAGTAAACTGGTGCTACAAGTCAACGACCTACCAACAACAACCAGCTGAGAAGTGATTCATCAAAATGGTTTTACTCCAAGTCCTATGACTATTACTTGTAGTGGGAGAATATATAGGTCTGCTATGCATATATAGGTCTGCTATGCATATATAGGTCTGTTATGCATATACATTAAGATCAACCATAAAAAGACTTGATATGCTCTCTGAACTATTAGTTGTTAATTATTCAAATGGTTGACGTCAAGTCAGCCTAGCGTAACGCCGAATGCAAAATGGCAAGTGTTGATTTTATCAATTCGTGCCATCCATTTTAGGAGGGAAAACATCCTGAAGTTATTTGCATGATCAGAGAATGTGTTTTTCTTCAAGACAGACAGAATGTTCCAGAAAGGTAGCTTGATCTGTGACAAGAAAAATAATGCTCAAGTCGGCGACAGACCTTGCCAGGAGCTTTTCAAATTTTGTTTTAAACTGGGTTTCTTAGATAAACTGGCCAACGAGCTAGTGATTTTTTTCTATACGATTTACAGCAACTATCTAGGAAAATTGTAAGAGCCATTTTCGAGATTGTGTCCATGAAGGTGTGACTTGAATAGAGGTATTGTAAAAAAGAGAATAGTCACATTGGAACTGCACGACTCTGAAATTTCCATGTCTCACTTCTCTATGTACAAGTTTCACTAGTTTATGTACACATGTCTTACTTCTCTATGTACACGTTTCACTAGTTTATGTACACATGTCTCACTTCTCTATGTACACGTTTCACAAGTTTATGTACACATGTCTCACTTCTCTATGTACACGTTTCACTAGTTTATGTACACATGTCTCACTTCTCTATGTACACGTTTCACTAGTTTATGTACACATGTCTCACTTCTCTATGTACACGTTTCACAAGTTTATGTACACATGTCTCACTTCTCTATGTACAGGTTTCACTAGTTTAAGTACGCATGTCTCACTTCTCTACGTACACGTTTCACTAGTTTATGTACACATGTCTCACTTCTCTATGTACACGTTTCACAAGTTTATGTACACATGTCTCACTTCTCTATGTACACGTTTCACTAGTTTATGTACACATGTCTCACTTCTCTATGTACACGTTTCACTAGTTTAAGTACGCATGTCTCACTTCTCTATGTACACGTTTCACTAGTTTATGTACACATGTCTCACTTCTCTATGTACACGTTTCACAAGTTTATGTACAAATGTCTCACTTCTCTATGTACACGTTTCACTAGTTTAAGTACGCATGTCTCACTTCTCTATGTACAGGTTTCACTAGTTTAAGTACGCATGTCTCACTTCTCTATGTACACGTTTCACTAGTTTATGTACGCATGTCTCACTTCTCTATGTACACGTTTCACTAGTTTATGTACGCATGTCTCACTTCTCTATGTACACGTTTCACTAGTTTATGTACACATGTCTCACTTCTCTATGTACACGTTTCACTAGTTTATGTACACATGTCTCACTTCTCTATGTACACGTTTCACTAGTTTATGTACACATGTCTCACTTCTCTATGTACACGTTTCACTAGTTTATGTACACATGTCTCACTTCTCTATGTACACGTTTCACTAGTTTATGTACACATGTCTCACTTGTCTATGTACACCTGCCTTCAGATATATAACCACCTTGTAATGAGCTCTGAACCAAATACCAAGTACAGGTGGAAGCAAGCAGATGATGTAGTCCAAAGTGTGACACTATTCCCGAGCTTAGTCAAACATTAATTGAAATATCAATGTCATTCTTGCAGAGCGAGGGGAAAATATACTCACTTACACCCACACACATACACACACTCACCTACACACACACTCCAGTCTAATGATGTACTGTGTGTGAGTGACTGACAGTTTCCTTCCGCGGTGACGTCAATGATGCTAATAATAATTTAGTCAAGCGATGGATTTCTTTTTTTAACAATGAAATGTAACTGAGGTTTTGTTGTCAAGTCGGTGAACAATAACATTCGGAATATTCAGGAAGTGACGTCGAATTTAGAACCTGAATTATAGTTTGAAAGACGATTGTTTAAATCATTGCTCTTGAAATGACCGTACACATATTTCATGTACAAGCTGGTCTACTTCTTCTTTCAGTGAAACAAAAAAAAAAAGGTTTTCTGATGGTAAAACTCTAACTTTTGTTCAATGTGTGAAACAGCTTTTTTTTTTTTTTTTACCAAGCTTCTATCCAGTCTGTCTGTCTGTCTGGTTGGCATCTTGAACATGTTGTTTTTTCAATACCCAGTCTCGGGTCAAGTTGAAACTTTGCACAGTTACTCATTCTCAAGGACGACACATTAATCCATCCAAAAATTAACCAATTCATTCATCAATTAGTCGCAATTAATTAATTTTGTTTTATATTTAAAAATGTACTAACCTAAGGGGAGATAAACCTTGTGTAGAGAAGTAGGTCTTTCGCTAAAAAATTTTAAACTATAAACTTTTTTAGGTATAAAAACCTTTTCTTTTTATCACTGACTTAAATAGCCTAGTAGCTAACACGTCGGCCTTCCATCAAGGAGGCTTGGGTTTAAACCTAGACTCTAGAATATATAAGCATTAACGTGGTGCTAAGCAAAAATAAAGACCGAAGTTTTTATTGAAATAAAAACCTTTTTTTTTTTTAAGCAATACCCATATGTAACACTGGGCTACTTTAAAGTCGGATGGGCGGAATCCGAACGCTGATCTCAAAAACGGCTCTAACTTTTTTCTATAAATTTAAAAATTGATGTATATGCCTATTGTATATGATATGGCCACATGTTTGACCCTTATAATTTTTCAAATTCAAAAATAAATAAATGTAAATTTGGCTTGAGTACTAGATTTAGATCTAGAGCCAACATAGGTTTTTGAAAGGACTATTGCGTTCTTGAAAAAACTTTCGTGTTCGGGAATTTCCAAATGTAAGGCTTTAGATGTTTTATCGAAAAGTGGATTTTTATCATCAAAATCATCTGGTGGGGGGTTTTAACTCAAATCCCCATTGGCTACGCTCATAGAAATTGGTGACTAGTTTGCTTTAGTTTTATATTGAAGAGGGGGGCTTTTAACGCTACATCCAGCGCAGGCATAAACATTGTCTCCAGGTGGTCGAATTAGATTTTCTTTTCGCCGTCTACGTCTGTCCTCGGCAGAGGATTTTCTCAAATGTGTATCTCGCGGCCTTTGTAATTGACCTCCATCTCTCTCGTTCTGAAGCCGCATGCAACCAGGTGCTCTCTGTCAGTTTAAAGCAAGATGGCGCCTAAGCTGATCTTTAAAACGTTTCCGTGTTACGTCGACCACCTTTTAGCTCACCAAAAAAAGACTGCTTTTGGCCTACGTTAGTCCCCCATACGGGATACGTACCCTGCCCAGAATAACTGTCGAATCTTTTAGTGCTATGCAAAGAATATATGTTTTGCTGCATTGGTTGAAAGGTGAACTTAGCAAGAAGACGTATAGACAACCAAATCACCGTCAGAGGCGTGCTGGGAGTGACGCATCGAAAGTAGGATAAGTTACCAGGCGAGGCGCTGTTCAGAGACATGCTGGGAGTGACGCCTCGAAAGTAGGATAATGCTAAGTTAGCGGACGAGGCGCTGTTCAGAGACATGCTGGGAGTGACGCCTCGAAAGTAGGATAATGCTAAGTAAGCAGACGAGGCGCTGTTCAGAGGCATGCTGGGAGTGACGCCTCGAAAGTAGGATAATGCTAAGTTAGCAGACGAGGCGCTGTTGACTGTTGCTGACACTGCTACAAATCTGCAAATAAAAAGTAAAACCAAGTGTATCACAAAGTATGGAACATAGCTCGTTGCAATGGTGGAGATGAAAGTCCGAAATACCCTGTCACAACTGTCACAATCCACACACTGTTGTAAGTTTGTAGGAGTTAAACATAGTTGCCACTGTACTTGGAAATGGCTGCCTGGTCGTGCGGTTTGCGCGCTGGACTGTCGCTCGGATTTATCGACGGTCGAGGGTTCAAACCCTACCCGCTCCCATACCCCGTCGTCCTGCGGGAGGTTTGGACTAGGAAGTAAACTACCTTCAACTCTTAAGGAACATTCGAAACATGTAAAACATTTTACAAACAAACAAACATTTTACAAACAAACAAATATTTTACAAAGTCCAGAACCCGCGAATGTAGATTGAATGTGTATTGAATGTTTAGCAAATGTCTATGGCCTTAAATGCACTATCTAAATATTCCGAAGCAGGGGCGTAACTAGGGATTTGGGGGCCCGGGGGATTGACCTCTTTGGGGGCCCCTTGCATTCTGACATTCGACATATGACATGAAATAATGTACGCAAAAATATATAAGCCCAAAATCAAATTGGTTCAGTATATCAGTAAACTTAAAACAAAATAATCATAAGACTCTTTTAAATGAATAATACCGTTGTTTATTAGTTATAGTTAAATAATGCACAAGTGACAGGTATCCATTTTCTTTCCAGCCTTTGGAATCTGCCCAGCACTTCTGGGGCTAAGCGACTCTAGTACTCTAGTCCAAAATTTCTTGTGTGGACATGGTGAGGAGGAGGGGAGGGAAGCATCTGGGAGAAGGTTTCCATGCTGCCATTAGGAGGCCCAGAAAAACACAACTCAGCTTGAGTCAAATCCCAACACGTTTGAATTGCAGTGCTATTGACAGTCCTACATTAGAACTCAACTTCATATTAAGTCTTTTCTTTCTTCTGGTTGTTTTGATTACAGGGAATCCATAGTATTCACTACCTTCTTTTGCTTTTTCGATGGATTGGGTTTTTGTCAGTTTCTCGTCATTTTCCAGAAAGCATAAAAGGGTACTAATTTCTTCAGCAGCTTGCCGTATATGCAGTCCAGACTTTTGTAGTTTCTTCTGAACTATATTAATTGGGCGCAGGAGCTTTGACCAGAATGTCAGATAAGCAAAAAAATCTTAATTTTCCACTGCATGAAGAAGATTCAGTGCTAATATTATATGATATTACGTCATTGTTGGTTGTTTATGCTTTGTGCGAAAGCAAAAGGATTAGATGGAAATAAAAAGAGAGTTTCCATTGGATTGAGGAAAGATGAATAGAGGAGTAATAACTCAAGTGTGAAGTTTAATTCTGAAGTTATAGTCGCCAAACCCGAATGATGGACTATTCTAGCATTATTAAGAATAACTTTTGGATCTGTTATACTCAATTCTGTAAATTTTGCTTCAAGGTTAATTAGTGTAGCCATAAAATACTCGCCATTTAGTCTACTATTAGTAAAGGTAACAAGATACCTGGAATTCGCTGTATATCATGCAGTTTTATTCGTGGCAACAAAGTTTAAAATGTAAAACCAACTTTAAACAAAAACTTTGATCTCTGTGGGAATTTTTTTTTTTAAATGCCAACAAAGTCAACGTACTGATAAACCTAGATCTAGGTTTAGTCTTTGTTATAAATTTAATCCATAAATGTTGAAAAAAAAAGACACCCGTTGAGACTATTTGTCAATCAAATATATTAAATTTATGTATTTACAAATTATTATTATAGCTTTTTATATAGCGCTACTTTCATGCTCAGAGCGCTTTGGTCCAATCTCATTTGTGGACCAGTGGGGGTATCTAAGATTTGGTTTTCCGTGCTGCCTTTAGGCGCTCAGTAAACGCAACTCTGCCCGAGTCGGGTGTCGAACCTCGAGCCCCCTTCTAGGTAGCCAAGAAGGCCAAGTTCAAGCTCACTTAGCCTCTCGACCACGCTTCCCACCACAAATACAAATAAATTTCGGACACCCATTTAGGGGCCCCCTCAGGTGGGGGCCCGGGGGGATCTTAAAATTCTTCCCCCCCATTAGGTACGCCACTGTTCCGAAGTATACAAAATCAATCCTAATGGTAGTACTGACAGAGAGCTCGCATTTGTTCCTGTATTGCCAACTCTTTTATATTAACTTGTGTATATTTGTGAGAACAATTTCTTCTTGAGACGTGACGCGTCCAGTCCTTCATCTGGTCCAATTAGACAACGTTTACAAAGCGGATCTTTTGGTTGCTGGATCTATAGACCTACAGGAAAACTACAAAGCTAGAAACAAGGTATAATTAACATAGTTATCGACCTTTGTGACGGCTCCATTGTAGTCTGTGCGTCACATTCAAAGGTAGGGAAAATTACTTTCAGCGATGTCTTGTCTCTTTCATTCCAATACGGTAACTCTGAATAGATTTTCCCTATTGTTGACAATAAGAGTAATCTCCCAGATGTCATATATTTCCTTGTTGTAACGTCTTGCTCAAACCTATTAATTAGAGAGTGGGCTGAAACTAAAATATAGGGACTACAGCTAGGTGATTGCTTCTCTACGTATTCATCCGCCTACTTACATCGCTCTGTTTTCATTCAGAAGTTTTAAATCTGATTGAATACGGTTCCCACATAGAAATTCAACAACAACGCAGAGTTCAGTGCAATGTAGACTTCCGTTAAAATAAGTCTCATAGCACATTGTTCAAGGAAATATGTTTGCCCAAAAATATCAGCAATGAAGATAAAGCAGCGATGAGTTGCTTGAACTCACAAGCCGAGGGTACTTTTTTTTCTTCTCTTTGCCATTTTTCCCGTCAATAAAATTTGTTTAAAAGAAGGGTAGAATTGAGTAGGAGAGGAATCATTATTATAGATTTGTTTCGAAAAGTTCTTTTCATAACTTTTAGTGTTTTACAATTGTATCGCCACCTACTTCCACCCCCCCCCCCTATCTCTGGTCAACAGACTTTAACCGTTTTTATGAACCACGTGTACAATGTATACCTATAGATGTACTATTAAATGAAAGCATACTTTTTCCAGCGTGTGTGTATTTGTGTTTACGATATAAATACATAGACCAATTAATGAATGCGTGTGTATGTGAATAGAAATGGCATACATGTTTGTCAGTGTGCGTGTGTGTGCAAACGTATTTGACCTAAGTGGTCAATGAAACACGACGTTGGCTATATATTTCTTTCTATTGAAATGCTGAATACAAAACATAAAAGGCTTCTGATCTGATAGTGAGCCGCCGCTAAAAAAGAAACAGAATTATTTTTAGATCTCCATTACAATAAGCAGAAACTAAAGCGAGGCACGATTTGGAATGAATGAACGTAGCTGCATTCTACAATAACACCATTAGAGGATAAACTTTGTTTTAGATAAACATTTTATCTAAGATAAACATTTGGTTCTCAGAGCTAGTAGAAACTTTAATTCAAAGCAGAGACAAAAAGAAACTAAAATAAAAAGTTACCTTTAAAAACAAATTGTTCAGTTCGAAAGAGAGAAAGAAAGGAAAGGGAAAAATAAAGCCATGAAGATAGAAAGAGATTAAAAAGAAAAGCGATACTAAGTCTGATAGCAAAAATAGACAGACGGAAGGACAGACAGACAGACAAACATATATATATATATATAGATAGATAGATAGATAGATAGATAGATAGATAGATAGATAGATAGATAGATAGATAGATAGATAGATCTACTCAAATCTTTTACTGCTGTTGGACATCTGCCCCAAGTTTAGTGTTTTTTTTCTTTTGCCAATGTCTTTATACACTAGCTTTAAGCACGATACGCTACACTAATATTATCAACATCGATATGCCCTGGTTGTCTTTGAGAAGTACAAACCTGTAAAACCCCTCCAGATGGTTTTGAGTTTAAAATCCCCTTACAGAACGTTTTGAGGTTGAAATCCTCTATCCTCAATATTATTCTAAAGCAAGACCATGGGCGTAGCCAGGATTTTTTTCGGGGAGGGGGGTTGGGGGGATTTTTTGCCGTCAAGCTTTCTCCACAAAAATCTGTCACTGGTAATGTCTGAAGCCTCTTCCCACCTGCTCTTAGGACCTCCATGAATGTGTGGCACCAAGTTGTACTAGGATGTCATCGCAACTCTTCTTATGCCTAATTCATTTTGTCGGAGAACATGTCCGCAAACCTCATGCGACGCTCTGTCACAATCTTACCAAGGGGTCGACTCCAAGTTCGTCATAGGATGTCCTTGATTTACACTCGATCTCTATAACTGACTCCTAAAATCTTTCTTAGCCATCTTTGTTGAGCCACATTTAATGTTTTTCTATTTCGGCAGATGACTATTCACTGCAGTTTATTAATGGAGCCCCGCCACTAGTAGAAATGTCTAACCTCTCTTGAATACGCTCTTGGAATTAGGTGACTGTAGTTTGTTTTATATCGAAAAGAGATGTTTTATCGTCTAAATCATCTGTTGGGGGTTTTAAACTAAAAATCTCTGGAGTTATTGTGGGTTTTTTTTTTATTCAAATCCCCATTTAGCTACGGTCATAGATTTTGGTAACTGTAATTTGCTTTAGAATAATATTGAGGATAGAGGATTTCAACCTCAAAACGTTCTGTAAGGGGATTTTAAACTCAAAACCATCTGGAGGGGTTTTAAACTTTAAAAAAAAAAAAGCCATCTTTTGGAGAGGGGTTTAAACTCAAAACCCCTAATTGGGTTGGCTACGCTTAAATAATTTTAGTGTGTAATTTGCTTTTTTTTTTAAATGAAGATGTATTGTTAGCTTCAAACCCGCTGGCGGGGGGTTTAAACTCAAAACCCCTTTGGCCACGCTCATAGATTTTAGAGTGTGTAATTGGCTTTTTTATATTGAAAATGTATTTTTTAGCTTCAAACTCCGCTGGAGAGGAGTTTAAACTCAAAACCCCTTTGACTACACTCATAAAAGTTTGAGTGTATAATTTTTGTTTTGTTTTTTGTGTAATATTGAAGAGGTATTTTTTACCTTCTAACCCAGCTGAAAGGGGGTTTAAACTCAAAACTGAGTCAAAACCCATTTAGCTACGCTCATAACATTTTGAGTGCGTAATTTGCCTTTTCATATCGAAGAGGGGGTTTATCGTAATTTTTGGAGGGGGTTTTAAAATCTAAATTTTCATTAACTGTGCTCTTGGAATTTGGGGATTGTCGTTTGCATTTTTTTTTGTCTTGTTTTATAGAAGAGGGGGATTTAACTGCAAACACCCCTGGTATGGGGTTTTAAACCCAAAAACCTCTGGAAGGGGTTTTAAACTCAAAATCCCCGGATAAGGGGTTTTAAACTCAAAACCCCCTGGTAGGGGGTTTTAAACTAAAAAACCATTGGCTGTGCTCGGGCAAGTGATGGTTTAGTATTAAAATCTCACCTAAAATAAACAAAGGAAAAAATCAGTCACTTAATTCCGATCCCCCCCCCCCCTGATTTCATTTCGGGGGGGGGGGGGTTGAACCCCAAAACCCCTCCCCCTGGCTACGCCCATGATCAAGACACAACTACATTTCCGTGTATCAACTTGTATTAAACATCTAGCGGTGCTTATATGTAAGGTATCTGTTACCAGAGCATGTATGTAGGGTATGTGTTACCAGAGCATGTATGTAGGGTAGGTGTTACCAGACACAGACATTTATTTGATAAACCATACCAGTGAATTAGAGGCTGTAAACTTTTAAAACAATACTTCACCATTCGCACAAGACATCCGTGTAAAGGGCAAGTTCACATGATTGTACTAAGTGAGAATAATTCCACTCACTGAATCAACGGTGAATCTAGAACTCTCTTTAGTCCACTCTCTTTAGTCCAGCCTTGAATCTATAAAAGATACAGCGAGCTGCAGCACTTCGAAATATACACATATCCAGGGCCGGTCCTAACAATTGCGGGGCCCTATGCGAAACTGATTGCGCGGGGCCTAGTCTGTGTGGGAATAATGATAATAAGTGAAAATTAAGATTTTGTATTAGAAAAAAAATTCGACTTTGAATTGTATTCATTTTTTACTAAGTATACAATTACGATCAAATCAACTTTACTTTACGAACCTTGCAACCTATGGCACATTTATAGGCCAGTGTCTATACAAGTAAATATAAGGTATTGGAACTTCCGATGAATGAAAAAATTCGCCCAATTATTACATTTTATTACATGAAAGCTGACAATGCCTTTTTTAGCGGCCCCCGAAAGGGAAAGCCGCTATTAGTTTCGTGCGAAATGTCTGTCCGCCTGTCCGTCCGTCCCGTTTAGATCTCGTAAACTAGAAAAGATATTGAAAATCCGACATCACAATATTTAGACCATTCAAAGTTCTGATGTAATGGCTACTTTTTTTTTCTGAAAGCGAAAAAATCTAATTTTTAAAATAAGTTATGCAAGCAGTTTTTTAAAGAGAAAAAGCTAATTAGTATGCATTATATGTTAGACCTAAATTAAAACGAATAGTAATCTTGTAAACGTCATTTTCGTGAACAAATTAACTGGTGTAGTAGCTCTAAGGCACACAAATAAGAGATTTGATCCTTTTCAAAACAATTACATCTATTATAAGACTTCAGTTAGGCCAGGAGAGGCGCGATCGCTGAGCGGTAAAGCGCTTGGCTTCCGAACCCTGGGCCCCGGGTTTAAATCCTGGTGAAGACTGGGATTTTCAACTTCGGAATCATTAGGAAAAATAAAGGTGGTTGGTCGTTGTGCTGGCTACATGACACCCTCGTTAACCATAGGCCACAAAAACAGATGAACTTTACATCATCTGCCCTATAGACCACAAGGTCTGAAAGGGGAACTAGTTAGGCCAGGTTCACATCTAACTTTGCATTCACTTGCACCTATCCTTTGATCTGCTGGACCGTTGGGGCACTACACAAGATCTGTCAACCTTCCTTCTCCATTCTTATCTCTCATTTGTCTTTGATATAATTTCATTTGGATGTTCTTTCTGAAAATATTAAAGCCTGCCTGGGTGGACCACTTCGGGGGCCGATTATGAGTTTTTGTTTCCACACAAACTGTCTTTTGTAACCTTGTTTTTTGTTTTTTTTTTTATCGCGCGTAGGATTGGCATTTTCCGCAATGAATGACACTCACAAATGACAATTGTGTCTATTTTTCAGGAGATTTTTATGCGTTTTCAGGAGATTTTAATAAATTCAGAAGATTTCCAAGATTTTTTCATATATATTTTGCAATTTAATAATTACACATAGCATTAGCGCGGGGCCTATGAAGCGCGGGGCCCACTGCGACCGCATAGGTTGCAGTGGCCTAAGTCCGGCCCTGCAATTATCTTATTGTCACGTGCTGTGTACGTCAAGGTCGTAAGAGAAGTGTCAGCAGGAAGTAGTTACATTCAAGTAGATTCCAGTTTCTACACAGAACGGTAAAATTAATAAGAGAGAAATCCGGTACCCGAAAACTTGTAAGTTAGGGGAGACCCCGGGAGACGAGCTTATATCGAGATCCATTCAATTTAAAAGTTTTAACCTTCATGTTATGATTAATGTTGTGTGTTTACTATTGAATTTGAATTATAAATAAAGTGTAATTTTGCTTGATATTGGAATATCTAGTGTGTGCTCAATCTTTTAATAATTTCTACTTGGAAGATTTAAATGTTTTATTTTTTAAAAAGGAAGTCGTTTTTTTCCCCACCTAACAGGCGATATTCCTCATCATACATTTGGTTCATCAGATTTAAAAACCTAAGTTTAGATCAAATCATTAAAAAACCAACTAGATTAAACAACGCATTAGATCTCTTCTAAACCAACAGACCTGGATTATAGTAAATTATTATATTATCCCTGGTCTATCAGACCATGAGATAATAAAAATACACAGTCAGATAAAAGCAGTAGCCAATACAAAACCCAAAACAAATATCATTTTCTGGAACAAATGCAACATAATTTCCTAACACAACTACACCAAGCTGCATTAAACTTTCAACAAGAATTCTTATCAGAAAAAGACATTAACCAACCAGTCGATGACCTCTGGATTTTTCATAAAATACTATCTTAAAAACATTATAGAAAATCATATACCAACTATATACACATTAAACAAAATAAATAAATGTTGGTTTAATAATAGATTAAAGAAGCTTTGTAAACGAAAACCTATTTAGAAAATTTATAAAAACTAAGGCAGAAAGAGTTTATAAAAAGTACATGAAAATTAAAAACCTAACCCAAAAAGTAAGCAGACAGCTGCAGAGTGAATACATAAACAATGTAATATCTAAAGATAACAACAACAATCCCATTTAAAAAAGAAGAAAAATCTGACCTAGGAAACTACAGACCAGTATCACTAACCAGCATCACATGTAAAATCCTAGAACACATAATATGTAGAGACATCATAAACCACTTAGACAAACATAATGTCCTTACTCCGTACCAACATGGTTTTAGGAAATAGAGATCATGTGAAACACAACTAATAGGACTAATTGAGGATTTTTCAAAAGGTTTAGATGATAGTGAGCAAATAGATGCTATCTTACTAGACTTTTCCAAAGCTTTTGACAAAGTTCATCACCATAGTTTGCTTAAAAAATTAAAATATTTTGGGATTGATGGTCATCAGTGGATTAAAGATTTTCTGATAGGGAGAGAACAAACTGTAATAATAAATGGTTCTAAATCAATACCAATAACAGTAAACTCATGTATACCTCAAGGAACTGTCTTAGGTCCACTACTATTTTTATTTTACATAAATGATTTACCTAATTGCATTAGTTCAGGAACAAAAGTCAGATTATTCGCAGACGATTGCATAATATATAGAACAATAAAAACAACACAAGATACAGAAATTTTACAAAGAGAATTAGATGAATTACAGAAATAGAAATCAAATTGGAGCATGTCTTTCCACCCAGAAAAATGTCAGTTATTAAGAGCAACAAAAAAAACTAAAGCAAATTAATTCCACTTATCTTATTCATGGCAAACCAGTAACACAGACTAAAAACGCAAAATACCTGGGTGTTATAATACATGAAAAAGTTCATGGAATCCCATATTGATGTAACTATCAAAAAATCCAACAAAGCATAGGGTTTATTAAAAGAAATTTCAATAAATCAAATAAGAACATAAAACTAAAATGTTATTTAACCTTGGTTAGGCCAATAATAGAATATGCATTCTCTGTTTGGGACTCCTCAACTCAAGAAAACATTAAGAAACTGGAACAGACACAAATAGAGCAGTGAGATTCATAACAAACGAATATTCACATTTGACTAGAGTAACACCTTTAGTAAAATCACTAAATTTAGAAAGCCTTCAGGATAGAAGACTCAAAAGTAAAGTAGCAATTATACATAAAAGGCTGAAACTAATCTTGAAATACAAAAGTAAAATTTAATAAATACTTAGAAGATAAAGGCACATCCTCGTTCCATATGCTAGGACAAATTGTAAAATGCTTCTTCTTCCCTAGTGCTATTAGAGTTAGCCAGGAAAACCAGTGATTGGCAGAATTTAAGTCATTGGTTAATATGCTGACTGAAAGCATGACGCATAGGACGTAATCATCTTCATTTTTGAAGTAACGTCTGTATTATATAAGAAAAGATCAAATTAAACCTTTGAGATTATCTACACATTATATCTCTAGTTAACTTTTGATTTTGGATCTGCCACTGCCGGGAAGTTAGAATCAAACCATTATAAATAATCTTAAATATTAATTTTAATAATGATTACTAACAAATTAGAAACCTATTTTCTTGTTTTTGTTTTAAAAAGTTGAACATTTTTATTGCGCAAGGCTTACCGTCTGCTCTGAAACAGTCCAATGTCATGTCACCGAATTATTGTGAATATAATCCTTCGTGTGACCTCCACTGTGGCAGGTCATTGAGCAGACGTCTCGCTATCACCGACCTATAAGCCTACAGTGACAACTTGGATGTCATTGCTAGTGTGTTGTAATAAAGTGTCTACATTACGCAATTAGTCTCTATACAAAAAAAGGACAAAGAAGCCAGACAATAACTTTGTTAGTTTAGCGCGGACGCGAAAGAAAAAGTTCGTCTAAAGCTGACAATATATTGATTTGGGAATCTATATGAGGGATTCCTTTTTCAGAAATACGAATTAACCTTTGAAAGGTATCTAGCAGACTTCGCCTAAGAAGTCAGTACGATACAAAAAAAAAGTTGAATGAAGTCCTACTTCTTGTTCAAATAATATGATCAACTTTGAAAAAAAAAAAAAAGGAGAAACAAAATTGAACCAGTATGGGGCTCAAACCCATTCGCATTATCAGAGCTCTACCGCTCTATCAACTATTTTTTTGCGAAATTTTAGCTTGAAATAAATGATTCAATTGTTTACTTCCAGCTTCCACATTAGATTTGTATTTGATTACTTGTTGAACTTGGTTAGTAAATCAATAGTGTTTCCAATATTCTGCTGATAACCACTGGAGCCCAACTCAAAACAGAAAACACGGAGTCCTTGTGTAAACATCATTGAAACAATGGCAATTTGTTTGAACCCGTCATTTCGACTGAGCCTATTGTTGATGTCTCTCTCTCTCTCTCTCTCTCTCTCTCTCTCTCTCTCTCTCTCACTCACTCTCTGATCAAGTCAACGGGTGTTTGTTTAACTACCGGTACTTAGACTATCCCCAAATCGAACAAAAAGTGAAATATCTCAAACAGTCAAATCGAGCTCGTGAAGTAAAGTTTATGTACACAAGCCTCACTACAGATCATGGCAGTTTAAAGGAGAGACCAAATTGTTGTGACGTCAGGAAACTTGAACAGTTTATTTCTGGCTATAAATTACTGTTAAAAATCCATTGATAAAGACACATTCTCTTCTCAATGAAACAGACTCCAATTCTAATGAAAGCACTGACGTAGAATGCTTTTCCAAAGAATGGTTTAGATGTTGGTCTCTCAGTTAGCATACAATGAAGGGCAGTGTACAGTAAATAGTGGCATAGTCTGCATGACTTCTGCTGGGACTGGAAAGCAGTTACTCTGTACTCAGCAAACATATAGGCCAAACATATAGGCCTACCAGTCAAGACAATGGGGTAAGCTGTATTCAACAAACATATAGGCCTACCAGTCAAGACAATGGGGTAAGCTGTGCTCAGCAAACATATAGGCCTACCAGTCAAGAAAATGGGGTAAGCTGTACTCAGCAATCATATAGGCCTACCAGTCAAGACAATGGGGTAAGCTGTACACAGCAAACATATAGGCCTACCTACCAGTCAAGACAATGGGGTAAGCTGTGCTCAGCAAACATATAGGCCTACCAGTCAAGACAATGGGGTAAGCTGTATTCAACAAACATATAGGCCTACCAGTCAAGACAATGGGGTAAGCTGTACTCAACGACCCCAAGAACAGATAACCAAGACGGCACAACGACGTTCCTTGACCTTCATTCCTTTGGATTAGACTTGTCATTCGGTGTAGACCTGTTCTTCCGTTAGCGTACACCAATAAATTAGGCTACTCAAGTGGACTCTTTGTGTCCGACAATGTCTACCCATAATCCCTAAACTAGCTAGCTAGGAACACTCCAACCCTTTGTCCAATCCAAAAGATGTACCCCATGATGGCCCCATCCCTAGTCGAGGATAAGCAGACGGAGGACGCGGCCCTGGTTGGAATGTCCGGAAGTGATATCTATAAAATAAATTTAAAAAAAACAACATGTCAAACAAACTACAAGACTGCAGTTTAAAATAGGAAATAAAAAGTAAATTATAATCATTGTTAGCAATAAAGGAATCCCGATACTAGCAGTGAAAAAAAAAGAGCAGTAGCTAATTAATTATACTAGTAATGATGCACAATGTTAGAAAACCTTAGCCTAATTGTGGAGCTGCAACACTCCCGACTAGAAGGAATCATTTGAATGCTATATGTCTGGCTAGAGACTAGAAATGATCCTAACTCTGGATGACCCTTTGGTAGAGCGTTGGACGTGACCTCGATCTGTAGTGGAACTATCTTGGACTCGAGTGTTTGAAGGGAAATACGATTTCTTTTCAAGTTGAAACGATCAATAACAAATGTAAAGATGGAGACACATCGTAGAAATGGTTGTATCTGCAAGATTGAAATAGAAACATCCAACCCAACAGCTACATTCTTGGCTGTATGCAGAGATTTCCAGACCCTAGACTTTGTTTTTTTTTCCCTCAAATCATTCCCCCCCCCCCACACCCACTCACCCTACACTTCGCCCACCCATTACGTTCTAGAAAAATCATAATCTACATCTTGACCCAAAGAGAGAGAGAGAGGGAAAGAGTTATTCAAACGACTGACTTGGAGTTGTCGAGGACGGCCCTGCTAATCGATAGATTCGACACTGGACTCTGAACGGGTCGTCCTACTCTCAATGTTACCGTGAAACAAAACAGAAATGTGGAACACGTTCTCCAAAACCATGTGGGTTTTTTTTTTCTCTCCTTTCTTTTCGCACAACTTGTGTTAGGTCATCAAACGTCCTTGATGTCAAAGTACATGTGACCTACTTGTGTTGGCAGAAGTTAGAGGTGAAGGGTACGGCAGTTTAAAAATAAATCTATGGGAGCGTTTGTTTATAAGTTGTTCGGTTATCGATAAAAGCGATTACCTGTATCGATACTTTGCACTTTGAGCGCGCGTGTGTGTAGTGTGATTTTATGAGTGTGTGTAAGTGTATATATGTAGGTGTGTGAGTGTGCAGTGCCCACCCAACCCACCACAGAGCCTTTGATGTTTTATTTAGTTGTACACGCAGTCAGCCCTTTATTTATTTAGTTCACCGCAAAGCCCATTAGTTTGCGTGCCAAAAACAGTAGCAGGTCTATTTGCAAGGCTCTTTTGACCACATTCATAGTTTTCCCTATTTGTATGTGTGTGTGGGGAGGGGTAGATATATGTGTGTGTGTATGTGAGTATGTTTCATATGTGGTTGTGTATACTTTGTTTACCACGTGTCTCGCATAACTCTCCAGACCATATGGTGTGTTCCTAAGATAGGGATGTTGTCACACACATACACCCGCATATGTTTCACATTTTATTCTCATCATGTGATAGGGCAGTGTGAGAACTATGACATACAAGCTTGGGTCAGGGAGGGGGATGATATGACCTACTTACCCAGTAGCAAATCTATGAACAGCAGCTTGCTGAGATAGGAGAAGTATTAATAATAAAACATGTCGTTTTCTGTTTAATAGAAATGATTCTTTTTTTTTTAACGAATTCCTCCTATTAGTTGGCAACTTTTCCTAGGTGGAAACTGGGTGGGTGGTAGACGGGTAGGTTGAAAACGATTTCCCTTCAAGTATTTCTTCAGAAACTAGTTTTATAGTATTCAAGAGACTGCCTAGAACATAGGTATTATTTTCACTGATTGTATTTCGTAGAACTCACCCGAGATCTAATAGTAACCAAAACAAAACACAAGCTTTAAAAAAAAAAGGGGGGGAGGGGTTGCTCAGAGTGCATAAAAAACCTTCTCTCTCTCACACACACGCACATAAAACACCCACATTCACAATCACGCACGCACTCAGCGCGTTGGCAGCTTTTAATTGAGACACTTCTTTTTTCCCCCATCACCATTCAAAAAACAAAAAGACTCTAGTCAAGATGCTATTCTAACACTGTTTGTGTGAATAACGTATAAGGTCAAGGCCAATTTGTACAAAGTTACTATATCTAAAATAGGCACGAGTTCCAGCTATAAAACTACTAGATCTATAAATGGGACGCAATTTCAATTACTCTACGAGGTTATGAATATTTGCAAACACGTGAATCATTCCAAATGTCAATCTCGCTACTGATAAACCCAGCACATGGACATCACTAAAGTAACTAAATCTAGAAAAATTTCTAAGCCAAGTGATTGGAAGATCCCAACATTTTACTCTATGCACTTAGATATAAATGATTCCCTGGCGCTGAAGAGCTCCATGCACTATATAAAAATGAACGGAATAGAGACTTGATTTGTTGGGGTCGAGGCAATGAGGTTATATTTAGATGGAGATGGCGTGACGTCACTAGGTTTAAGCCAAATCGCAGTCATCTTGGTCTACTCAAATTAAAACGTGTAGTCTGTATTTTTTTGGAGAAATTTGTTCGACAATATTTCACATAACCCTAAAACCATGTAATTATACTCATCAAGGCAATAGCAGAGAAATATCTGCAAGTGCGGTATCACTACGCTGCAAAACATTACACTTCTAGGAATCATATGCAAAAAGGTGCTGTGAGCAGACAGGTGCATACAAAACTAATTCTCTTCAGTGGTATATAATTAGTTATCTCCCACTAGCTCATTGACTTTGTATATTCAGTATGGTTTATCAGTGTGTTCTTATATAATGTCTTCATGTTTGTATAAAAATGTATCTTCCCACATTGTACATACTAAACATTTTAGATGTAGGCCAGAGTTTAATTAGGGAAAGATTAGTTAGAATTACTGTAACATTATTATTAGTAGTAGGTAGTAGTACTCTTTTCACTTCAATTTTATCAATTTTGTGGTGATTTCAGTGCGGTAAAAAGTATCAAAAATATAACAAACCTTTTGCAAATCATTTTTGTTCTTTTTTCAGCCCACAATAGTGCTTAATTTCGATGTAATCATTTTTAATTGATCCATTGGAATATCTAGACCACCAGATATGAACTTGGGCCTTAGAGGAGTTTAGAAAAAAACATGATGACAAAATACGAGGCTAATTTAAGTCGTTACGAGAATTAGAAAACTGGTATCGCAATGAAAACGGATGGAATGTTTTGAGTAAACCAATATGGCGAATAGGCTCCGCCCACTGGCTTCAACCGATAATGAACATTTGATAGCAACCGCCATCTCCATCTAAATATAACCTCTTTGGGTCGAGAGGGTGCTAAAGAAAAGTCGGTAAAATGAGGATCACGCTTAATGAAAATAAAAAACTTAAAAATAAAAGAGTGACCTCAGAAAAAACTTCACGTGCAGAAGAGTGTATCAAAGCAATAAGTTATTTAGTTGGAAACTAGCAACATCATGGAAACCAACTCACGCAAACTTCTTCTTTGAAGTAACGTCTGTATTTTATAAGATAAGAGAAATGGACCTGGAAGAAGATATTGGACTGTGCCTTGTTTGTATCAACGTTTTTACGCCAGAGTTAACGAAACAAATTCTTTTTGATGTTCGTCAAAAGCTATTGGACTCCACGATGACCTGCTATCTATTGTAAAAACAAACAAAATAATTAAACTCTATGGCCATATTACAAGGTCCTCAGGGCTTAAAAAGACCTTCCTTCAGGGAACAGTACCAGAAAAGCGATGGGAAAAACAACATAAAAGAATGGACGAGGTTCTGTTCAGGCAAAAGACAGAGAGGAATGGAGAAAGACGGTCGATAAATCGTGTGTGGTGCCCCAACTGTCCGATAGACTAAGGGATATGGGAAGGTGAGGTGAAAAAGCCAATCGAAAGTCTCTGGCTTACATCATCTGGAGTTGGCTGGAACTCATGAATACTTAGGATGGAAACTTGGGGGGTGACTAGGTGGACGCAGAAACATGGGTCAAACGGTTAAATAATAACTCGTGGACAGGCAAAAAAAGTGTGTCAGGAGGAAGGGGGGGGGGATTACGTTGTTCAACGTACGAATAACACACAAGGAAAATCAAAGTAAAAACATTTTTAAAAAATACTTTAAAAAAAAACAAAGCTTATATCAAATGCAATTGTATCAATTAGTTTAGATCAGTAATTAAATGTGAAATCGATTTAGACTAACAACAATCAATCTGTGCGATAAGAAGTATTTTTACCAATTGTTTTTTAGCGCAATGTCATGCTTGTATATTTCTGAGTGCAAGCTATGATCCTGTCACTTGTCTGGAGCAGTTGGGAAATAGGAGGTTAACAGTGTGAATGTTACCGTGATCGCTTTTTAAATGCATTAAACGACTTGAATTAGAACTCAAGGCTCAAGTCTCCTCAAAGGGACTAATTCAACTTATATCACCACATCTGTCAAGTACAATTTCTTCCCTTTTTTTTGATACCAAACAAAATAATTAATTACCAATAATTAATAAACTAATTGGTTATATTGGTTTTGTATTGATTCTTGTTTTGTCAGGTACAAGAAATAATTGTGTAAAATTTCAACTTGATCCAAGATTGGGTGTGGGAGAAATAACGTGTACAAACATTTTACCAGACAGACAAACAGACAGACAGACAAACAGACAGACAGAGTGAGTTGATATAAGCTTTCTAATGAGAAGAGCTTCAACACTTTTTAAAAACATGCAGAAATAAAATCACTTCGATTTAGGACCAGACTAGGATCAGTTGAAAGAACTACAATAGCAATAAACTATGTCGCTACACAGTGGAAAGTGAATTAGATAGTGCATATTTCCGTAGGGATCTGTCGAGTGTCAGGCCGAGTCTTAGATTTCTGGGAAGGACTAGAGAAAAGTTCAAGATTTTATTTCTGCTTCTAGAACGCAAACAACTTTCCAATATAATAAACAAAGCAAAATTAGAACTGTCGAGTAAACGTCGGCGGATATCGATCCAAATTAGAAAAAAAAAAGGCCAAATCAGCTATTTGATTAAAATGATTTGCCGATTGTTGACACTTTGTAAACAAATAGTGTTGCTTGGGTGTATGAATTTTAGAAAAATTCGGTTTAGGAGTTAACACTGTCAGGTTCATGTACAACCTAAATTAAAATAGAGCTAGATCCACATAGCATTCATCACAGAATGCAAAAAAAAAAAAAAGGCTTTTCAAATTATTTCCATGCAACTAGTAGACAATAGTATTTACATGTCTTTATTACACTCCCTGGGTTTGTATTCAACTACTTGCGACAATCATTAGAAGTATACAAGTGTTGAGATTCAGTTATATTGGTGAAAGTGTCTTCGGTGTTCAGTCGAGTTGTGGAAGAAAACCTATGTGTGTGTGTGTTACAGCTACAGTACTAATGGACTGACAGAAGTTAATGGAAGTCTCTAGGTCTAGACTTTATTTTGATTTAGTCCAATGAGACATACTGTCAAGATTTTTTAGTTTTACATTTGCAACCACCTTTGTATCGTGTAAAAACATCAACAATCTTGTTTTTAAAAACAAATCAGAGACTTGAGAGTACAGTGGTAATGCTACATTATAATCGAGTATTGTATTGCATCTATCAAAGTGTAGAAATAGAAAGAAACTGCAACTTGTACTTTTGTACTAGAAATTTAATTAAAACTTTGTTTTCCTGCCTTAAATTAGATTTAAAAAAAAATTATTAATAAAATAACAACACTTATCTGCCCTTCGATTGTTCAATTTATAGCTATTTCCCAATATTTCCAATAGGCTTTATCATGGTATCGGCTGCTAGTATAAAAAAAAAAGAATGACATCAATTCTAACGCTAGTATGTAAGCGTGTGTGTTAAGTTGTGAACCAAAGGCTCCTTAAGTTCAGTCAATGTGTAGTGACGTGTGAGTGCTTTAATGTACTGTTTCGTGTCAGAGCCTTAAGTTCAGTCAATGTGTAGTGTGTGAGTGCTGAACTGTTTCGTGTCAGAGCCTTAAGTTCAGTCAATGTGTAGTGTGTGAGTGCTGAACTGTTTCGTGTCAGAGCCTTAAGTTCAGTCAATGTGTAGTGTGTGAGTGCTGAACTGTTTCGTGTCAGAGCCTTAAGTTCAGTCAATGTGTAGTGTGTGAGTGCTGAACTGTTTCGTGTCAGAGCCTTAAGTTCAGTCAATGTGTAGTGTGTGAGTGCTGAACTGTTTCGTGTCAGAGCCTTAAGTTCAGTCAATGTGTAGTGTGTGAGTGCTGAACTGTTTCGTGTCAGAGCCTTAAGTTCAGTCAATGTGTAGTGTGTGAGTGCTGAACTGTTTCGTGTCAGAGCCTTAAGTTCAGTCAATGTGCAGTGTGTGAGTGCTGAACTGTTTCGTGTCAGAGCCTTAAGTTCAGTCAATGTGTAGTGTGTGAGTGCTGAACTGTTTCGTGTCAGAGCCTTAAGTTCAGTCAATGTGTAGTGTGTGAGTGCTGAACTGTTTCGTGTCAGAGCCTTAAGTTCAGTCAATGTGTAGTGTGTGAGTGCTGAACTGTTTCGTGTCAGAGCCTTAAGTTCAGTCAATGTGTAGTGTGTGAGTGCTGAACTGTTTCGTGTCAGAGCCTTAAGTTCAGTCAATGTGTAGTGTGTGAGTGCTGAACTGTTTCGTGTCAGAGCCTTAAGTTCAGTCAATGTGTAGTGTGTGAGTGCTGAACTGTTTCGTGTCAGAGCCTTAAGTTCAGTCAATGTGTAGTGTGTGAGTGCTGAACTGTTTCGTGTCAGAGCCTTAAGTTCAGTCAATGTGTAGTGTGTGAGTGCTGAACTGTTTCGTGTCAGAGCCTTAAGTTCAGTCAATGTGTAGTGTGTGAGTGCTGAACTGTTTCGTGTCAGAGCCTTAAGTTCAGTCAATGTGTAGTGTGTGAGTGCTGAACTGTTTCGTGTCAGAGCCTTAAGTTCAGTCAATGTGTAGTGTGTGAGTGCTGAACTGTTTCGTGTCAAAGTCTAAATTAGGTAGTTATGTCTAATCAAAACTGTGTCGCTATGGAAATAAAAACATTTTGTTTTGACCAACCACCATAACAGTTGTACTCCAACACTTGTATTCTAGTGCATTCCAAGATAATACCACCATTTCATCGCTTGTACAAATTAGATGTACTTCACAACATAAATAAAGTAAAGTTCCCCTTTTCAGACCTCTAGGGCAGATGATGTGAAGGTCCTCTGTTTCTTTGGTCAACGCTTAACTAGCAGGGTGTCACGTGGCCAGCACGACCAACCGCCTTTACTTTACTGTACTAAAGTCAGGTACCCATGAGTTGACTTCACATCATACGTACATCAAATTAAATGCACTTCGCATGTTCACCAGTTTAGATGTACTTCACATCATATGTACACCAAATTAGAAGAATCTCTAATATGTACACCAAATTAGACATACTTAATATAAATTAGATCATATTACAGCATATCATGTACACCAAATTCGATGTACTTCCCTTGATACGTAGGTACACCAAATTAGTCGTACTTCACATCATATGTACGCCAAATTATATTCACATCATTCATATGTACACCAAATTAAATGTACTTCAGATCACAAGTACGACAAACTAGATCTACTAAACACCATACGTGTATAAAATATTGCACATCATATGTACAAGCAATACGCTACTTAATGAAACGCTAAATATCTACATCTGGATCTATTGAACAGGACACTTTTTTCTCTTCTGCTCAACCAAAAAGTTCGTTCGCTGTTCAATAAAAGTGCAAAAGCACTCGATGCTCGTCTAACGAACCGGACTCTCGTCGTCTGCGCGAACACACGCTGTTACGCCGCGCTGCACGAACACACTGCAAGGTCAACACACTTTCATTCATGGCGCTGACAGCAGAAGTAGGAACTAGCTTAGCTAAAAGTGCACGGCCACCTTTAAGAAGTCAAGTTGTTCACATCCACCTTAAAATGTAGTCTTTGATGTTATAAGTTAATTTATTCCTTGAACCGTTTATCATAACAAAATTTTCGCATATCAAAAAGTTGAATCTGTTTTTAGAAGAAACGAGACTGCATAATATGAAGCATAGCATTGAAGAGATTGTTTTTCATCCCAATTTTTAACAAAAAGTACGCCTGTAGTATGTTGGTTAACCATTAACTTGAAGCAAGATCTAAATAGATTATAACACGAACAGATGAGTATGCCTAGAATAGGCTTCTTAATGGAATATTCGTTGCTCGTATTTATAGTTGATTTTGAAAAAAAAGGGGGCGTTGAAAGTAATGTTTATAAATAGAACTGATTTCGTTACAAGTTTCTTAATATTGATTAGATGGCATAGAGTTCATTTCAAAAGTGGTTAGTTTTATGGTGGAGGGTAGACCAACAAGAGGAAAGAAATGGGAATACAAATTTATGTTTATGGTAGAGGGTAGACCAACAAGAGGAAAGAAATGGGAATACAAATTTATGTTTATGGTGGAGGGTAGACCAACAAGAGGAAAGAAATGGGAATACAAATTTTATTAACATCTTGTGAGTGGTTGGGGAGGGGGGGGGGGCTCGCTCAAGTGTACACTAGCTCTACGGTAAAGTTCGAAGTAGCCTAAGCTCTAGATTAGAGTCTATCAGTAAGTGCGTTAGAAAAGTATGTCAACGAAACTGTCAGTGTACCCAGTGATATAGTTAGTATCAGAATGTTGTCTCCTTTTTCAGATGACTCTACTTTTTAGAATAGTGACTAAGGCTTTTTATATCCATTTATACATAGATCCTTATCAATAGTTTTATTTCTACATAGAGCTACATCTATAGATAGAAAGCCTTAAATGCTTTAAGCTGTTTGTCTCTTTAAAATTCTCTCTCTGAATTTTTTTTAATGTACGCAAGCTATTTTGAACACAGTATTTTAGTACAAGACTTCACCTACCAGCACAATGTATTGAATAATATAGGCTGCTATATATTTTGTATGCTGTTTAGGTCCAAAGTGATTGGATGACCTTCATCAAGAACTGAGTGATCTTGCAGGCAGCAGAAACATTCCAAACTGGCTCTGGATGGCAACACAAAGTTTGGCAACGTCCACGGAGATCAACAAAGAAAGCGTCGAGTCACACATTTACATTCGGGCTGGTTTTATCACGTGACCTCAAGAATGACGAGGTCCCTTCAGCTACGAGGCCCTGGTCAGCTACGAGGACCCGTGTGATCACATATTTCGCAAATCTGGGCCTGCCCCAATCCAGTGAACCATAGAATACTAATCATGCGGTCATCCATCAAACCCCCATCCAGTGAACCATCATACGGTCATCCATCATACTCCCATCCAGTGAACCATCATACGGTCATTCATCATACTCCCATCCAGTGAACCATCATACAGTCATCCATCATACTCCCATCCAGTGAACCATCATACGGTCATCCATCATACTCCCATCCAGTGAACCATCATGCGGTCATCCATCACACTCCCATCCAGTGAACCATCATGCGGTCATCCATCACACTCCCATCCAGTGAACCATAATGCGGTCATCCATCATACTCCCATCCAGTGAACCATCATTCGGTCATCCATCATACCCCCATCCAGTGAACCATCATGCGGTCATCCATCAACTGTAAATTGTATAGGGCACAACCAAGTGTGACTGTCATCCAGTACCATGTTTTTAGGGCATGGGTCAGCATCTTCTATGAGCTTTTTAGGACATATGTCATCTACTATGAGCTTTTTAGGACATAAGTAATCTACAATGAGCTTTTTAGGACAAATGTCATATACTATGAATTTTTAGGATGTATTTTATCTACTATGAGCTTTTTAGGACATATGTCATATACTGAGTTTTTAGGCCATATGTCATCCACTATAAGGCTTTTAGGGCATATGTCTTCTACTATGAGCTTTTAATGACATATGCCATCTACTATAATTTTTTGGACATATGTCATCTATGAGTTTTTTTATTTATGTCATCTACTATGAGCTTTTTAGGACATATGTCATCTACTATGAGCTTTTTAGGATATAAGTAATCTACAATGAGCTTTTTAGGACAAATGTCATATACTATGAATTTTTAGGATGTATGTCATCTACTATGAGCTTTTTAGGACATATGTCATATACTGAGTTTTTAGGCCATATGTCATTCACTATAAGGCTTTTAGGGCATATGTCTTCTACTATGAGCTTTTAATGACATATGCCATCTACTATAATTTTTTGGACATATGTCATCTATGAGTTTTTTTATTTATGTCATCTACTATGAGCTTTTTAGGACATGTCATCTACTATGAGCTTTTTAGGACATGTTATCTACTATGAGCTTTTTAGGACATATGTCATCTACTATGAGCTTTTCGGGACATTTGTCATCTACTATGAGCTTTTCAGGACATATGTCATCTACTATGAGCTTTTCAGGACATATGTCATCTACTATGAGCTTTTCAGGACATATGTCGTCTACTATGCGACTTTAGGACAAAGATCTGTGTCATCTACAATGAGATATTTAGGACACGGAGCCTTAGTGCACGGAGGACTAGCTTCTACATTTTCATCGTCTAAAATGTTCAATGGTAGATTTCATCCAACCTCCTACTCTAAGTAATCATTTTTCTTAGAGAACACAATTTTTTTTTCTCCCCTTTTAGTGGCCACTGAAAGGGTAAATGACGCTATTAGTTTTGTGAGGTTTGTCTGTCCGTCCGTTCGTCCCGTTTAGATCTCGTGAACTAAAAAAGATAGGGAAAATCCGACATCATAATATTTTAGACCATTCAAAGTTTTGATGCAACGGCTACTTTTTTCTTTTCTGAAAGCGAGAAATGTAATTTTTTAAATCAAGTATGCAAGCAGTTTTTCATAAAAATACACCATTTTTACAACTATTCACTATTAATAGTAACAAACACTGGAGGCTATTTAGTAAGGGAGACAACTATTTACCATATTTTCGACATATTTATGCAAACGGTTTTAGATTCTTTTTACAATTTTACATAGTTAAATAAGTTCTGTTATACTAACTAAAATATTTACAAAAAAATGTTTCTTTTTATTTTTAAAGAGAAAAAATCTATTTAGTATACATATAAATTAAACATAATGTAAAACAGCAATTAATAAGTAGTTTTCATATTATCGCGTGAGCTGTGGTGTCACCATGAAATCATTGTATAAAATTAAAGGCATTTTTAAATAATTTTTTTTTTACGAAATGTTTTTATTCTCTTGAGGCTTTGAATAAGAGATTGACCCTTTACAAAACAATTAGATCAATTAGATAATCATTATAAGACATCAGTTAGGCCAGGTTTTTGTAACCTTGTTAAATAAAGTTTACTTTGATTTGTTGTTTTTATCAGCATTAGTTATAATCTAGACGACCGGCGGCATAGCATGCGCCGCTATTTTGCAGGGCCGGCTTTTACCAGGAGCTACTGGAAATCTCCTGAAATTGCAAAATATACGAAAAGTCCTGGAAATATCCGGAAATTATTAAAATCTTTTGAAACTCATACAAATCTCCTGAAATATATAGACAAAAATTGGGGTGTCATTCAATATGGAAAACGCCTATCCTACGCGCGATAAAAAAAAAAAGCGGCATTATGCAATACCCGTAATTGTGGAATCTAGTGAAATCTTACGATATACTGTATGACTTCGCTACACGCAAGGCTCGTGTAGTAATTCTGTGCGTAGTAAAGAATGAATAAAATGCAAAGACGAATATATTTTCTAATACAAACTCTTAATTTTCACTTATAATCCGTATCCCTACCCAAACTGGGCCCCGCGAAATCCGTTTCGCATTGGGCCCCATAATGGTTAAGTCCGGCACTGCTATTTAGTGACGGATGAATACAGAGTAGATTACTTGTTCTTTTTCCACTACTTCTTGGTCACAATGGTTTTTTGCGGCCTTGCTATTTAGTGACGGGTGAATACTACTTTTTCTCCCCCCCCCCGCTCTTTTTTTCGCCTCTAAAATTTCGTGGGGTAACTCTAGTCCGTTCGACTTGCAGAAATAAAAGAGTGATCTTTCCATTACTTGGTGTCCAAACACTTGAGCCATGACGAGAACTATAAATATAGATAAGTCACAACTGGGTTTTCGTAATCACGTGAACTCCTGAACTTTCCCATAATGCTCTGTGTGTATTGCTATGTTTTGTTTTACAAGTTTTAGAAACGAGGATTATGGAGTCTTAACTCAAACCTCCAGCAAGACAGCTAATATGATCTGTAGACTTTTGAAAGTCAGTGGATTTCTTCCAGTTTTTTTTTTAAAGGCAGACATGAAAGTTCTCCTGACACTCTGCACTCATCACGTACAAGAAAAAAAATTAGCGTAGGAGGTTGGATCAAATCTGACATAAACATTTAGGACTATGAAAATGCAGGTAAAAGCCAATCCTAATATTCTGACCACATTTTGAAACAATGTATTAGACATGGCGGAGATTTTCAAATTCTCTGGAGTCTATTTCCATTGGTCACGAGCAAACGAAGAGAAAGCTCTAGAGAGAAGGAAACTTACCAGGAAACTTTATAAGAACATTTCAAAAGGAAGGTCGAGATTTTGAAATGAATGGACAAAATAAACATTGTCAAGGACGCCATAATCCCCCACACAGATCACAGGTCATACTCCAATCAGAACAACTTGAATTCTGCAGGGCTACATAGTGCTCACAAATGTTTGGTTTTAATAATACCTCTATTCAGCTCGTACCTTCGTGGAAATAGAGAAATAAATGTATAGTTGGCTAGAGGACTAGAAAATATTTATCATGAACAGATGATATGTCTTATGTGTTTATGAAATCATTCAAGACTTTAAAAAATTGTCTTCATGAACATTTTGCGCATCTTTTTATTGTTCCTGGTTAAGGGAATGTATAAATGAACTAGACCATATATTTATACATTCGCTAAACCAGGATTTTTCTCGTGGGGGGCGGGGGTGAATGGGCAGGGTAATTTTTTTTTTTTTAAATCTAACATACATTAGTTATAAAGAGCAAACTAATAAAGTGGTACCGTATAAAATAGTTGTTGTCTTTGTTTTTAAGTTTTTCTTGTTAAAATACGCAACTTATCAATAATTCCGAATTCTGTACATCGGACACGCCAAAGACTCCATTTATGAAAATCGCCTAAGGTAATAAAAATTCATACAGGAAGAGACTGAGCCCCCTTCTCTGGCAGACTCCGCCCATGAGTGACACGAAAATACAGTTGATGGGGCTTAAGTTGTCCAGTAAATGACACAGAGGTCCACTTTACTGCAACTCAAAAACTTACATTTAGGAAATGAAATCTTGACGTAACCCTAAAGTTTTAGCCTCTTGTAGTTTACGCGCGAGCAGAAATAAATTAGCGGTTAGTAACCTTGACACTAGCTGACGGCCTCCTGAAATAAAATATTTTGTTCAAGGAAGTGTAGGTAGTGTTAGTTGAGACAAAATATATATTATCTATGTCTAAGGCTGAAACTGAATGCCTTCCGATTTTATCGCATGCTCTTCTCCCGAGTCCCAATAAGTGACCAGAACAGAACAGACTACTGGCCTCGGCTTTTAGAACTACACAAACACTGTGAGGTTGTTAGTTTCATTATATAATAGAAGTTGCAGTTTAATAGATTGGGGTGGGGGGCGACGTTTGTGCCACGGATTTAAACAAAAATTGTAAAAAATTTAATGAATATTTTGTATTAAGACGCGCGTAAGATTACCATTTAGATTTGGACGTAGATTACGTTCCGGTTTGAGGCATATTGAAGCAAATGTAATTTGTGGCTCTCTTCCAGTACATGTTTTTTGGGAGCTTAAAAAATGTATTTCAAATAAATGATCAAATCACAAACAAAATTTTTTTTTTCTATAACCTTTTTTTAAAAAAAAAGGGGGGGGGTAAAAATCACTCCTCATCTGGAAACTTAAATATATGAAAACCCGATATACTCCCCCCCCTCATCTGGAAACTTAAATATATGAAAACCCGATATACTCCCCCCCCCCTCATCTGGAAACTTAAATATATGAAAACCCGATATACTCCCCCCCCCCTCATCTGGAAACTTAAATATATGAAAACCCGATATACTCCCCCCCCCCTCATCTGGAAACTTAAATATATGAAAACCCGATATACTCCCCCCCCCCTCATCTGGAAACTTAAATATATGAAAACCCGATATACTCCCCCCCCCCTCATCTGGAACTTAAATATATGAAAACCCGATATACTCCCCCCCCCCTCATCTGGAAACTTAAATATATGAAAACCCGATATACTCCCCCCCCCCTCATCTGGAAACTTAAATATATGAAAACCCGATATACTCCCCCCCCCCTCATCTGGAAACTTAAATATATGAAAACCCGATATACTCCCCCCCCCCTCATCTGGAAACTTAAATATATGAAAACCCGATATACTCCCCCCCCCTCATCTGGAAACTTAAATATATGAAAACCCGATATACTCCCCCCCCCCTCATCTGGAAACTTAAATATATGAAAACCCGATATACCCCCCCCCTCATCTGGAAACTTAAATATATGAAAACCCGATATACTCCCCCCCCCTCATCTGGAAACTTAAATATATGAAAACCCGATATACTCCCCCCCCCCTCATCTGGAAACTTAAATATATGAAAACCCGATATACTCCCCCCCCCCTCATCTGGAAACTTAAATATATGAAAACCCGATATACTCCCCCCCCCCTCATCTGGAAACTTAAATATATGAAAACCCGATATACTCCCCCCCCCCTCATCTGGAAACTTAAATATATGAAAACCCGATATACTCCCCCCCCCCCTCATCTGGAAACTTAAATATATGAAAACCCGATATACTCCCCCCCCTCATCTGGAAACTTAAATATATGAAAACCCGATATACTCCCCCCCCCTCATCTGGAAACTTAATATATGAAAACCCGATATACTCCCCCCCCCTCATCTGGAAACTTAAATATATGAAAACCCGATATACTCCCCCCCCTCATCTGGAAACTTAAATATATGAAAACCCGATATACCCCCCCCTCATCTGGAAACTTAAATATATGAAAACCCGATATACTCCCCCCCCCCTCATCTGGAAACTTAAATATATGAAAACCCGATATACTCCCCCCCCCCTCATCTGGAAACTTAAATATATGAAAACCCGATATACTCCCCCCCCCCTCATCTGGAAACTTAAATATATGAAAACCCGATATACTCCCCCCCCCTCATCTGGAAACTTAAATATATGAAAACCCGATATACTCCCCCCCCCTCATCTGGAAACTTAAATATATGAAAACCCGATATACTCCCCCCCCTCATCTGGAAACTTAAATATATGAAAACCCGATATACTCCCCCCCCCTCATCTGGAAACTTAAATATATGAAAACCCGATATACTCCCCCCCCCTCATCTGGAAACTTAAATATATGAAAACCCGATATACTCCCCCCCCTCTCATCTGGAAACTTAAATATATGAAAACCCGATATACTCCCCCCCCCTCATCTGGAAACTTAAATATATGAAAACCCGATATACTCCCCCCCCCCTCATCTGGAAACTTAAATATATGAAAACCCGATATACTCCCCCCCCCTCATCTGGAAACTTAAATATATGAAAACCCGATATACTCCCCCCCCCCTCATCTGGAAACTTAAATATATGAAAACCCGATATACTCCCCCCCCCTCATCTGGAAACTTAAATATATGAAAACCCGATATACTCCCCCCCCCCTCATCTGGAAACTTAAATATATGAAAACCCGATATACTCCCCCCCCCTCATCTGGAAACTTAAATATATGAAAACCCGATATACTCCCCCCCCCCTCATCTGGAAACTTAAATATATGAAAACCCGATATACTCCCCCCCCTCATCTGGAAACTTAAATATATGAAAACCCGATATACTCCCCCCCCTCATCTGGAAACTTAAATATATGAAAACCCGATATACTCCCCCCCCCCATCTGGAAACTTAAATATATGAAAACCCGATATACTCCCCCCCCCCTCATCTGGAAACTTAAATATATGAAAACCCGATATACTCCCCCCCTCATCTGGAAACTTAAATATATGAAAACCCGATATACTCCCCCCCTCATCTGGAAACTTAAATATATGAAAACCCGATATACTCCCCCCCCTCATCTGGAAACTTAAATATATGAAAACCCGATATACTCCCCCCCCCTCATCTGGAAACTTAAATATATGAAAACCCGATATACTCCCCCCCCCCTCATCTGGAAACTTAAATATATGAAAACCCGATATACTCCCCCCCCCCTCATCTGGAAACTTAAATATATGAAAACCCGATATACTCCCCCCCCCTCATCTGGAAACTTAAATATATGAAAACCCGATATACTCCCCCCCCCCTCATCTGGAAACTTAAATATATGAAAACCCGATATACTCCCCCCCCCCTCATCTGGAAACTTAAATATATGAAAACCCGATATACCCCCCCCCCCTCATCTGGAAACTTAAATATATGAAAACCCGATATACCCCCCCCCCCTCATCTGGAAACTTAAATATATGAAAACCCGATATACTCCCCCCCCCTCATCTGGAAACTTAAATATATGAAAACCCGATATACCCCCCCCCCCCTCATCTGGAAACTTAAATATATGAAAACCCGATATACCCCCCCCCCCTCATCTGGAAACTTAAATATATGAAAACCCGATATACTCCCCCCCCCCTCATCTGGAAACTTAAATATATGAAAACCCGATATACTCCCCCCCCCCTCATCTGGAAACTTAAATATATGAAAACCCGATATACCCCCCCCCCCTCAGCTACATATTCTTTCCACGTCTTCTTGTATCCAGTGTCGATCAATCTACCAAGTTGAAGTCCTACACAATAACCGCTTCATGATGTCTAACAGCCATGGTGCTCTATCTATCAGCTATACTAAACATTTCATCCGTGACTCGACTTACAAGGACACTCCTAAAGCAACGACTCTCCAACCTTGAAAGTGCCCCTGTATCTTTGAGTGGGTGTGTTAGTTCAACTTCCCTCTTCCCCTCAATGCAGTAGACACTCACATTTATTTTGTATTCAGTTGACAAACGTTGTCCACGAGCCCCCCCCCCCCCCGCACACACAAGGCAAGTGAGCCAAGAGTGGGGTACGCGTGCCTCGTGTTGAGAAACATTGCGTTTGAACTTTCAGAGCTGTCCATGAAAGGAAAAAAGATTTTCTAGTGAAAAGAAAAGCGCCAGTTTCTATTTGATTTACACCTTGCAACCTCTGACACATCGTCCTGTGATTTATAGGCAGGTGAAAACAGGTGACAGCAATTTTAAGATCTCCCAAAGTATAGGGCTCTTAGTTTCCATACTGTTATACATTTGATAGATTTGGCAGGATTTATTTCAAGATCTTCCAAAGTATAGGGCTCTTAGTTTCCATACTGTTATATATTTGATAGATTTAGCTAGGATTTATTTCAAGATCTTCCAAAGTATAGGGCTCTTAGTTTCCATACTGTTATATATTTGATAGATTTAGCTAGGATTTATTTCAAGATCTTCCAAAGTATAGGGCTCTTAGTTTCCATACTGTTATATATTTGATAGATTTAGCTAGGATTTATTTCAAGATCTTCCAAAGTATAGGGCTCTTAGTTTCCATACTGTTATATATTTGATAGATTTAGCTAGGATTTATTTCAAGATCTTCCAAAGTATAGGGCTCTTAGTTTCCATACTGTTATATATTTGATAGATTTAGCTAGGATTTATTTCAAGATCTTCCAAAGTATAGGGCTCTTAGTTTCCATACTGTTATATATTTGATAGATTTAGCTAGGATTTATTTCAAGATCTTCCAAAGTATAGGGCTCTTAGTTTCCATACTGTTATATATTTGATAGATTTAGCTAGGATTTATTTCAAGATCTTCCAAAGTATAGGGCTCTTAGTTTCCATACTGTTATATATTTGATAGATTTAGCTAGGATTTATTTCAAGATCTTCCAAAGTATAGGGCTCTTAGTTTCCATACTGTTATATATTTGATAGATTTAGCTAGGATTTATTTCAAGATCTTCCAAAGTATAGGGCTCTTAGTTTCCATACTGTTATATATTTGATAGATTTAGCTAGGATTTATTTCAAGATCTTCCAAAGTATAGGGCTCTTAGTTTCCATACTGTTATATATTTGATAGATTTAGCTAGGATTTATTTCAAGATCTTCCAAAGTATAGGGCTCTTAGTTTCCATACTGTTATATATTTGATAGATTTAGCTAGGATTTATTTCAAGATCTTCCAAAGTATAGGGCTCTTAGTTTCCATACTGTTATATATTTGATAGATTTAGCTAGGATTTATTTCAAGATCTTCCAAAGTATAGGGCTCTTAGTTTCCATACTGTTATATATTTGATAGATTTAGCTAGGATTTATTTCAAGATCTTCCAAAGTATAGGGCTCTTAGTTTCCATACTGTTATATATTTGATAGATTTAGCTAGGATTTATTTCAAGATCTTCCAAAGTATAGGGCTCTTAGTTTCCATACTGTTATATATTTGATAGATTTAGCTAGGATTTATTTCAAGATCTTCCAAAGTATAGGGCTCTTAGTTTCCATACTGTTATATATTTGATAGATTTAGCTAGGATTTATTTCAAGATCTTCCAAAGTATAGGGCTCTTAGTTTCCATACTGTTATATATTTGATAGATTTAGCTAGGATTTATTTCAAGATCTTCCAAAGTATAGGGCTCTTAGTTTCCATACTGTTATATATTTGATAGATTTAGCTAGGATTTATTCGAAGCTTCAAGTTTTTAAAGTTTCATAGTTTCAATTTTAACAGACAAAACTCGGGATCAAACACATGATTGAATTTACATTCTACTCTTTCTTTCTCTCTCTCTCTCTCTTCTCTCTCTCTTTCTTCTCTCTCTCTCTCTCTCTTCTCTCTCTCTCTCTTTCTTCTCTTTCTTCTCTCTATCTCTTCTCTATCTCTTTCTTTCTCTCTCTCTCTCTCTCTCTCTCTCTTCTCTCCTCTGTCTTTCTTCTCTCTCTAGTTCTTTCTCGCTTATGATCTTCGATCCCTAGAAGTGAATGAAAGTTCACCTGCACATCCTGAAACATTTTGATATTGTATGATACCATCTAGACTGTATAGTATTTTGATATTGTATGATACCATCTAGACTGTATATTTAATAGGTGTGATAATAAAAAAGGCAAAATGTAATCTACATAGGTCAGTGTCATGTCTGTGTTGACATCTGCAAGAGGCATGGCCTTGTCGAACGACTAGGGCCACACTTTTTAATATCAAACTTGTGTGTTAATGGGGACCTAAGCTCGAACGTATCCTTTACCTATATATAGCCTACATTAGTAGAAGGCTAAACCAGGGCCGCGTGTTTATCTATCAAGTCCTACACTTTGTCAATATTTAATCACTTCCTTTGTTCGCTTAGAGTGACTGAGAGGCTCCTAGAGAGAGAGAGAGAGAGAGTGAGAGAGAAGAATAGAGAAAGAAGAAAGAGTGTGGGTGCGTGCGTGTGTGATTATCTGGGTAAGTAAGGGTGTAAAAGTTCAATCATGTAAATGGTGACTAGGTGAAGGTCATGAAATAATGCCATTTAAAGAAAGAATTCTAACATTTAAAAAAGTCTCTGAATGTAGGATTTCAAATGCGTTAAGAGTTACATTTAGACCGATGGTAGGCACCTGTTACATCCGTTGCACAATTGCACACATTGTTCTCAACTTTTCCCACCACATACACACACACACTTTCTTTAAAGTCGAGAACAATTTTTTTTAGCGAAATCCCGTGAGTGTTAGATGGAGTGGTGGAGGGTCAAACCAAATAGTCTAGAACTTCATTGTCTCTACTTCTTGTGTGTTCTACTAGTTCAAATCTTGTCTTGTGTCACGTGACTGTAATGGAACGTTCCTTGTAAGACATTTGGTGAGAGTTTTGTTTGAGGTTCAGCTATAGTATTGATCACGTACGAATGAGTGCAGGCTTAAACTACTACCTAAAGCTAGAACTGTTTCCTCCCTGGTAGTCATGGAGGAGCACAATTTCATTTTACATGCGCACGGAAATAGTTGTGGAGTGTGAGCTTCGCTTTAAATAGCCAATGACCTTCTTGAGGACGCTTGCCCTAGCGAAGCTTGACGTAAAATGGTCGTTTAGGAGATCGACTAACAGATAAACGATTATGATTTGCTCTTTAACATGATTACTGTGCCTCTACAATGACATGCGTATATTGTGTTCATGCAAGGGCGCCGTTATTTTAGAAGAAAGACGACCTTTGTTCATGCCAATGCACGTGTTGTATTTTTTTATAGAAGTGGAAAGTCCCCCAAACTTTAATGTACCTTACAGGTATATAGCTCTCATTTGTGGTCAAAGATGAGCACTGTCTCATGTCCTATAAACTCAAAGATGATCACAATCTCATGTCCTATAAACTCAAAGATGAGCACTGTCTCGTGTCCTATAAACTCAAAGATGAACACAATCTCATGTCCTATAAACTCAAAGATGAGCACAATGTATGTCTTATAAACTCGAAGATGAGCACAATCTCATGTCCTATAAACACAAGACATGGCTAGTTTTTTTTAGTGTTGCCTGATTTTGTTCTTAGTTGTTTTTTTTTCATTGCTCTAAGTTCTTGCTTGAAACACCGACATTCGTGGCTCCACGCCATGTGCAACGACCAAGAGCTAGCCTGTCCCAGCACGAGTGTTTAGTCGAGTCCACACATTTCTGGAGGGAGAGTGGGTCTCTCTTTTGTTGGTCCGCCGCTTGGAAGCACTTTCCTCCTGCGCTTATCTTCACATAAAATGTCTTCACCATATATATATATGTGTGTGTGTATTTATTTATATAATAATAATAATAATAATAAGTCTAGTCTTCGAGTCGGAAGATTAGTGAGGAATGAAGTATTTCCCGTGGCTGCGCAGTCCAAGCTGTGACCTACATATTATGCCACATCCAAGGCAAGCATAATCATATATATATTTAAAAAGCTTATCAGACGCATTGTGCTTCTTGAAAAGAAACAGTAATTTGAGAGCATTATGCCTACTCTATCAAGGAGGGTGTTGAAAAGATATTTTGATGCATGAACTTCACAATTTAAGAAGGTTTTTTTTTGGTGCCACTAGTATGTGTTGGATGAAAGGACTGGACACACCATAATTATTGATATTCATCCGGGAAGTAGATACTAAGTTTCAGCTCACAGAAGAGTTACTCAGTGTTGAATCACTCAAAGACACAACCTCAAGCCAGGATTTATTCCATGCTATCATGAACTGTGTTGAAAGATTGGATTTGGCATGGAACAAGTTGGCAAGTGTTATATAATTGAAGGAGTCTGTGCTTTAATAGCTGTAAAACTTGAGCTTTGTTTATGTAAACTCTCCTTGACAAGACCTGTTCATGAAGTCTTCCAGAAAGGGGCGCTTGCTTTGACAACGCGGAAGTTAGCCTCGTTGTTGAGATAGTATTTACTGAGATGGTACCTAGCAGATAGTAGGACTAATGACTTATATAACATATGTCATAGGCGTAGCCAGGATTTCTTTTTCGGGGGGGGGGGATGAGTTTTTTCTCCCCCCCGGCAAATATATATATATATATATATATATATATATATATATATATATATATATATATATATATATATATATATATATATATATATATATATGTGTGTGTGTGTGTGTGTGTGTGTGTGTGTTTGTGCGTGTATGTGTACACACACAAATAATTAATGTTTATTACATTCTGACCCTTCATTCTTTTGGAAGACGTTTATTGTACTCTACAATAGGTTATTACTAAAGTTAGTGGAAAAATGGTAGACTCCCCGCCCTTGCCAGCAAGGGGATCTGGGGAAACGCTGTGAGCTCCCCCAGCGCGTGGCTCTACCCCGCCGCCAAGCTCTATTTCCGGTATTGAAAGCCAAAAAATGCATATTCTGAGGTATCTACAGTGCATTATGCTGCTATTAAAAAGTTTTATTTCAAAAACCTTATGTGCTATTCTTATTGACTTAGATCCTTCCGCGTCGTTGGGCGGCAAGCTGCTTCCACAAAAATCTGTCACTGGCAGTGTCTGAAGCCTCTTCCTACCTGATCTGTGGATCTCCAGGAAAGTGTGGCGCCAAGTTATACTAGGATGTCCCTGTTTGCGTTTTCCTTGTAATGGCCTCCATGTTATCGCAACTCTTATTATGCTTAATTCATTTTGTCGGAGAACATGTCCTGCAAACCTCATGCGACGTTCTGTCACAACCTTACTAAGGGGTCGATTCCAGTTCGGCATAGGATTTCCTTGATCGAGACCCGATCTCTATAACTGACTCCTAAAATCCGTCTTAGCCATCTTTGTTGAGCCACATTTAGTCTTTTTCAATTTTTGGCAGATGACTATTCACTGCCCTTTATTAATGGAGCCCAGACATTTGTAACCTCTCTTGGCTACTCTCTTGGAATTAGGTGACTGTAGTTTGCTTTAGATTTTATATCGAAAAGGGAAGTTTTATCGTCAAAGTCATCTGTTGGGGGAGGGGGGGGGGTAAACTAAAAAATCTCTGGAGTTTTTTTTTAACAAATTCAAACTCCCCTTAGCTACGCTCATAGAATTTGGTGACTGCAGTTTGCTTTAGAATAAAATTGAAGAGAGGTTTTCAACCTCAAAAACTCTCTGTATGGGGGATTTTAAACTCAAAACCATCTGGAGCGGTTTTAAAACCAACTGGAGGAGGGGGGTTTAAACTCAAGCTCGTGGAATTTGGGTATTATCGTTTGCATTATTTTTTGGGGTTTTCTTTTAAAGAAGAGAGAGGTTTAACTGCAAAAGCCCCTGGTGTTTTGAGTTTAAAACCCCCTTGGCTGCGCTGGGACGAGTGATGGTTTAGTATTAAAATCTCACCTAAAATAAACAAAATAAAAGCCAAAAATCAGTCACTAAATTCCTATCCCCCCCCCCCCCACACTGCGGGGGGGGGGCGGATTTCATTTCGGGAGGGTTGAACCCCACCCAACCCCGGCTACGCCCATGTAATATATACAATTTATTATATAAAAGTAGTTCATTGAAAACCTAGAGCAAGTTTCATGTTTAAATGTGAAAAAGACTTGTTAAAGCAGTAAGACATAAGTTAAACACTACATTATTCAACATCGGCCATCTTTTATCATCTATGTGTGCATCATTAGTATGATTTCCTGCTAAACTAGATGTAATCATAATGTAGACTATTTTAATAGCTTAATCAATAGTGATATATATTTTCTATTGAATGAACGTTTGTTATTTATACGATAAGATATGGCGCTAATATACGCTTATTATTTATTTGTGTGTAGTTGTCTGTCGTTACGATAGTCAGGCTACAGACAAGTGAACATAACTACAGACAAGTGAACATAACTACAGACAAGTTAACATAACTACAGACAAGTGAACATAACTACAGACAAGTTAACATAACTACAGACAAGTGAACATAACTACAGACAAGTGAACATAACTACAGACAAGTGAACATAACTACAGACAAGTGAACATAACTACAGACAAGTTAACATAACTACAGACAAGTTAACATAACTACAGACAAGTTAACATAACTACAGACAAGTTAACATAACTACAGACAAGTTAACATAACTACAGACAAGTTAACATAACTACAGACAAGTTAACATAACTACAGACAAGTTAACATAACGTTCTTGCATTTAAGACCCCTTCCCGTTCCACTAAAGTGCTATGTGGCTCAGGTCTATAAATAGATGTCTCCATGTAACCAAGGTGCGTAAAGTAACAACGTGCGAGAACTCTTAGAAAGAAAAAAACATTTAGGGCTCAATTCCTGTGCACTTTTAGCGCGTGTTCTAAATATAGCTTGTACCTATAGACTTTTAGGTCCCACAAAACCAGTACACTGTAAACGCACTTTTGTTTCCATTCTTCACTGCTATGCAAAGATTATGTGACATTTTCATTGCAGTGTAACGTAAGTGTAAGGCTGATCGTGACATGGGACACGTGACCTGTGACGTGAAGTTTGAATGTTATAGGCTGATGATTCTAAGAGCCTATAATTCAAGCCTATAGCAACAACAAAGCGGTCTAACTGAAGCGGCGAGAACTAGACTAAAGAACAAGATTCTACTTTTTAATCACTCCAATAAGAAGATCCCATTCATTTGATTATTTACTAGCATTCTTTTTCTTCGGCCACGTCCGTTGCTTTACTCCCAGGCTTGTAGTGTTGATTTTGGCCGGTCCACCACCTCTTTTGTTGTTCACTTCCCTTAGAACGACAATTTCACGCTCCCCCCACACACCTTGGGCTGAGAAGTCTGTTCAGTTGAAGTGGAACTATAAACACTTACACACACACACACAAACACATATACTTTTGGCCTGTGAATTCTAGCATCAACAAAAAAACAGTCCAATATACAATCTCCTCGAATATACTTCGGAATCTAAGTTCTTTATCGAAATATTTGATAGGCTCTATGTGTTACTGTAGGCTCTATGTGTTACTTTAGGCTCTATGTGTTACTTTAGGCTCTATGTGTTACTGTAGGCTCTATGTCTTACTGTAGGCTCTATGTGTTACCGTAGGCTCTAAGTGTTACTGTAGGCTCTAAGTGTTACTGTAGGCTCTAAGTGTTACTGTAGGCTCTATGTGTTACTGTAGGCTCTACGTGTTACTGTAGGCTCTATGTGTTACTGTATGCTCTATGTGTTACTGTAGGCTCTATGTGTTACTGTAGGCTCTAAGGGTTACTTTTTTACCGCCACCCTCTCCCCCCTCCCAATAATGTTGCGCACGCCACAACGTTTTGTTTTAAAGGATATAGGACAGGATGCAGCAAGCTCTTGAGTTTGTCAGGAAGACTATTTGGTCATGTAATAACTTGTCAGGAGAACAAATGAGTATTTTGTGGTGTTTTTTTTTCTCTTTCTACTAGTCCTAAAGGAGGAACCAACCACTTCGTCCAATTCTCTCCTAAAGGCTAAAGGAGGAGCCAACCACTTCGTCCAATTCTCTCCTAAAGGCTAAAGGAGGAGCCAACCACTTCGTCCAATTCTCTCCTAAAGGCTAAAGGAGGAGCCAACCACTTCGTCCAATTCTCTCCTAAAGGCTAAAGGAGGAGCCAACCACTTCGTCCAATTCTCTCCTAAAGGCTAAAGGAGGAGCCAACCACTTCGTCCAATTCTCTCCTAAAGGCTAAAGGAGGAGCCAACCACTTCGTCCAATTCTCTCCTAAAGGCTAAAGGAGGAGCCAACCACTTCGTCCAATTCTCTCCTAAAGGCTAAAGGAGGAGCCAACCACTTCGTCCAATTCTCTCCTAAAGGCTAAAGGAGGAGCCAACCACTTCGTCCAATTCTCTCCTAAAGGCTAAAGGAGGAGCCAACCACTTCGTCCAATTCTCTCCTAAAGGCTAAAGGAGGAGCCAACCACTTCGTCCACTTCTCGCAGAACTTTTAGAAACTATATAGAGTTATCTTTCAGCAAATAGTTGCCAAAAGAGCGGCTACATCTAGTAGCGTTACATAATTCGATGACAAATTATCGTATAGATGTCAGTTTAATTCTCAATCACACATTACTTGAAGATTTGTCTCATCACTGACCTAGGTATCAACACTCTTGATTTTTAATTCGCAAAAAAACAAACAAAAAAATCCAAAAAATTCGGACCAAGAACTTTGATGAGACACGTCGCAGTAGTCAGTCAACCAATACCAGTGTGTCATTGGGGACTTTACCACGGGGGATATCCTTCGCATGCAATATATAGATCTATTATTTACATCCTTTTGGCATTTCACGTGGCAGGTTGCTGGGGCTAAGACAGGTTGCTGGGGCTAAGACAGGTTGTTGGAACACGAAGTAGACTTGTACAACGAGAATGACATCTACTATGTAATCTCTGAAAATAAACAAACACAAGGACGTTCACTGCGTATTGTAAACTAAAATAACAAGAGTTATCTAGCTTAGAAAAACATGCATATATACTTCCTTGTTTGCCTTGGATGCGTGCAGCCGAACATTGGACTACCCACATCCAACACTAAACCTAGAAACATTAAGACAGAATGACATAAAACATTAAACCTAGACACTTCAATACATACCTAAAACATTAAATCAAGACACTTGAAGACAGACCTAAAACATTTAACCAAGACACTTCAAGACAGACATAAAACACTAAAGCAAATTTCTGAATGAAACTGTTCATTGTAGTTCCTTAATGCAGGCACAAATTCAAATTGAAATTCATTCTTTCAAAGAGCTATTCAAACACGGAACGAATGGTCAGAATTCGTCAGGATAATCAATGGCTGAATAGAGTTGAATTCTTGAATTGGCATGAACAAACAGATAAGCACATCGACAAAACAATGTTCTTCATTTGAAGGAATGAAAGATATCGCTTTGTCAAAATAAATAGTTTCTACTAAGAGATAAAAATAGAATGGTCTCAGAGTTGTCGTCAAGTAGTTGCATTGTGATTGACGGAAGACCTAAAGGAAACTGGGCACAAGTGAACCAAATGATACTGGACACAAGTGAACCAAAGGATACTGGACACTAGTGAACCAAAGGATACTGGACACAAGTGAACCAAAGAATACTGGACACTAGGTAAACCAAAGGATACTGGACACCATGTGAATCAAAGGATAATGGACACAAGTGAACCAAAGGATACTGGACACTAGATAAACCAAAGGATACTAGACACTAGGTAAACCAAAGGATACTGGACACTAAGTGAACCAAAGGATACTGGACACAAGCTAAACCAAAGGATACTGGACACCATTTGAACCAAAGGATACTGGACACTAGGGGAACCAAAGGATACTAGACACAATGTGAACCAAAGCATACTGCATACTAGGTGAACCAAAAGATTTTGGACGCCAGGAAAACCAAAGGATACTGGACAATTGGTGCACAAAAAGCTACTGGACACTACCTGAACCAAAGGATTTTTCATATTTTACCTTTACCTGTACCTCTCCCTTAGTCTGTTGGACCGTTGGGGCACCAAGCAAGACTCGTCGACCGTCTTTCTCCATTCCTCCCTGTCTTTTGCCTTGTTTAGAACTTCTTTCAATATAGTAGGCCCGTCCATTCTTTTATGTTGTCCTCCCATCACTTTCTCTGTCTGCCTCTTCTTTTTGTTCCTGGTACTGTTCCCTGAAGGAAGGTCTTTGCGAGCCTCGCAGATCTTGTCCTATGGTCATAGATTTTAAGCTTGCGTTGTTGTTTTTTACAATGGTTAGCAAGTCATCATGGGGTCCGTTTTTGAAGTGGTCTTTAAATGTGATACCTAAGATCCTTCTGTACCATCTCAATTCCATTGCTAGGATCCTCCTCTCTAGCTCTGCAGTCAGCGTCAAATACTCACAATAAGATAAAAATGTGGCCATGACCAGGGAGCGCATCAGTCTGATTTTGGTGCCTAGCGCTAAGCCCTTGTCTTACCATATTATTTTAAGTTTTGAAAGGGCTGCTGTGGACTGTGCTATTCGGGCCAATTAGGTGATCCAAAAGATTCTGGACTATAGGTGCACCAAACGATACTGGACAGCGCAAAGTTCTCTATGTAGACTATATGAAGCGCCGATTTTCCCAAACTTAGACTAATACTACTACAAGAGTTGTTTCCCTTGTTATGCTGGGTTTTTTTTATTCACATCAGAGATCTGACAAAGAAAGAAGCAGAAAGGTCCTTAAACTTTGTTTATGAATGAACTGTCAACAAAAAAAAAAGTGGACCACGGCTCTTCTATATTCAAATAATGCTATTGCGTCATCCTGGTTAGGTCATTACATGTTTACTACTGGCCCACGTCTGGGCTGTGACTCGCGTCAACATCTTCAACCAGTTCTAGCCTTGTTTTGAAAATAATGTTACAAAAACAACTAATAGTTGTTAGACTTGCGATAATCTAATCAATAGAGGACCATATTACGCACACTGAATTAGGTCCAGAAATATTGGCTGATCATTAATCATATTATCAGATCGAGCAGTGATGTAGATTTTCAACAAAATCCTATTCGACGGTTCGAGCACAAACAAAATAAATAAAAATACGTGAGTTAAAAATGTGAATCCTTAGTAGGCTATACTTTAGGGAACAATATTTCAGGTCAAAACAATGACAACTGTTATGATTACAATTTAGAGTATAGGCCTATAGATCTGTGGATCTGAGATTATGACGCAAACATTTCAGTCCGAGATTGCACCTCGTTTGTATGTAGAGTTTACACCATTGAAACCCATAATCAAACAATTTCTAAAGTGTCGTGGTTTTGGATAATGTCTTATGGGGAGGACTCCTTACATCATTGATGGTTTAATTTACAGTGATCTTCAGTTATTAAGTTATGATCTAACATTTGGAACTCAAGAGAGCGTTACGCTCCACCTCCAAAGATACAGCTTTGACTCTGCAGCGCAAGATGTGGCAAAACAAAAAGCAACAAACGTACAAGAAGAGAAATGACGTCATATCAAAATCACAACCGAAGCGACAAGGGTAACAAATACTACACAAAACATAAATACTGTAAATGACGTCATCGCCCATAGAAGAAAGCGGCGTAACTACGACATAAAGATATCGATTTTTAGGTCAAATGTTCTCATCCCCTTAACTACGACAAACCATCTTCTGATTCCATCCGAGTCAATTAAGACTACACCAGAAACACACATATGGACTTACGCACTCCATAAAACCATCGCTTCTTTTGTCTTCTTTACCCTGGTACTGTTCTCTGCAGAATGATCTTAGCAAACCATGTGGATCTCGTGATATGGCCACATACTAGTCTTAACTTGCATTTATTGACGAAGAAAAACTTTTTAAAAATGTTTTCTTTGACCCAAAAGGAGTGCTCTCTATCTACTGGGGATTCTTATACTTACGTTATTGACAGTCATCTGCTAGTTAAGAACTATATTATGGAGTTTAAAGAAAAAGATTACTAAATAAATAGGGGACGATTGTGAGAGATTGTGAAATACATTGAATGATATTAGAAGTAAGAAGGGGGAGAGAAGTAAGAAGGGGGAGAGCAGTAATAAGGGGGAGGGAAGTAAGAAGGGGGAGGGAAGTAAGAAGGGGGAGGGAAGTAAGAAGGGGGAGGGAAGTAAGAAGGGGGAGGGAAGTAAGAAGGGGGAGGGAAGTAAGAAGAGGGAGGGAAGTAAGAAGGGGAGGGAAGTAAGAAGGAAGAGAGAAGTAAGAAGGGGAGGGAAGTAAGAAGGGGGAGAAAAGTAAGAAGGGGAGGGCAGTAAGAAGGGGGAGAAAAGAAAGAAGGGGAGGGAAGTAAGAAGGGGAGGGAAGTAAGAAGGAAGAGAGAAGTAAGAAGGGGAGGGCAGTAAGAAGGGGAGGGAAGTAAGAAGGAAGAGAGAAGTAAGAAGGGGAGGGAAGTAAGAAGGGGGAGAAAAGTAAAAAGGGGAGGGCAGTAAGAAGGGGAGGGAAGTAAGAAGGTGGAGGGAAGTAAGAAGGAAGAGAGAAGTAAGAAGGGGAGGGAAGTAAGAAGGAAGAGAGAAGTAAGAAGGAAGAGAGAAGTAAGAAGGGGAGGGAAGTAAGAAGGGGGAGAAAAGTAAGAAGGGGGAGAGAAGTAAGAAGGGGAGGGAAGTAAGAAGGAAGAGAGAAGTAAGAAGGGGAGGGAAGTAAGAAGGGGGAGAAAAGTAAGAAGGGGGAGAGAAGTAAGAAGGGGAGGGAAGTAAGAAGGAAGAGAGAAGTAAGAAGGAAGAGAGAAGTAAGAAGGGGAGGGAAGTAAGAAGGGGAGGGAAGTAAGAAGGAAGAGAGAAGTAAGAAGGGGAGAGAAGTAAGAAGGGGGAGAGAAGTAAGAAGGAAGAGAGAAGTAAGAAGGAAGAGAGAAGTAAGAAGGGGAAGGAAGTAAGAAGGGGGAGAAAAGTAAGAAGGGGGAGAGAAGTAACAAGGGGAGGGAAGTAAGAAGGAAGAGAGAAGTAAGAAGGGGAGGGAAGTAAGAAGGGGGAGAAAAGTAAGAAGGGGGAGAGAAGTAACAAGGGGAGGGAAGTAAGAAGGAAGAGAGAAGTAAGAAGGGGAGGGAAGTAAGAAGGGGGAGGGAAGTAAGAAGGAAGAGAGAAGTAAGAAGGGGAGAGAAGTAAGAAGGAAGAGAGAAGTAAGAAGGAAGAGAGAAGTAAGAAGGGGAGAGAAGTAAGAAGGAAGAGAGAAGTAAGAAGGAAGAGAGAAGGAAGAAGGAAGAGAGAAGTAAGAAGGGGAGGGAAGTAAGAAGGGGGAGGGAAGTAAGAATGAAGAGAGAAGTAAGAAGGGGAGAGAAGTAAGAAGGAAGAGAGAAGTAAGAAGGAAGAGAGAATTAAGAAGGGGAGGGAAGTAAGAAGGGGGAGAAAAGTAAGAAGGGGGAGAGAAGTAACAAGGGGAGGGAAGTAAGAAGGAAGAGAGAAGTAAGAAGGGGAGGGAAGTAAGAAGGGGGAGAAAAGTAAGAAGGGGGAGAGAAGTAACAAGGGGAGGGAAGTAAGAAGGGGGAGAGAAGTAAGAAGGGGAGGGAAGTAAGAAGGGGGAGAAAAGTAAGAAGGGGAGGGAAATAAGAAGGGGGAAGAGAAGTAAGAATGGGGAGTGAAGAAAGAATGGGGTATTTAAGTAAATGTTACCTTTATGGCTTTTTAAATGCATTTTGTAAATTAAATTATTTTTTTTTAAACTTGTACGACTTGAAATCAAACTCTAGGGCTGAAGCCTCCTCAAGCCAATGCACTAACCACTCTGTCAGCGAAGTTCTGATGAAAACTGTTTTATAGTTGTCTTTGTTAGTTTCAAAATTTTAAGCGACGACGTAATTCTCTACATAAAGTACAAAGGACACTAATTCAACGTATACATCTGTCATTTACAATTTTTTCCCTTGTTCAATACCAAACAAAACAGTTAATTACCAAGAATAAATAAACTAATTGGTTAATTTTTTAAATTGATTCTTGTTTTGTCAGGCACATTTTTTACCCAACAGACAGACATTCAGACAGAGTGAGTCGGTATACGCTTTGTAATAAGAGCCTGCCCGATTTATAGTAAAGTAGAAGCTTTCCAAACGGAAGCAAAGACAGTAGAAAGAATCAAATACGTGTATCAGAGAAATACAAAAGTTTTGTTGTGCTGAGATAACGGAGACGAGATGTGTTGTGCAGTGATAACAGGGAGACGTGGTGCGTTGTGCTGGGATAACAGGGAGACGAGATGTGTTGTGCTGGGATAACAGGGAGACGAGATGTGTTGTGCTGGGATAACAGGGAGACGAGATGTGTTGTGCTGGGAAAAAAAGGGAGACGAGATGTGTTGTGCTGGGATAACAGGGAGACGAGATGTGTTGTGCTGAGATAACGGGGAGATGAGGTGTGTTGTGCTGGGATAACAGGGAGACGAGATGTGTTGTGCTGGGATAACAAGGAGACGTGATGCGTTGTGCTGGGATAACAGGGAGACGAGATGTGTTGTGCTGTGATAACAGGGAGACAAGATGTGTTGTGCTGGGATAACATGGAGACGAGATGTGTTGTGCTGGGATAAGAGGGAGACGAGATGTGTTATGATGGGATAACAGGGAGACGAGATGTGTTGTGTTGGGAGAACAGAGAGGCGAAATGTGTTGTGCTGGGATAATAGGGAGACGTGATGCGTTGTGCTGGGATAACAGGGAGACGAGATGTGTTGTGCTGTGATAACAGGGAGACAAGATGTGTTGTGTTGGGAGAACAGAGAGGCGAAATGTGTTATGTTGGGATAACAGGGAGATGAGATGTGTTGTGTTGGGAGAACAGAGAGGCGAAATGTGTTGTGCTGGGATAACAGGGAGACGAGATGTGTTGTGCAGGGATAACAAGGAGACGAGATGTGTTGTGCTGGGATAACAGGGAGGCGAGATGTGTTGTGCTGAGATAACAGGGAGACGAGATGTGTTGTGCTGGGATAACAGGGAGACGAGATGTGTTGTGCTGGGATAACAGGGAGACGAGATGTGTTGTGTTGAGAGAACAGAGAGGCGAAATGTGTTGTGCTGGGATAACAGGGAGATGAGATGTGTTGTGCTGGGATAACAGGGAGACGAGATGTGTTGTGCTGGGATAACAAGGAGACGTGATGCGTTGTGCTGGGATAACAGGGAGACGAGATGTGTTGTGCTGGGATAACAGGGAGACGAGATGTGTTGTGCTGGGATAACAGGGAGACGAGATGTGTTGTGCTGGGATAACAGGGAGACGATATGTGTTGTGCTGGGATAAGAGGGAGACGAGATGTGTTATGTTGGGATAACAGGGAGACGAGATGTGTTGTGTTGGGAGAACAGAGAGGCGAAATGTGTTGTGCTGGGATAACAGGGAGACGAGATGTGTTGTGCAGGGATAACAGGGAGACGAGATGTGTTGTGCTGGGATAACAGGGAGACGAGATGTGTTGTGCTGTGATAACAGGGAGACAAGATGTGTTGTGCTGTGATAACAGGGAGACAAGATGTGTTGTGCTGTGATAACAGGGAGACGAGATGTGTTGTGCTGAGATAACAGGGAGACGAGATGTGTTGTGCTTGGATAACAAGGAGACGTGATGCGTTGTGCTGGGATAACAGGGAGACGAGATGTGTTGTGCTGTGATAACAGGGAGACGAGATGTGTTTTGCAGGGATAACAGGGAGACGAGATGTGTTGTGCTGGGATAACAGGGAGACGAGATGTGTTGTGCTGGGATTAAAGGGAGACGAGATGTGTTGTGTTGGGAGAACAGAGAGGCGAAATGTGTTGAGTTGGGATAGCATGACTTGAGATGCTGTTGTGGTCTGGACTAGCACACGAGATGCTGTTGTGGACTGGACTAGCACACGAGATGCTGTTGTGGGCTGGACTAACACAAGAGATGCTGTTGTGGACTGGACTAGCACACGAGATGCTGTTGTGGGCTGGACTAACACACGAGATGCTGTTGTGGACTGGACTAGCACACGAGATGCTGTTATGGACTGGACTAGCACACGAGATGCTGTTGTGGGCTGGACTAACACACGAGATGCTGTTGTGGACTGGACTAACACACGAGATGCTGTTGTGGACTGGACTAGCACACGAGATGCTGTTGTGGACTGGACTAGCACACGAGATGCTGTTGTGGGCTGGACTAACACACGAGATGCTGTTGTGGGCTGGACTAGCACACGTGATGCTCTTGTGGGCTGGACTAGCACACGAGATGCTGTTGTGGGCTGGACTAGCACACGAGATGCTGTTGTGGGCTGGACTAGCACACGAGATGCTGTTGTGGGCTGGACTAGCACACGAGATGCTGTTGTGGGCTGGACTAGCACACGAGATGCTGTTGTGGACTGGACTAGCACACGAGATGCTGTTGTGGACTGGACTAGCACACGAGATGTAATGAGGAATGCTAACAGGAGACATAGTTGAGCTAATAAGATGATTTTTAACGGCCCCCGAAAGGGGAAAAGACGCTATTAGTTTTGTGCAAAATGTCTGTCCGTCTGTCCGTCCGTCCCGTTTAGATCTCGTAAACTAGAAAAAATATTGAAAATCCGACATCACAATATTTTAGACCATTCAAAGTTCTGATGCAACGGCTACTTTTTTTTTTTTGAAAGCGAAAAATCTAATTTATTAAATCAGTTATAAAATCATGCAAGTAGTGTTTTAAAGAGAAAAAGCTAATTAGTATGCATTATAAGTTAGTTTAAAACGAATAGTAATCTTGTAAATTTAATTTTCATAACCTTTTATATATTGTGGAGTAATTATGCTTTTTCTATTTGAGCATTCGAATAAGAGATTGAGCCTTTTTAAAACAATTACATCAATTATAAGACTTCAGTTAGGCCAGGAGAGGCGCGGTAGCTGAGCGGTATAGCGCTTGGCTTCCGAACCGGGGGTCCCGGGTTCGAATCCTGGTGAAGACTGGGATTTTCAACTTCGGAATCCTTGGGCACCTCTGAGTCCACCCAGCCTTAATGGGTACCTGACATTAGTTGGGGAAAAGTAAAGGCGGTTGGTCGTTGTGCTGGCTACATGACACCCTCGTTAACAGTAGGCCACAAAAACAGATGAACTTTACATCATCTGCCCTATAGACCACAAGGTCTGAAAGGGGAACTAGTTAGGCCAGATTCACATCTAACTTTGCATTCACTTGCACCTATCCTTTGATCTGCTGGACCGTTGGGGCACTACACAAGATCTGTCAACCTTCTTTCTCCATTCTTATCTCTCATTTGTCTTTGATATAATTTCATTTGGATGTTCTTTCTGAAAATATTGAAGCCTGCCTGGGTGGACCACTTCGGGGGCCAATTTTGAGTTTGTGTTTCTACACAAACTGTCTTTGTAACCTTGTTTAAAATTGCTTTTAGGTTTAGTTCGTAGGGAGAGGTAACTCGGGTCTAAAAGCCTAAATCATCAGTATCAGATGAGAGACTGAAATCAGCTGTGGGACATCAAGGCAGCTTATCATTGTGCTAGCAGCATGATACACTCCATTAGATTTCCGATGAAAAAGAAAATGGTTCAACCAAGCCATAAAGTATGAAATTTTGTCATCCTTAGGCCTACAAGTTAGTCTAATTTTATTATGTAACCCAAACAATAACATTGTAATTCAACTGCTTTGTATATTTCTATTTATAAATTCTAGGGGGGGGGGGATCGAATGTCTGCTATTTATAGATCTACATTACCTCAATGTTTTTATAGACCAAAGATCGTTTCAAGGTTGAAAATCTGTGAGAAATAAACATATATTTAGAGAGAGAGAGAAAGAGAGAGAAGAAAGACATTCGGCCCTACAGCTAACGAAGTCAGCTCAGACAGTGCAATGTATATGTTACCCTCAAGTTATTTGATAACCTTGCCTTTTAAAGCCACTGGTTTGTCTATGAATTTGAAACTTGACTACATCACGCACACACACACACACACACACACACAGTCACCTAGACATCGGATTTTTAAAAGAGGGGACGATAAAGAATACATTTTGTATTGAAAACAAAATGGAGGTGCAGAACTATATATCTCAATAAAGTAACATTTATTTTCCCTTTTCTATTTCAAACAAAATAATTAATTACTAAGAGCTATTGCTAATTGGTTAATTTTTTAAAAATTGATTCATGTTTTGTTTGGCACAATAAATCATTGTGTGAAGTTTCAATATGATCGGACAATGAATGTGGGAGAAAAAAACGAGTTCAAAATGTGTACAACACAGATTGACAGAGCTGATATAGGCTTCGTAAAAAAGAACAGCCTTATCAATGCTAAAACAGAAAGTGAACAAGATTACACAAGTCATTAAATGACTATACAAGAGAAGGGAGATAAACCTTGATAAATGACTCAGTAAATATGTTACTAGAAAGAACAATATGGGCTTCAATCTTAACGTGATCACATAAATAGACAAAACAAAATGATGTGTAGAGCACGAGAGAAAGTGAAGACTTAGACTAATATATAACACGAGAGAAAGTGAAGACTTGGGCTAATGTAGAGCACGAGAGAAAGTGAAGACTTAGGCTAATGTAGAGCACGAGAGAAAGTGAAGACTTAGGCTAATGTAGAGCACGAAAGAAAGTGAAGACTAAGGCTAATGTAGAGCACGAAAGAAAGTGAAGACTAAGGCTAATGTAGAGCACGAAAGAAAGTGAAGACTTAGGCTAATATATAACATGAGAGAAAGTGAGACTTAGACTAATATATAACACGAGAGAAAGTGAAGACTTAGGCTAATGTAGAGCACGAGAGAAAGTGAAGACTTAGGCTAATGTAGAGCACGAGAGAAAGTGAAGACTTAGGCTAATATATAACATGAGAGAAAGTGAGACTTAGACTAATATATAACACGAGAGAAAGTGAAGACTAAGGCTAATGTAGAGCACAAGAGAAAGTGAAGACTAAGGCTAATGTGAAGCACGAGAGAAAGTGAAGACTAAGGCTAATGTAGAGCACGAGAGAAAGTGAAGACTTAGGCTAATGTAGAGCACGAAAGAAAGTGAAGACTAAGGCTAATGTAGAGCACGAGAGAAAGTGAAGACTTGGGCTAATGTAGAGCACGAGAGAAAGTGAAGACTAAGGCTAATGTAGAGCACGAGAGAAAGTGAAGACTTAGGCTAATGTAGAGCACGAGAGAAAGTGAAGACTAAGGCTAAGTTCGTAATTAGGTGGAAAACTAGAATTCAATTTCATTTCAGTCTCAGCTGGTTTGGTTGCGGAAAAATATTTTTGTATCAGCTGGGGAAAGTGAAGTCTTTCTAGTCTCAGTTGTTATAGTTGCAGAAGATTATTTCCAAGTAGCTGGGGAAAGTCAATTTAATGTGCTGACTACATGATCCCCTCGTAAGAGTAAAAATAAAATCCTACCACGGAATCTTTAATGGCTTTCTCGCACTCACGGTGAGGGTTGATAATATTTAACATAAGATCATAACAATTTCGATACAATCGACAGAGGATAGCCTACATTGAACCAAATCAGAACCAGTAAGTAAATAGACCATAAAAATATTTTCTGATTAAATTCCTCCTTGTTCGAGTTCATGAATTTTGAGAAGGTCTATAATCTGTTTGCAACAATCTGTGTGTTTTTAGCTTCCGTTTTTTTTGTTGGCAAAGTCTCAAAGAACTTCAGGCTTCTCCAGCTATGAATACTTTGACATAAAATATATAGACTGGAAGATAGAATTAATTTCCTGTAACTTGAGAACAGTGTATATCTGTTTCAAGTGCTTTTATAAATTCTGGAAAGTCGCTGCAACTTAATAACGTCCCTGGTTATCAATAAGTAAGGCATTTAATGTCTAATTATCATATAAAAGAAAATAACACAATGCTTCTCTGGCTATTAATACTAAGGCTGTAGATTACAAACTTCATTAGCTACCAATCATTGAATAGGCCTTAACTTTAAGACTTCTCTAATCTAGATATTAGTAGGCAGAATATAGCTGGACTTCTCTGTCTATCAATAGGTAAGCGGTAACATGAAGACTGCTCTATTTATCATTGTATAGGCATTCATCGAAAACCCGCATGTGAGATAATATCAGTTATTATTGTGATAAACAACAACAACATTTGTTAAGAGGAAAAAAGGCTGATTCCAGCATCGTGTGTCATGTGACATCCTTAAATATGAGTGGAACACATCACTGACCTCCGGGAACCACGAATGCGGTTATCAATTGTGACACCTCTTAACAAACAAATACTACCTGCCGCTATCGTCAAACAAAATGTAGGTCACTTTAGAGACAACAATAACGCATAGGCTTAACAAACACACGCACACATAAAAAGTTTGTACTTATACATTTTATGCATTTAAGTACATGATGATATGTTTAGATAAAGGCTTCTCAAACAAGGAAAGATACACCGGTACCCGAAATATGCCAAAGAAAAAATAGCCACAACCAGAACAAAAGAGAGCTTCCAATACAGTCGATCAAGTACTTTGTATGTCTGTTCATTTCTAATTGCTTGGGCTGTTTGAATTGCATTGATCTCTTTTTGTCCATCCAGATAATGTTCTCAATACTATAGGCTACCGTTAGTCCAGCAAGCAGGCGGGTTCACTTAGCTGAAGTGTTTTTACACTTACATTGGGGACCTCACTCTCCTGCTCCTTTTCGTTGCCAGGTAGGCCAAAACAAAAATCCCACTTCCTTTATAATTAAAAAACAAACAAGAAAAACATAAAAAAAAATACTTTGAAAAATAAAAAAAAAGCGTATGCGAAGTGTAATTGTAGCAGTTAGTTCGGATCAGTCATGTGATTAAATTTGCAATAGATCCAGGATCAACAACAATACATCTGTGCGATTTGAAAAATGTGTACCCAATGTTTTTGTTAGCGCTATTTCATGATTTTATCTATCTCACTACGTTGTAATCCTATCACTTATCTGAATCAGTTGGGACAATAGGAGGGGAGGGGGAGAAAGGGATATCTTAGTGAATTTTACCGTAATAGTTTTTTTAACCACATATTTTTTAAAGAAGGGGGGGGGGCTGAATTCGAACATAAGGCTCAAGCGTCCTCAAGCTGACATACTAACCACTCTGCTAATAAAAATACAAGATTGTATAGTTATCTATTGTTTGTTTCAAACTTACTTTAAAACGGAGATCAGCTTATAACACCACTTCAGTCAAGTACAATTTTTTTTTGTGTTCGAGATACCAAACAAAATAATTAATTACCAATAGTTCATTAACTCATTGTTTTTTTTTATTGATTCTTGTGTTGTCAGGTAAATGAAATAATCGTGCACAATTTCAGCTTGATCCGAGAGAAATAATGTGTACAAACTTTTTACCAGACAGACAAAGTCAAGGCTATGGTGAGGCTTCTAATATGAGTGGACAGTGCGATCAGGCATTGCCTCAACAAGAGCAGCAGCTAGCGCTCTATGTTCACTGTGCTTACCACATCTTAAACTTGGTCTTGTGAATGACTCGGTTACCTGTGTTCAATAAGTTGCAGCTTTCTATGGCTTGGTAAAAAATTTGTTTTATGCTCACAGCATATCAAGATGAGTGCTTCTTAAATCCAATAGGGAGAGGACAATTTATAGGACTGACTAGGGCACTCAAAAAATCCGCCCTACAATATGGTCATCAAGGAATTGTGTTACTGCAATGAGATTCATATAATTATTTTTTTTTTAGTGTGGTTTATTCATATTTTACTTTCACTTACAATAAAAGACAAGACAAACAGGTTGACGCCTCCACATCCAGACCATATAATACTGTTGAACAGTCAAGGTTATTGAGAAATTGTATATAGTTCATGATTAATATTTTTTTTTATTCACTTTCCAAAAGATACATTGCATTAAAAAAAACAACTAATTTTATGGTATCACAACAACAAATGTAAGAACTTTGATCACAATTGTTCATAGTTCTCGGTTTCCTTTGCTTGTCCCTTATCCAGCCCAGGACATACAAGCCACATGGGCTTTCATGTCAAACGAAAAGCATGATCTTCGGAGTTTTGAAGGTCAGTGTCTTTATTTACTGGTAAAGTCCAACAGTTCTAGGACACAATCACACACAGAAGTGATCGCAGATATAAATAGGAGCACCAGCAGTACTAATAATATTATAGTCTTCAGTGGAAAAACTAAATCCTGGAAGCTGCACACTTGTGGGAAAATTTGAAGCATTCGATAGGGGTTACTATTATTCTGCATACTGTCGAGTATAAAATGGAAGTGTAATCAACATTGTGTCAAAAATGTTTGAAAATGAGCAGCAAGATCTACATGAAGCTATAAGTCAACTGGAGAATGACTTGTAGAGTGTAGACATGAGATTCTAAAGTACCGGTAGCTTGATCTTGGAATGTTGATCCAGTTTTTACTCCAATCGATTTCTGAAAGTTAAAACACTATTTGGTAAGCCTACCTCTGACTACAGTAAAGAGAATTCAAAATGCAGAGAAATCAAAATTTTACCGAACTATTGTTAACATATTTCAGTCATTAATGCTCAGTTTCATTTCAAGTACAGACGACAAAGAGTTATACGCCACCATAAAGGGGCCTACTTCTAGTGACATCTTACTCAGAGGATATTGTCACAGAATATTATTCAGAGATGCAATCCTTCAAAAAGTCTACCAAAATACATATTTAGTATGTGTTTAATACGAGACTTGGCTTTTTTTTTTTAAATCATAGAAAACTAGATTCTATCAACTCATGTTTTCTAAACATTGTCACAGCATGCATGTTATTTCTCACTTTGTAACAGTTTGTTCATTATCGAAGTTGCAATAAATTGATAAAAAAAATATTTAAGAATTTCCATGATACAGAGCAGGTTGGCTTCATTTGATGGTATTTCCATTGAACGAGAAACAGTCAAACGTTTAGAGATAAATGCACTAATTTACATATAGACTACTCGATATTTTATTTCACACAATACATTTGTCTTATTGGAAAAAGATGGGGGGGGGGGGGGGAAATAATCTTGTACCCAGGCTCAAGGGTAGGCTACTATGCTCCGCCACCGGTTAGAGTGTCAGCTTGGGGAGGTAAAAGCACTCAGTTTGAATTCAGGTCGTTTCCCCTTAAATAAAAGCATTTTAAAAGCGATCACTCAGATACCTCTTCTTTCTTCCCTCCCCAGTTTCCCAACTGGCCCAGACAATAGTGATATAGGATTAGAGCGTAGTGAAAAAAAGCTAAAAGCATGAAATAGCGCTAAACAAAAACAATTGGTAAAAATATTTTTCTAATCGCACAGATTTATTATTGTTAGTCTAGATCTATTTCAGATTTAATTAGCCTAAATGACTAATCCAAACTAATTGATAACGGTACAAATTGTCTAAAAAAAGTATTTTTTTTTGTTTTTCTAAATGTACAAATAGAGTTTATACAATGAAATCAGCTTTGTCGCTTCTTATTACGTGACCAAGAACCCGGATTTGTCTATGACCACATTATATCTTCTTCTTATATATCTTATCTTAATAAAATACTGAAGTTACTTCAAAAACGAAGATGATTGCATCCTACGTGTGTTCCTATGTCAATTCAGTCATGCATGTTAATCAATAACTTAAATTCAAATTCTGCCTAGTCTAATAGCACTAAAAAAGAGGGATCATTTGTATACATTTTAGTTCTTGCATATGGAACGAGGAATGTGCCTTTATCTTTGTGTCTTTCTAACTATTTTATTAGATTTTGTTTTTCGTATTTGAAGACTATGCTGCAGTGCTTTATGTATAATTGCTACTTTACTTTTTAGTCTTTTCTCCTGAAGGCTTTCTTAATTTAGTGATTTTACTAACAGTGCTACTCTGATCAAATGTGAATATTCGTTTGTCTCACTGCTCCATTTTGTGTCTGTTTCAGTTTCTTAATGTTTTTTTGAGTTGAGGATGCCAAAAATGCCTATATATAGGCCTATTCTATTATTATTTAGTACCGAAGGTCTACAGATGACATAATTCTATTGTAGGCCTACTTACATCCCCTGACTCCTTTTAGGTATTAAAAACAATAACAAAAACATATATTTACCATCTGTGACAGTGACAAGCGCTAAAAACAAAAAAAATAACATTGAAAAATGACAAATTGGATATTACCGGTACGCTAATGTATTTATAAAGCTATTCAATCATAAAAACCATAATAAACATGTGGAGTCTAGATCTACCTGATACTGTAGAGTTATAATCAAAGGGGCACTATCCATCAAAACCTTTTGTGATTTGACACACGCATATTACTGGCAAATTGTCCTCGTCAAAAGCTTTTAAATGACGTCATGACGTCTTGGTTTATTTTTACGCTCTATACTTCTATAGTGAGTTATAACCGTATTGAGAGTATAAAGGTGAGATAAATAAAAGAATATTAGACATCACGTCGGTTAGATAAACAAATACTTAGATCTAGATCTACAAGACACATTGATTTTTACTTTAGCCATAAGTGGGGCATTATTAGCTACTAACATTTAAAAAAGAAAATTAAAATTTAGGCCTAATTTAACGCGAAGGACAATCCAAAAAAAAAACAATACACATTTGATACATATATAAACTATACGATCTATCTTCATGGACTTTCAATTTATAACAGTTTCCTCCCAAAAACTCCAACGTAGATGTTAAGATTCATTATGGAGTGAATAAGAAAGAAATATTTTAGTACCGGTAGTAGTAGTAGTAAGTAGTAGTAGTATTTGTGGTGAAGGTTTGCACTGGCCTATATTTTCTTGTACAACTTTATAAATTTACAGATTGTGTCCCTTGATTAATTAACGCCAACTCTAGATCTAGATCCATAACTTATAAATATATTTATGATCTAGATATATAGGCCCTATTATAAATGGAAGAACATATAAGAAAAGTGAAATATAACAGTAGATTATGTATTATTATTTATATTAGTGGCTTGTTGGTGAGTGGTACAATAACTTGAATTTGAATAACAAACAACTTCTAGACTAAGACTTCATAGAGCCTAATGCCCTAAGGCTAATATTAAATTTAAATTATTTAATTAGATCTAAATTAATTTATCATTTATGAGGCCAATAAATATATTATCATAATTATAGATTAGATTTAGATGTCTTTAATCTTCTAGATATAAATCTGTTTAGACTCTAGATCATCGATGGTGGCTAACTGCAAATTCAATTCTGTCACGATCAATTAGATCAGTGCCCGAGTTGTTTCCAAACTTTGTTGGCTCGTAGACCCCTTGTGACCCTTGTCAAGTTTTTCGGTATTCGGTAGACCCCCTACTTAGCTAATATTGTTTAATAGCAAATTTGCTGATTCATGAACTTCTAATGTGTGGGTTTTTTTTTTTTACTGATTTCTAACCATTTTAAGGTGAAGAAAAACACCCACATGTACTTCAATGAATTTATCAAACTGGTCTGTTATATGCCATATGGGCAAGGTCCGATTTCCGCTTCATTAAATTTTGTTTTAAATTTCTTTAGCTTCCTAGAACTCCAACAGTGTAAAAAAGAAAACATTTTTTGTCCTTCTCGCTTGACAACAATCCTACCTCAGTGTGAAGGAGCAACTGATAAAAATTCAAGTCATATTCTCAACACATTTGAGCAAGAAATTACATATTTAATGTGCTGCTTCGGTTTACTGCGTTGATAACAAATGAACGATATTCATGCAATCTACAACTTTTTAGCTGTCGATGGATAACTCACTGTATTACTGACACTCCAAGTAGGACCCAATCATAAAAGGTGCTCCATCAGTTGCTTTCTCTTTCAATTAGTTCTTCAAAACATTAACTATTGAATCCCCTTTATTACCAGATTTCACAAAAAGAAGATTTTCGTCAATATTATTATCCATAATAAAACGAACATATACTAATAATAAATGCTTCATTACCAGGCACGGTTTTCTCGTCCACTTGTAAAAAGAAATACAATATGTCATTAGCAAATAATTACATAAGAAGCTTTTAATGTTACAAGAAAACTCATTTCACCAGTGTGCCTTTAAAATGTTTTGTTGATTAGAAACAGTCTTTAATAATATCAGAAGCAGGTTTGTGTAAAAAAATAGTTTATAAATATCCAGTACTGGTAGTAGAGCGTAGCACACTATTTTTCCTTGGCACAGTCTGCAAAAGAGCTCAGCAGCAAAAAGCTGGCTAGAAGAAGAAGAAAGAAAATAGTTTTTAAAATTTCTTCAGCAGCTGTCAAATATTTTTTTTTGCCTATAGTGGTATATTTTCCAAAATTTGCAATAAGTAAAAGATATTTTAAGACAATTGCAAACCTTCATTTTCTCTATTCGATGTACCGGTAAAGCAAAGATTTTGTCCACTGTGGTCTTTTCTCCACTTAATCATTGAATGTTTTTCAGATTGGATTTGTCTCAAATGATCCTCCAACTTAGGTTGTTTCATAGTATCATTAAATAAAACTTTTTGCATAAAAAGCACTTGGGCAATATAAGTTCGACAAGAAAAGAAGGAAAATTGTTTTTAAAAAAATTAACACCACTATCTAATTTCATATATATGTAGATTAGGCCATGTTAAATATTAGTTACCTGTAGACAAAATTGAGCTATTTAAATGAGGTGTTAAAGTTTAAAATATTAATTTTTCATTCGAATAATATACGTATAGGATTAAAATTGAAAGGCCTACCTTATGATTATTTATAATTAATTTATAAATATTTGTACTGGTATGAGATAATTGTTAATTTCATTATTGTAAGATTACAATTTAAATAATGACCTTTAAAATGATATCCACTCAGTTTACATCTTTATAAAGACCCCCTATTCTTTTATTTACTTTCATAGACTCCATGGAAGTCTTTGTAGACCCCTGGGGGTCTATATATAGACCAGACTGGGAATCACTGAAGTAGATAGATCCTAGATCTATTCTCTAGAATAGATCTAGATTACAGAGATGAAAAACATTGGGCCATGCGTTTCATTAATTTAATTATAATTTTACTTATATAGGTCATTTTGAATTGATGATGTAGTATCTCCTTCAGCATAATATATATATAGTAGAGTCACTATTGCGGAACAGTTTGCTGCTACTTTTAGTTTTCAATTTTTTGCTTCATAATGGTTAGACCTATGAAAAAACTAAAAGTATCTAGGCATTGCCCATCCATTTTCCGATAAAAATAGATGCATTGTTTACTTTTGCAACACATATTTAAATTTTACACTCAAATCGACTGAGATATGGTCAGTCACAATTACGGAACAGGATTTTCTAAGAAGTCACAATTGCGGAACACGGTAAAAATGTCAGAACAAAGCCTATATAAAGCACATATTTTATTAGTCTTATATAATACTTGAACTCCTTATCCTTTACATTAATTCTGTTTTTATTAAAGCTAAAGATACACATTGTCACTTTTAGATTATTAACCTCTTCTTTTATTGTAATGGACGTCACATTACCCTGATTTTCCTTACAAGGTTTTATTTTCCACTATTCTTAAATTTTTTTTTTGTTATATTAATATTATATGATATTTAATATTATGATTTGTCTTCTTTTTGCTGGACGTCTGGTTATCATAAATTCTATATTATATGTAATATTATTCTCAAAATGTTTTAAAATGTATGTATACTAATACAAACTTATATTTAAATTCTGAAAATCTGAAACACTATGTAAATATTAAGCTAAATGCGCAGGTCAAATAAATAACATCTTCTATAGTGTTTCACAATGGACCTCATTCACCAAGCATAAACAAACAACATTTAGTCACGTGATCTTATTGATACCGGTACAACAACAAAATAAACTGTCATGTGACAACCATCATGAATTAAAAAGATCGTAAATTATATAGAAGAGATAGAGCACCACGTGGCTAAACGTTGTTTGTTTACGGTTGGTGAATGAGGTCCATTGTGACTATCTTCAAAAAGGTAAAAACTGGGTGAACATCTCCCAATTATTTTTTTTTTGAATTCCTGGTAGATGGCTACGAAATGATGTTTTTCCACATCCATTTATAAACCGAAAATTAGATGTATCATGCAGGTGATGGGTCATTATCATTTTTAAAAGGCCTTAAGCCCTGGCCTATGCGGTTCTCCAGGTAGCCTACATGAAAAATAATGGACAATTCCACACCTGTCAACTTTAACCTGGAGTCAGGAAAACCCGTAAATTGGAAATGTAGAGAAATGGACCATGCGCAGTACCGTTACAGTAGTTTTGCAGAAAATTTCAAAATAAAGTAGATTTTAGCTAATTTCGACAAGCTGTTCCGCAAACATGCCTGTTCGCAATAGTGACTCTACTATATATACTTATAGATATTAGAGTGTTTCTCCAGTATTGATGACAAATAGGTATTGGCTCACTAAAAAGTCTATAACTCAATAACTTATTAAAATGTCACAATTTTCTTTTCATTTCACTTAGAAATGGTTTACCTATAAATTGTGATATTTTGAGCTTGAAAGGTGCATTGTGGAATTTTAAAATTGTAGAAAATGTGTGAAATAGTGCACAAAATGGCAACTTTTGATGTAACATGGAATACCAGGCTTAGGTTGAAGTAATATTCTACTAAAAGCAAAGATTATTGAACAGACATTTTTGTTGAAATAGGTTAACAATATAATGTTATTGCATTATCTATATCTTTTTATTTTATAGTTACTTTGATATTACTTAGAAGTCGCCGTAAAAAATGTGTTACAGGTGCATCACATGGTGTCCCACTTAACTTGAAATTTTAAACCTTTATCAATTGTAAACAAAGTAAAGGATTCTGCTCCCTAGTATGTTTTTGTTACTAAAAACATCTATGATTAATTTACACAGTGTAATTTTTCTTTGAAACTGTAAAAATTTACATAATTTTAGTAAAATAGGTCTTGGTGTCCCAGGAAAAGCACCTCAAACGTGCTTGACAAAAAGAACAATATTTTTTTAAACAAAGTTATTAATGTGATGGGAATTAATTAATGGTATCTCTGATACTGCTTTACACAATAAGCTCCATTTTCTTGGGAAAAGGCTACATAGTAATTAACAGGAGACATTAATAGACATGGTGTTCCACATTTTTTCATTGTAGCACCCGAAACGCCTCATGTTAAATGATACCAGAAAATCTCAGAGATCTAGATATAAGTAGTTCTCTCACCAAAGTTTTGAATTATAATGAGAATTAAGCTTATTATTCTCAAGTTTGATCTAAAATACATAGAATACTATTTTTTAATCTAAGTTAATGTAAACCTTATTGTTTTATCATTGTCTGTGGTGCTTCACGGGACACTAAACAAGTCTTGATCTAGATAAAGTTCTTGTGTAGATTTAAATCTACTCTATATTTCAATTTATATGTAAATCTAGTTTTGGATCTTGTTCTTGGTACATTGAAAGTCATAGAGCTGTTTTAGTCTATGATTAGGTCATGTTTGAGGCAGTTATGTGTAATATATTTTAAAATGATTATTGAACACACACACACAAAGGTCTAGTACATTCATTTGTGGTTATAGAAAACTATTTTGTGATTCATTGATAAAAGAAAAATTGGTAATGTATTTACAGACTTTAAAAAAATTGTATTTCAGCATGTATTAACAAAAAAAACTATATATTTCATATTGGTGTCCCATTATAGCACCCGCAACATCTTGTGATATAATAGTTATGTTATAATGAATGCTTGAATTATTGTTGAGATATTGCAGCAAATAAAAGCCTATATATTTAGCTACAATGCAAGTATAGCATAAATTCTATTTTCTTATAAAAAATCTTATTCAAAAAACTTTTACCAGTAGTGTTACAGGTGCTACGGTGTCCCGTTTTTTAAATTGAGCGCAAACATTATGTAAGTGCTCAAAAACTTCAATTTCTCTATCTAGCTGCTTAATACAATAGAAACATTCAAATTATGCTAAGAAAGCAAACAAATTAAGAGTTAGTTGTGGTGATGCACCTGAAATACAATAGTGGGTACCCCTTTTGCCAGCACTGCTGAGGAAATGTATGTATTCCAATTCATTTTCTATTGATAAATTCTTAAAGTACAATGGGTGAAGAAATGAATACACTTAAAATGAAACCAAAAACTTCCATTTTAATTTTTGACCTAATGTGACACTTTTTGATACCAGTACTGGAGAAACACTCAGTGATCTAGACTTGGTGATTACATTTTATACATTTGGTGGTTACATTTTATACAAACTGTTTTAGTCTGTAAAATGTAAGGTGTACCCTATGCTTTATTGTAATAGTGTGACTCTGAAATAAAATAAATATATACCGGTATTTATTAGAATCTCTCTCTTTATATAGATATAAATTAAATATATTAAATTAAATATATATATAGGCTATATATATATACCGGTATATATATGTTATAAAGGAGGCACAAGTTATATCCTGTCACTGATTATGCCAAACAAACAAAATTAATGTGGTACCGGTATTCTGTAAAAAAATGTTTGCCATCAATAGAGTATATAGGGTAATATATATATAGGGTGTATGGTCTATATAGCAAATGTGCCAGTGGTAATAAATATAGTACCAATAGCTAGGCCCACTCATTAATTTTTTTTTCTATTGTAATTGTAATAGCACAAATAATATGGGATATAAATGTTGATGTTTGTATTGTATTTAAATGAGCAATACATATATAATACATAGTACTGGGGTAATCTTTTATCACATGACTATGATACTTTTAATACTATTTCTACTACTCAAAGCTTAAGCTTCAGTCTGATCATCTCTTGATCCCAGCAAGCTAATCATGAGAAATTTTACAGTCATTCCTTAACTTTCTTAGTCGAGTCAAATAAGGTCTACATTAAATATTAAACTGGTATCGGTACAACAAAATTCTATCAATTATCCTCTTAACACTACTAGAAAAATAATGTAGAATTTTGTTCTTTATATTTACATCCAGGATTTCTTAGGAGTCAGCATAATTGTACCTAACATATTACCTTACGCCAGGAATCTGGGCTCATCTCCAACATTACTTGGAGTATTAGGTTTGATGAAATATATTTATTATTTTTATTGACATGTTTAAATATGTAATAAAGTCTACAGTTTTTCTACAATTTCTTTTTACTGTTTAAGCCTATGTGTCATTATTAGATTTGAATATTAATGTTTAGTTTGGCTGGTAAGGTATTAGCTAGTACTGAATATTTATTATTCTATTAAAGGGAATTTAGTAATAGACTACATGTACCAGTAGGCCTTTTGGCCAGTATGACTTTTAAAAAAACTTTTGACTCATAATAGACATGTATTTGCATATAATGCATGTACATTAATTCAATGCTATAGAAAAGTTTGTGAAATACATTCATCTTGGTCTGAATATATCTGCAAGGACAGGGTACACTGATACTTATATATCCAGTTAACTCTTTCTCTCCTGACGATACCAGCGTTGATTCCACCAGAATGTGGTAAATAATTACAGCGAGAAAGAGTTAAATATTATAAAAAATAATTGTATTCAACTAAACATTCTATTTGACAGGCTCTGTGTATGGATGTATTCAGCTACTAAGTAGTCCAATAGTGGTAAGAAATTTCATTGCTTTCAATTTTTTGCTCTTCAAAATGTAAGTGAATACTAAAGAATTTTTTTTTTTTAAATAAGAAAAATAAATGTTTCCATTTCATTTATTCAAAAAACATTTTATCATACATGTACCATATTGATTTTTTCTTTTTTTCCCCCAAGGGAAAATGGAGTGATTTAGTGACAAAACAGTATAGTCTGTCTTTATGCCTGTTACTTTGCAGCTTTGGATATGCTAGTCTTGGCATTGTGGCTTCTTTGATAGTACTTTTTTGTGGACGTTTTATTTTAGGTTAGTTTTTATGTAAGACCTATTAATTTTTAATAATATAAACTAACAGTATGGTATGGTATCATATTTAAATTAAATTTCAAAAGTAATATATTTACAAAAGGAATGTATGTGTAAGTTAACAATACCGATACCAGTACTAATGAAAAATGTTGATACCGTACTTGTATTTATAATCCTACCGTATTTAGCATTTATTTTCTGACACCAGGTTGCTTCAAACATAGTCAGACCATTAGTAAAGCTTTTTTAGCTGATATTGTCTCCAAGGAAAGTCTGCCTGCTGAACTTGGCAAATTCAACTCCTTTTCTAGCATAGGTTTTATTATTGGCCCAATAATTGGAGGTCATCTTGCAGACAGCAGTGGTGGTTTCATGCTTGTAGCTTTGGTTGCCGGAGTGGTCTTTTTAATAAATGCAGGTAAATACTGGTATGATTTTAAATAGTAGTAACGCATTGTATTTTTAATTAATTAATTAGACCCTAGGCTTAGACACAGTAGGTGCATTAAAATTAAAGTATGGACTCTGAGAGAGCTATAACTTTGAACTGCAATAGTGTACTGGCACTGTACCGAGTATCAGGAATTATTACAAAATTTTGTACATACGGGTACAGTACTCTATTATGGTACATCTAACCTTTATGAATATTTATGCAATATTGAATTCCAGTTCTATAATAAAAAAGTTTTCTTCAAGCCAGCATTTGGCAACATACTGAACTATAGACTCTCTTTCAGTCTGTGCCTTGGAAAAATAGTGTGCTGTTTTTCTTAGCACTGTGTGTTATTTACACTGGCTCTTTGAAGTAATAGGGTTTGGTGATTGGAATGAGTTGAGATATTATAGAAGAAAATGTGTCAATTTTGAAGGTTGCTATAACAAACAGTGTCTGCAGTGGGGTTGATGTGTTTAATTTAGAGGGAAATTTAACTCTTTCAGTGCTAATTATTTTGATAGAAAAAATGGAGTTTTCCGGATTGAAATCAAATTTTCAACTCAGGTAGAGTTACTAAAACTAACATAACTTTAATCTAACATATTTGATTTTATTTTAAAGGTTAATGAACGGGTTACAAAATAAATATAAATAAAATTAATTATTCAAGAAAATGTTTTTTCATTAATTTTAAACTGAGCACGGAAAAGAAAATATTTGTAAAATTCATTAAAAAATCAATTTACTGAAAGAGTTAACCTATTAATTAAACATTTAATCCATAAATATTGAAAAATCACAAGACTAAACACATTTAATCACTTCAGATTTCATAAAAGATGAAAAAAAGCAACAAGAAATTGTATTATTTACATTTTTCGGGTCCTGGGAAATAAACTAAAAAAAAGGAACCATAACATTATGTTGTCTTTTTTTTTTAAATGTGTTGGTACTGCATCAAATTTACTACCAAATTAAAGAACAATCACTCTCACATCCGTAAAATGAAAAAAAAAAGTTTAACATAAAAAAAATAGAGTAATGCTGCATTGAAAGAGTTAAGTTGTGTGTCCTGTTGGAAGGTAAGATTCAAAGATACGGTATTAGTTTACTCTTTGTGTGTGTGCTGTTGCCTAGTTTATTGGGCATGAACATTTCTTGGTGCCCATTATTTAATCCAACATTGACTAACAGTGATGTACTGGTCCCAGTATTTTTTTCTGTTTTGTTTTTTTGGTCTTTCCCTTTGCCACATTGATGGCCTGCTTTTGTCAATTTGTCTGTTTTTTTTCATTTCCAATGACCAGTATGCCCATGATCCTTTACTGTCAATTGAAAATTTATCTCTATTTAATGGATTATCAGAATTAAAGTTTCCAACTCTTTTGAGTTAGGAGATATTATAATAGTCATCACATTACAAGAAGAGTGAATCTGTTGTTGGAAAGGTGATATCTTATTCTGCAAAAAACTAGTGCAATTATTATTGTTTTGATAATTATTTTTTCCCTTTTGCTAGGTAGATAGTGGTTTAGGTTTAGTCCTAGTTTATAATGGAAATTTGAAGTACCGGTAGTATTCTTTGCTTCTTTAGATTTGTATATGGTATGCCATTGTGTTAGTAAGTAGTTTGGTTTATCAACCTCCAAAGTCTTCAAAGTACAAAATGGTTTGAATTTTAAAATCATATTTAAGTACCAGTATTTAGCAGCCTTGATTTACCGATGCTGTATGTATAAAATGTGAGAACGTCTTAATTAAGTTACTTTATCTGTAATAAAAACCACTAAGTCTGCTTGGTCACAATCAAGAAGATCTAAGACCAGTTACCATATTTATATATTTTTTTACCATAGAGAATCAAATCTGATATCGTCCTATGTAATTTATTAAGTGCTTCGATCATTTCTGTTGTACAATCATTTTAGAAAGAATCCATTGAACTTGTCTCAGGACATTACAATAAATGTGTAGGTAGGCCTAAACATTTATTTATTCAAAAATGTTGCAGTTAAAAATTATTGCCTACATACTTGTATTAAAGAAGATTCAGTACCATATTATAAACTTCCATGTGCATTGTATATAAAACTCTAGCATTAGAGTAAGTTAATAAAAATGAACATTTTCAAATATCAGTACCAGTATAGCCTATGTGTTAAGTAGCCTTTTAAAAACATGATTAATATTTTTTTCTTCATAAGTACCAGTATGTGGATCTAAATGTTTTTAAAAAAATATATATAAATTTGTTTACAGCTCTCATTTGGTGGACTATTCCTGCTGGCAGCCAATTGATAAATAAACAGCGGCAAGAAGATTTCATAGAAAATAATAAATTGTATTCTGATGAATCAGACTTTACTTTTACCAAACTTTTAACTTCTTTTAAGGAATTTGATTGGGCTGATCTTTGGGACCTATTCCTCATTAAATTTTTGGCAGGTAAATAAGGTACATAATGTAAGATTAAATTCTGTGGCTCATTGATGACAAATTTTGTTACATTTATAATTACAGAAAATTATTTGTAGCTCAGTTGATCCTGTCTTTTTTAAAACAATTATTAATGATCTAATGCTAAGTCATTTTGTTCTGCAATTATTTTTTTTTTGTTTATTCTTTTTTCAATAATAAATCTCTTGAAGTACCGGTACCAATACCAGTACTGGGTATGGTACTAAACTAGAATACTGTTCTGTGCATGCTTAATCAACTTATGACCAGTTTAGTCTAAACTATATATATATTGTATAAAAATGCATTTACGGTACCGGTACCTGTACCAGTGTTACCGGTATCTGAATTTTAAATGTTCATGTTTTAGATATTTACATTGCCAGCATTCATTAATTATTATTACACTACCATATTAGAATACCATATTATTATTCTAATATGAATGTTTTCATGTCAATGTTTTTTAAAACATGATGGGTGATTATAAACTTCATAGATCTACCATAAAAAAAAAACAAGTACTGGTACCAATAGCGGGTATCGTACAAATTATTAAAACAGAAGTAGGCCTAATACTTTTTTGTGGCTTTTACTTTTTTCAGGATTCTCTGTTCTAGTATTTCGATCAAACTTTTCTTTAGTTTTAAAAGATAAATACGATGTCAACCAGAAAATTATAGGCTATCTAACATCTTACAGTGGTGCAGTGGCAACCTTGTTTGGTTTCTTTATGTACAATGTTATTAAAAGGTATGAAGTTTGTTTTTTTTTGTTTTTGTTTCCTTAAAGTCAGCTTCCTATTCTCATCATTCATTGTAAATTTCTGTACTTAGTACTAATGATTTGTTCCCAGTCTTTTATTTTGATAATCATGATCAGAACACTCCCTTCTTTTCTATTTGTGAATTGTAAAACATCTGGCCACATTTTAACGATCAACCTAACATCGCCTACTTCTTTAGCCCATGAATTACCCTTAGTGTATCTGTTACAATGAAATTTACTGCCTGCTCTCTATTTCCTTTTCTGTCTATTTTCTGGAACTCCCATTTTGTCTTCAGGACATTACAATAAATGCTTAGGCCTAAACATTTATGATAACCTGCTTATCATAATTTCTCCAACATAGTCCCCAATTGAATGCCACATTCTCGTTCCTTTTCTTCATTTATTTTGGTACCTTACTGGTACCAGTATTTTGTTTTCTAAATAAAAAGAAATATTATTTTGTTTTAATTAATTGTAATGTTTATCTCACCCCTTTTGAAAGTACCTGTAGTGAAATGACATAATAGATATAGATTTATCTTTTTGATGCTATTAGAATTTAGTTGTTGTTTTGACTGTGTTGCAAAGTACCATTACTTGCTCTTTCTCTCTTGAAAAAAAAAGAAAAAAACTAGATCTTTCTTATTAATGCTGTTAAGATTGATTTTTTTTATATTTAAACCGCTTCTATAAGGAAGTGTAAATGACATAAGGCAAATTAAAAATAAGTAGACTTGGGTAAAAAGAAAAAAGTTGCTTTAAAAATAAGGACTTTGTGATATATCAGGTACCGGTATTTCTATTATGCTTTCTATAGTAGTTTATTTAATTCGGACATTTGCTGTTTTTGCGGCCATTAATTAATTGTTTTAATATTTATTATAAAACTAGCACGCTGTATAATGTGTTTGTCTATTTTCCAATGATTCTGACCCAATTTCCTTCCATTTAGCTGTCTTTTAATGTAAGAAAAACGAATTTCAAATTTGTAAGTCAGGTTGTTGTTTTTTCCTATGTTACCCGGATGACTTTACCTCTTCCTAGGGTTAAGACTATATTTTTTGATTGGCTACGTCTATGCTAATGAGCCAGGCAATATTTATTCTGTTTTTGGAGCTGATTTATTTGATTCATAAGCCAAGTTGTTGGATTCCATACAAAAAAAAAATTAATAGGGTGTCCGAATTAAATTACGATTTTCTTACCAAAATTTATTTCGGACAGCCAGTTTTGGACATCACTGTTAATGATCTTATATTATATTTGTTCGTTTGTTGTTGTTTTTTTAATAGAGAATAAATGGGCAAATGTTTGGAGTGAGCTTGGTACACAGAATGAAGTTAAATGCTTAGATATAGACCTACTAGATAGATCTAGACATATATAGAGAGAATATAGAAGATTCAGCTATTTAGGCAAGAATGGCCATCCTAACCTGTACTATACTACAAAAGATCATCTGTATTAGAAATTTATTAAATTAATAAACAAAAAACAACATTCAACACACATCTAATCATGCAAACATAAAATAAGTCTTAAAGTCAGTGCAGAAGTCACTATCCCAGTGACCTAATTTTTGTAGCATAAGTGTGTTCATATTTATTTATTTTTTTGTTCGTATTTATGCATAAAATGAAAACATCTTAATGATTTCATGTGAGGGGCAATGCCTGGGGATCTTAAAATTTAGTTAATGTTACTATAGAATTAAAATCTGAGTTTATTGATGCCTAAATATAGAGACTGTCCGAAATAAATTATGGTGTCCGGAATCCAATAATGTGGGTCAAATTTGTCCGAATCAAATAAAAATACACTGCCTCTTTGTCCTTAAATATAATAACAAATACAGGTTAGGGGTACAAATATTCTCCTTTAACTAAAGAAGATTTTGATACTTCATTTTCTTTTCTATGTTGAACCATTGTATGATAATGAACTGTCAAAGTCAAACTTTCAAATTTGGGCCTATAGGTGTCTGAATAGCATAAACTACTCTAATTAGACTGCGGCCTTTTGGGGAAATTCTGAAAACAAAATACAAACATTTTATAGAGCTTGCTGTGGTCTGGTTGCATATCTGTCAAAAAGCTTTCTTAGTGAGCACCTAGGAGGTAAAAGGAACCTGTGTACGAAATTTGATGTGGATACTTGTCATAGTTTTAAGAGATGGTATGGTATATATAGTTATATTTATTTAAAGTTTTGTAATTAGCATGGGTACTTTTTTTTTGGGTTCGGTAATGTTGCATTTACATTTTACATAGGGGCCTACCAATACTGTACCTGTACCATTAATATTCAGTTGAGGAACATATATACATCAGTATAATCTTATCTTATCTTATATAATACAGACGTTACTTCAAAAAAGATGATGATTACGTCCTACGCGTCATGCATATTAACCAATGACTTAAATTCTGACAAGTCACTGGTTTTTCTGGCTAGCTCAGGCAACCCATTCCATGCTCTAATAGCACTAGGGAAGAAGGAGTATTTGTACAAATTTGTCCTAGCATATGGGACGAGGAATGTGCCTTTATTTTTGTGTCTTTCAGAGTATTTTATTAGATTTTGTTTTTGTATTTGAAGATTATGGTTCAGTGTTTTATGTATAATTGCTACTTTACTTTTGAGTCTTCTGTCCTGAAGGCTTCCTAAATTTAGTGATTTTACTAATGGTGTTACTCTAGTCAAATGTGAATATTCGTTTGTTATGAATCTCACTGCTCTATTTTGTGTTTGTTCCAGTTTCTTAATGTTTTCTTGAGTTGAGGGGTCCCAAACGGTGGATGCATATTCTATTATTGGCCTAACCAAGGTTAAATAACATTTTAGTTTTATGTTCTTATTTGATTTATAGAAATTTCTTTTAATAAACCCTAATGCTTTGTTTGATTTTTTTATAGTTTCATCAATATGTGGATACATTGCTTTTATTCTATTTTTTTCAATTAAGGCTTTCTATTTTGGAAGCATAAATACATAGTGTAGCAATAATGGATTAAGTTTGTGATTTTTTTTTTCGCTTTAAAATATGGTTTTAATATTGAAATATTTTGAGGTAGGTACCATTAACCACGATTTTAGGATGAGCACAAAAAGTTTTGAATGGAAGGAATGGTGATTGGTTGATTTTTAAAGTACACGTACGGTACCGGTATTGTTTGATTTCTGACTAAAAATTGGTGCAATAAGTGGAGATGACACCAGAATTGATCTACCAGTAATAATACAAGGGCATAAAACAATTTTGCAATGACAAGTTCAATTTTTTATCCAGATAATTATGTAAGGTTTTTTTGTTTTGTTTGGCAGTTTTAGCTTAGATTTAAAAAAAAACTACAGCCTTGAAACTTGTTTTCATAATATTTTTCAGATACAGCAGTACAGCCCAATTATTTTATCATGTGACAATTTTGCAAGTTTTTACAATACTATGTTTAATGCTCTGCTCAACAATAACACAACTTGTGATATTTTTAGCACCATTGAGTGTTATAACATGCATATCAAGGGTAACTTCCACAACAATCACTTTGAGTCGAATCACGAATAGAAACACTGGCTCCATAATGGGTCTCAACCAAACTGTGTTGGCCATGGCAAGAATGTTAGCTCCATTTGCTGCTGGAGTGGCTCAAGAATTCAGTGTGGATGGAGCAGCATATTTAAGTATATTTACAGCAAGTGCCAGTGTTTTGATGATGTGGTGGCGACCCCAGTGCCCAGAGTTCAGGAGGATGAAAAGTCAGTAACTGTGATTGTGTGTTTGTGTTGACTGGCTAGTAGTGTATTGTGTGTGCCTGTACATAAAATGACCAGTTGACCTTCATTGTACATGGATGAGTGAACAGCAAAGAAAGTTTGTAATCAGGACTGTGTAAAAATCGGTAAGAATCACAAGATGCTGCAGGAAGGAGACAAATAGAAGACTAATAAAGCAATGTGTTAATCGAGACTGTTTTTTTTTTAAGTGAGTTTATTACAGTAACTACAGAAATGCAATGGGACATAACAGTAGAACGGTTAAGCAATCAAATAGTTAAAATACTTGTGCAGTTTTAAAATTAGATTAAAACTATTCTTACGGCTGAACAAATGCTACAAAATGTAAAGAAAATGCTTCCTATTCAAATGAATGTTAATGAAAAGTCACTTAAGGGTTTCATGAAACAAGCACACTACCGGTACAGCAATACCAGTATTTATAGATTTGCAACAAGCCTATGATAGAGTATGGAGAAAAGGTTGATATGTACAGCTGGGTAAAAAAACAGAACCATCCAAACCCTATTCGATGGTGCAATCTCTATTTAAAAAAAGTTTGGAAGATGGACTACAAGGTTCAGCGTTTAGCTGCACTCTATAATCTTCATGAATGACCTCCCAGACCTCATTTCGGTCAATAAGGCACTTTACGCAGACGCCTTTTAATTTGGACTATAGAGAAATATCCAGTGCTGACTAGATCCAAACTAAATTGAGCCTTCACAACTATCTCCACGTATTCAAAATTATTAAAAAAAAAAAAAAAAAAAGTCAGTTTATTCAATCTTTAGCCACAGCAAAAAGAAACTATATCCTAAAAATAGACTCAGCCTATAATATAAAGAAGAAAATCCAACATATCTTGGTGTAAAATTAGACCAAATACTGTCTTTAAAACACTTTATGGCAGATTTTAAAGAAAAGGCATCACAAAGATTAAACATAATAAAACACCTAGCAGGAACATCCTGGGGCGCTGAAAAAATAACCTTAAGACAGTTATACATTGGATACGTCAGATCTGTCATGGATAACTGTCTCTCCATACAAGTACCAGTAGCCTCCAACAAAACCTATCAATCATCTTTAAACACAATCCAAAACCAAGCCTTGTGTCTAATCAGTGGAGGTATGAGAACTACTCCCACAGCAGCCTGTGAAATAGACTCCAATATTGAACCTCTTAAGGCGCAACAGAGCAGCATTAGAAGCTATTGAGATATCCAGAAAAACTACTAACACTGAGAAATAAGAAAAAAAAAGCAAGAACACTGATCCAACTTACTGACGAACTAGCTACCGGTATCTAAAACACCATCTACCCAATAACAGAGAAAAAATTACCAGATTCTCAAACATAACTCCTGGACTACAAACAACCAACCATTAAAACACATTTAATAAATAACACTCTAACAAAAGAATCAAATCCACTGGAGCTCAAAGTAGGCACGCTTGAAACAATGGAAAGCTATCCAAAAACAGCCTTCCATATATACACTTGACAGATCAGCCTTCAAAGCCACCATCAATGCTGGTCTTGCTGCCTTCCTGGTCTTCCCCAAAAATAAACACTTTGAAATAAGTGCACCCTGTGGCGACTACTGCTCAAACTTCCAAGCCCAAATTGAGGCAATTACCATAGCTTTGCAGACAGTCAAAAACAAATTATATGAAGGGATACAACCACCATCAAATATTAATGTCTATACAGATTCCCAATCCACTCTTGAAGCCCTTATCAGCAGCACTTCAAAAAGCCCAAGAGTTGACAACACTAATAGTGATAATACACCAGATGATGACAAAAACATCAACATCACATTACAGTGGATCCCTGGACACATTGGCATCATGGGAAATAAAAGGGCAGATAAGCTTTCAAAGGCAGGTTCATCTATGGAAAAAACAGACCTGTTAACTACCTCACCCTAAGGTCAATGTTAATCAATAACTACAAAGAGAAGTGGCTCAAACAATGAGCAACAGGAAATACAAGCAGAGCCATGTACAAAGAAATAAACATGCCTAACAACCTGGACAGTATAAACTCCCCCTTTGTAGACACTGCGCCCACCCTTGTGAAACCGTAAACCAAATCCTTTTTGAATGCCCCTTCCTATTCCACCTTAGGCTACCACTCCAGCCCAACATAACCAACACCCTGTACGGCAGTGCTGAATAAAAAACTGAAGAAAACAGCACACTATTTTTCCTTGGCAGTCTGCAAAAGAGCTGACAGCTCAGCAGCAAAAAGCTGGCTAGAAGTATATTTTTTTCCTTGAAAAATCCACCAGCATCCCCATCCCTAGAAAAATACTAGTGATGTAAGAAGGAAAATTTGAGTAAATAAATTTTTTTATTTTAACGCTATTACTAATAGATGTGAATTATAAAACTATGGTACCGGTACTATAAGAATTACTCACATTTTCTTTTTTTTTTTCTAAATAATGTAATAATTGCTTTTTTAAATTACCTTATGAAACATTAGCATGTATTATATTTATTTTAAAATTAGTTTTATATTTAATACTGGTATACCAGTACCAACATTATGGTTGAGTTCACTACCGGTAATAAGAAAAAAATATTTTTAAAAGAGAGGGATATCTGGGAAACCGTAAGTAGTTTTTAAAAGCATTTGAACAAAAAAAGGGGTGGGAAGACCTCAGGCTAACCACTCTGCCAGTGAAGTACTTGTGACTAGAGAAGATCGAGCAGCAACATATAAAGGGGACTAATTCAGCTTATACCACCACTTCAGTCATGTACTTTTTTTCCCCCTTTGTTTCAGATAGGTACCAAACAATATTTAATTACCAGTACCCATAGAAATTTTTTTTACAAACTTGTTACCAGACAATAGTGTACAAATAAACTTAGCTGCCTCATGCAGTTTTTTCTATACAAGGCAAATGTCTACGTCTCTAGTAACAGTAGCTATATCCTGTCTTTTCCTTTGTTTACTCACAAGTTTGTAACAGCACTAAATCTAGATTCAGCCATTTTAGTTGAGGGAAATGTTTAACATTACAAATACTCTGACCAGCATTTTAGTGTTAAATGCAGCCATCTAAGTTTTTACTGATGACACTTTTGTTACCGCACCAGAAATAGATATTTGTACAGAAATGAGTTGTCATTTCTTTATTGAGCACTGTTAGGTAAGTAGAATAGACAGATTTTAATTAGCATGCATCTGATATCAAACTTTAAAATTGATTCCTATGTATCAGAGCACCTCCAGTTTGTTCTTCTTTGTATGCCCCTGTTCTAATACCATGTATGGGAACTAGGGGTGCACCGGATAGTCCCTCCGGCTCCGGCTTCTGGCGAATATCCGGCATTTTTTACTATCCGGTGCTATCCGGCTCCGGTCGGATATCACTACCGGATAGTAAACCGGATAGTAAAAATACACCTATTTAATATGCATAAAGTGGACCTCGTTCCATTACTTTCTGTTATAGAATGTATTAATGTTTATATGAAAACAAAATAATGTGCTTAAAAATAGAGCCATTATAAATATGCACCAAACATCGTTTATTATAAAGACAAGGCATGTTAATAACTTAATATAAATAGAGATGAAACTTTACATACAGAGATGCAATGGCTGGCACTTTTTTACAATTTGTCTTGACCTTTGAGTAAGTTAGTTAACATGTTAAAATGTTACATTCCTTGACTACGTCATGCTGACCAGACGTCTGTCTAGCTGTGCGGGTATATCTCCAGAGGTAGAGATGAACAACTCCCAACCCCTTTTATTTGTTTAGTCCATCACATTGAGGCAGGTAACCACAAGTTAAATACGATGGACGTAGGTTTAATGTCAGCGTATAGACACTCTCTAGTGGTCACACCTTTCGAGGGAACTGAGTTTGTTTACTTAGTAGTTAATCTTTATTGGGGGGGGGGGGCTGGACTACAGGAGCCACACCTCTAAGGTAACCAGGTATATTTCTAGATGAACAACTCCCTCCCCCTTTTATTTGTTTAGCCCATCACATTGAGTTCATTGATTGACAGGTGACCCCAAGTCAGATACGATGGACGTAAGCACTCTCTAGAGGTCACACGAGGGAACTAGGTTTGTTATTGGGGGGGGGGGGGGACTAGACTTTACATTATAAATTCGTATTACATACGTAGCAGCGATGTCTGGCACACTGGCTTGTCTTGACCTTTGAGTGGTCTAGTAAACATGTCACATTCCTTAATCTCGTCACGCTGATAATCTGTCAAGATGTGCGGGTGTATCTCCAGAGGTAGAGATGAGCTACCCCCACCTCCTTTTGTTTGTTTAGTCCATAACATTGAGTTCACAAATAGGCAGCTGACCACATTAAGCCAGATGTCAACGTGTCGACACTGTCTAGAGGTCACATCTTATGAGGGAACTGAGTTTGTTTACTTGGATTAGAATTTTTATTAGAGGCGGGACTACAAGCCAAATCTCTATAAGGTTAATTTTGGTATGAGTTAGTTTATTATGAGATAGGTTGTCAATCAAGGGTCTGGACCACAAACCACACCTTTTATACCATTGGACGGGTAATAAGTTTGTTTACTTTGAGTTAAGTCTCACATATGAGTCAGGACTACAAGCCAAACAGACACTGACCAAGGGTATCTTTAAAGGGAGGGCTCAAGAGACTCAACACCCCCAACTTCTTATTTGTTTAATCCATGACAATGTATTGATAGAGAATATAGACATTGACCATTCTTAAGCCAGAATGGATTAACGCAAATTGTTAAGACATATTGAGACTGTCTAGAGGTCACTAGATGATGACACTAAGTTTGTTTACTTGGAGAGAAATGTCATTTAGGGCGCTGAACACACGTTCGTTGCACAATAAAATAAAACAAATATGTGCATGTGTGCGTGTATGTATTTTTCCCCTTGTATTAAAACCTTTAGAAAGAAAACTAATTTCATTGTTTAATTCTATTGACTTAATATATAAAGGAAAACCTTACAATTAAATTTAACATCGCAGAAAATAAATTGATCTAAAGCACCACAATTAGATCTAGCAAACAAAGAAAAAATATGCTGGAATGTTAAGAAACACTTGACCTCTGTAATTAAGGTACAGAGATAATTTATCTATATGCTTGACTGATCATGCCAATGTGTTATCTTTTTTTGCCTGCACACTAAACACTATTGCGTATGCCCAAGGAAAAAAAACGCGTGAAGGTCAACACCATCAACTATACACACTACACTAGGACTACATGTGTAGTCTATCTGACCAGGTTTTTACAATCAGTCGAACACAAAGTCTATTTATGTTGTTTTTTTTTTGTAGGGAGGGTGTGGGTGATTTTGTTTCTTTTATAGTTGGTTTTCCTAATTCTCTTAGATCTATATAACAGTAGATCTAAACATTGATAACAATAATAGGCCTACAGACTACAATTAAATCTATGCTTCGCAACATTTAAAGCTCAGGCTATGAGTAGGTATAATAGATATTCCTGCTGTTAATAAAATATCGTTTGCCGCAAATGGATTAATAAATATATGACCTACTACGCTTCAGATTCCAACTATTAACTAACAGCTATCAGTATTAAGCCCTTGAAGCCAGAACCAGAAGCAGTCTTTGGACTTAAAATTACAAGTCTGATAACCAGTTGTTGGTAAGAAATTATTGAACACATACATCCAACCACCATACAAGCCAGATGAGAGATTTACATTAGTAACTAGTTAAATATATACTAACATATTTTACATTGACCCTCCAACACACAACCTTTATAGTTGGTGGCCTCATACATACACACAGACACGCTCATGCTACACAGATTAATTTATGTTTATAAATACTGTTAATCTTTAATAAATCAATCAGCAAAAGAGTTTAAAACAATAAGGTATATAAAAGGAAAAAAATAATACCAACAAATATAGGTATGTTATTTAACAGTTTCGTAAAATGCTCAGCAATACAAGCTATTTACAAAACACTTAGGTATTCGGCTCCGGCTCCGGCACCGGCCGAATATCAAATTTTACTATCCGGTCATATCCGGCTCTGGCCGGATATCAAAAAGTACTATCCGGTGCACCCCTAATGGGAACTAGTCTTTTAATGTGGACATTATTTAACAGATTTATACAGTTGGGTGGGTGTTGAATAAATTTTTTATTTTTTAAAATCATTTATTAGTTACTGGTATTAAGAACAAAGTATTAAAGGATGTGGTTTTGATTTTGTACATTTTAAAAATGTTTGTTCTGTTCCTGTCTTCTCCAGCCAGCCATTCCTGTTGCTTTACACATGTGCATTGTTTTGTGAGATAATTATTGTGTAAACAATAAAACAAGCATCAATTCTAATTGTTCCTTTTCTAAACTGTTTCTTTTCTACACTTTGTGTTAAGATTATGCTCAGAAAGTTTTGAGTGTAATATTGTATCTTACATATGTTCATACGAATATTATTGATTCTCCAATAGAATCAAATTTGGATTATAATTATTTTTTTTGACTGATATTATTTGCTAGCCAATTCTACAGACCACTTTTAAAAAATTCCATTTTCAAAATAACTTTTTCAACAGCAACATGTCTATATAATCTTTTTAACTAAACTGCTAATTAATACTGGCTACCAAAATGAAAGAAAAGAACAAAGTTGACTACATAAAATGCACTTTAATGCATGAACATGTGACATAAAAAAAAAAATTTAATGACTTAATGAAAATGTTGGTTAGTGGAATGCTAAACAAAACCTACCATTTCATTGATGGTAGCTGAAGGAATCATAAAACAATTTGTGTGTTGCCTGTTTTCTTTGAAATTCCACTAACCTTTGAAAGTGTTTGCCATTCAATTTAAAGCAAATTTAAAATAAAACTTGTCATTTCACTACATGACAATTTACACCAATTTCATTACAAACACCAAAACAATCAAATAGTTAAAATACTTGTACAGTTTTAAAATTAGTTTTTTCGGCATTCTGGATTAAAACAATTCTTAAGGCTGAACAAAAGCTACAAAATGTTCTAAAAAAAATGTTTCCTATTCAAATGAATGCTAATGAAAAGACACTCTGCCTAAACAACAGAGCATCTAGCTGAACTAGTGCTTGTTATTCACTGCTAAGGTCTAAACGGTATGCAAATGTGGCATGCATAGCAGGATCCAAATATTGGTCCTGATCTGTTGCATAAGCTGCCGTAGAACGGAACCCTTGTGCCTGACACCACACGGTGCGGTATCAAGGCATTATCCATTCATGCCTGGTGCTTATTAAGCCTGAGGTTATGATGAGATTATATATAGGAGACCGAATAAGTTTTTAATTCAGACTTTGCCGAAAAAGAAAATTCTTTGGGGGGATATGCTTATAAGATCAAAAATATATATACAATATTTAGGCCAGGAGAAGATGAATATACATTTATTTAAACAACTACTGATGCCCAGCAAAAATTTCGAAGCCTTTTTGTTTTAAAAAAAAACTGGGCCAAAGACTTAAGCCAGTGAACCCCCTTTTTTTCTCTAGACCGCTAGACATGGGTCATTTTTTTTTTACCAGGCTACAATTTCAGCCCAATATTTAGCCATCTTTTGGTTACAAGTTAATTTTACAATATTGGGCAGGATTAAAGATTTATCACAAGTTTTTCTTTATCACTAAGTTGTTTCAACCCCAATTCTGCCCATATGAATCTTCATACCATGCATCATCATTTCCATCATAGCTCATGGTCCCATACATGTCCTGCTTCATATCTTGCTTTAGCGGTTGTTGCGCTATTGGTTGGCTGCCCCAACTGTCCGTATTCCGTCGCTTCGAGCTCCCAGTCTGGAAGTCTGTACCTGCTTTTCGTTTTCCTCCCCTGGCCGCAACTGGTGATGAGCCTGCCGAAGGGCTGTTTCCGTTGCTAGCCCCGCGTCCCCCGCGCGAGGCCCCCCGGGCAGGTCCAGTATTTCGGCCTTTAGCGGCCGCCCCTCGTGTTGCCTGTCCTCCTGTTGCGTGGCCAGTTTGGCCCCCACCACGACCTCTGATAGGCGGCTACCATAAGACGAAAAAGAAATAAATTTTTGAGACATTTTTTGTCCTAATTATTAGCTTTCTAAAAGAAATATTGAAAAAAAAGAGGGAGGTTTTTTTTGTCATTGCAAATGCATACATTATTATTTTTGAAAAGAATTATTTATCATATTTGAATATTATTACTTAAGTCAGCACATTAGAAAATTAAAAAATACAGTATACATTTACAATGTAATCTCCCTCTTAAGGAGGGAAACAGTTTGAGTGAAAACTGTATACCTCCTAAAAAGCCAAGCAAGACTCATCAAAATGTCTTTATGCTTCATAAATTTTTTTTTCTTCGAATAATTTTAAGTTAAATATTTTTTTTAAAGGAAGGAGCAGCAGCTATTTTTTTATTTTTGTGAAAATACAAAATATCTTGAAAGTACCCAATGTTGGTTATCACTAAAGTTTTCTTTTTCTAATATACGATCAGAAGGGAAATTTTTTTATTTCAATGGCTCCCAAGGCATTGACATTGGTCAAGGACTTATAATTGTGTAAAATTTTTTAAAAAATTACATTTCTAAGATTGGAAAGTGTCAAGATGGCACAAAAATGTGCTTTTTTTTTTGACAAACACAAAATTTATTTTGATTGTCCAAAAGTGTCAGACAAAACAATTGGAATAGAGAACAAAAATTTAACAATACAAGTCCTTGTGGAACATAAAAATGTTACAGTTTTATCTATCTCAAATATTTTAAAGCATTTTTTTTTTCATGCAAAGCAATATTTAAAAATGTAATAAGGGCTGTTTTTTTTTTTAAAGTTAAAATATATATACATATATATTTATGTAGAGAACAAGAATAACCTTACTAATGATAACCTATACTTAAACAAGAATTCCACTCTCATTGCTGGGCTAATATACCGGTACTAAGAAATAATTTTGGTGTAATATGACTGTAGCTCACCCCCTTATCAATTAAAAATTTTCTGAGTCTTGCTTGGTAAGCTCTCATATAAGTACTTACAGGGGGCAAGCCTCCACGGGCACGACCACGCATTGGAGGAAGAGGTGGGTAGCCATAGTAGTCAAACTCTTCATATCCATAATAGTCATCATAGTAAGGTTCTGAAGAGATAATTAAATGAAGTTTCAAACAAATACTGGCTATGCCTAGTGTTTTGAGATACATATATATATATATCCTTGAATCCAATATAAATGAACAAAAAAAAAATCAAAAACATTTCAATATCTTAAAAATAAGGAATAAGTAAAGTGATACTCATAAATAAATGTTAAATTTACCTTAGACAGTTACAAATGCTCAATTACTTGGCCATGTATATATGTTTTATTTTGATACTACGTGAGCCGATCCAAGAATATTTACTAAAAAATTTTATGAAATAAAAAATGAAAACTAGCCAACTGAAGAAAGGTCTCCAGGATCTAGATCTAGACCAGATCTAGTAATAATTATATGAACCATAGAGAATTTTTATTTTATATTTATCTATATTGTCATAAAAATGTGAATATATAACACATTTAAAAGAAATTTTGAGCTAATTATCCATGTCACTACTACCGTAGGAAAAAGAAAACTGGTCAATGGAGAACAAGTCAACAGCTCTGAATACAATAAACACAATTTTTTTTTAAATTTATATTTAATATTTTCACAAAACTTTTATATGCCAGTATAACATCTAATTACACATGAAATGACTCATCTCACCCTACTCTATAGAAATCATTTCTAAAAAATAGAGCTTTTTTAAGGCCCACTTTGTAAAAACATGTTGAAAGAATGAAATTCTGAGGTTTAGTTTAGCAAAGGGAAACCAACCAAGGCATTTAAATTCATGCAAAAAAACAAAATCCCCAACATACCAGAATTGATCTGCAGACTATGGTAGGGTCAAATCAACGCAGGGAATGTTGTTACAGAGTGTTAAAGCAATCACTCCACACTTCATTTTGTGAAAAATATGTGTCAACTTACCAGCATAAGGTTGACGCCTTAACCCAGCTCTGTTTGAAGGATGTCCTCTTACTGGAGGAATCCAATAATCATCAAATCCAAAATAATGAGCTCTCATCATACGCCGTTCTTGATCACGCTTGCGTTGCTCTTTTTTCTTATTCTCAGATGGGGGCTTAGCAAGAGAAATATCAACCTCTAGGCTACCAATTTTTTCTCCATTTAGAGCAGTCATAGCTTTTAAAGCATCATCTCGTTCTTCATAGTGAATAAAGCCATAATCTTTTATTTTTTTCACCCTTTCTACTTTGCCATATTCACCAAACTTCTCTTTGAGAGTCTCTTCACTAACATCAGAGGTTAAATTACGTACATACAACACTTTGACCTGGGGAAAATAATAAATACACTTGCTATTATTTATATTATTAACATTAATCAGTTAATCTTTGGTGAAAATGATGCAAGAAAAATAGTGACTTGACAAATTAAATGTTAAAACAAATGAAATTAATTGTATTGCAATTGCCTCTGACTGCTGAAACAAGGGTAAAAGTTTGAATCCAAGTCTTTACTATTTAAAATAATCTGAGGCAGAAATCTGAAGTACTTATACCCAAAATTTAATCATTACTTAAAATCTTAAAAGAAAAGTTTAATTGAAATAATTTTTATTTAAATGAAATGTTTATTAATTACTTTGAAATGGTATAAAATAAATTTTGCTGTGAATACTTTAGTATGAATTGGTATTGACAGTAATGAAAGTTTAATTACAAAATCTTGTATAATACATTCCACTTTAAGGTTTTTGCTATTATGTAATGCAAAAAAAGAAATGTAATGGTAGCCATAAGATTTTTCATGTATCTACATGTAGTAGCTATCAGTAAATATACTAAATCCATTCATACCTTAGACATTGTTTCATCATCTGGTTCTTCCATTGGATCAGCCCAATCAACAATAACATCACACTGCCAAAATTTGGGATGTCCTGCCTGTAGCTTTCTCTTAGCATTTGAAGCCTGCTTGTGTGTTTCATATTCAAGAAAAGCAAAGCCACGATTTTTTTGCTTAGGATTATCAGCAGATCCATAAACAATAACATCAACAAGACCATCTAAGAAAATATAATGTAAACATAGAATTTAAAAGATATCAATCATTAAGCTCATGAAAGTGAAGGGAACATCCAAGATTAAGTAAGTATAAGAGAGGGATCAAAGAGCCAAAAGATAAATTCTAGTACTTGAAATAATTATAGGTAAAAGCTTTCATTTTAACTGTTACTGTGAGAAGCAAGCATTTTAATTGCATAGTCTTGTGAGAAGTGTGGCTGAGTGGTTAAAACAGCTTAGATACCACGCAAGTTTTAACTCTTAAGACAGATTTGTTTGAATTGGAGATTTGACTAAGATTGAATGAACATTAATGAACAATCATGTTAAAGGGGCTTGTGAGGTGCACTAAACAAAATCAATAATAATTTTAGGTTAACAATTAACTTATAATTTAAATATCTTTAGCACATTAATTTGCACAAAGCCATTTTAAAGAAAAAAAAGTTGAACGTTATACAATACCTGTTCTTTTGCCAAACTCTTCTTTTATTTCTTCCCTTGATTTGTTTTTAGGTATGTTTCCAACAAAAAGTCTCACGTTTGCAATGGAGATATTGACCTTTAATTGTTTTCCAGGTCTTATCTCGTAGTTATGAAGCTGATAAAATATATTAAGCTAGCATTATATAATATTCTTCAGGGAAGCAAATTATCTCAAGACAAAATATATAAGGAGTGATAATGTGCTAATACATGCCTGATTTACAGCTTCTTGTGCAGCTTCTTTCTCACAAAATGTTATAAAGCCATAGCCTCTGTTAAGGCCTGTCAATGGATCCATCATAAGTCGCATGTCCCAAATTTGTCCACATTTTTCAAATAATGGGATAAGTTCATCCTCAAACACATCTTTTGGGATTTTCCCACAAAAAATCTAAATAAAAAATGTTAGTAAAAAAAAAGAATTAGCAGGCCTCTATTACCAAAATTGTCAATTATTCAGGGTATTATATATATATAACCCTGAATAATTGACAATTTTGGTAATAGAGGCCTATATATATACTCAGGATCTATAATTCTAAGTCACTAAAATTCGCAGACTTTTCACGGCTGCATGCAAATTGTCTTCACTAAATCTACAGTAAATCTAGACTCTAGATCTAAGTCACTAAAATTTGAGGACTTTTCATGGCTGTGTGAGAATTATCTTCACTGAATCTACCGTAAATTTTTACTCTAGATCTAGAATTCTAAGTCACTAAAATTTGCTGAATTTTCATGATGTATCGAGATCATTAAATTGGCTAAAATTCACGGAGTTTTCAGGTTAGGTGCTAAGTATCTAATTACTAGATCTAACTTAGATCTAAATCTAGATACTATTTTTAGCTAGATGATTTACGGACTTTCCACAAAAGTCACTATTACTGTTACAACAAGATTATAGGTTAGGGAGGACCTGGAGGGGTGTAGCCTACTGCCTACACATTAGGCTGGTAATTGCTCTAATTATAGACAATAGTCACTACACACTAGATCTAGCGTGTCTTCAGTTGTAACAATGAAAGGAAACAAAACCATTTCTATGCTGCCTTTTGCCTTCACAAAAATGATGCCAGGTGAAATGCTTGCTTGAGCCAAGGCAATCTTCAATCACGAGGTCGCGCTTCACAAGTGGATAAAAGGCAGCGTAGACGCGTCACTGGTCAGCTCATTAACACAGCCAGCCCGTTACGTCATGCAATCAGAATGCCTAGTTACGTTCCCCCCCCCCCACACACACACACACATTTTTAGCAAGAAATAAGCAAAATATTTTTTTTTTTTAAATACTGGGTGAACATTTTAGGAGTGGACAAAATTTTAGGAGAATTCTGGCAATTTTTTTTTTGAAAAGCAACTGAGAGAAAGCTGTTGAATCTCTGCTGAGTTCTTAAGCCAGATGAGGAGCTATGCTTAGAGAAAGAGAATGTTTAGCAATAGAACTGAATATTGAGGGTTCCTTATGGTATTTTTTTTTCATGCAAATACAATTTGTTTACAAGAAGAGGACCTCTTCGACTATGGCACAAACATACATGGCTTTTAAAGTATTATTAATAATTATTTCTTAGATCTAGATTTAGATCTACATTTCCAAGTTAAAGTCTATTACTAAAAAAAAAAAAAAAGTAATCTAGATTTAAATTCTAGCTCTTGACTATAGTGGTTAATCCGTATATTTTGTTCTGCTTCTAAAAGATTTGTGACCATTAAAAGGCATCATTCATTGTTAATAAAATCTAGACCTACTAAATCTCTATCTACTCAAAATCTCTCAGTAGATGATTTGTTGATCAAGAATCTATATTAGATATCTAGATCTAAACTTGCATTCTGACATTTATTAGTCTTGCTAGAACTATATCTAGATCTTAAATTCTTGTCATAAATCTACTAATTTGGATCTAGATCCTATCTATTCTATCATACTATACTAATCTATAGTCATGTTAAGTAGGCCTAGATGATAGATCTAGTCTAGGTCCAGATTCTAGAAGGCCGGTAGGCCTACTTACTAGATCTGGACTGTATAATAGATATCTGTCTATTTATAATCTTATTTCCATCAGAAAACTCATGGACGTCGGAAGCCAGGGTTCAAATTAGAAAAATTTAGGGGCCATCGTAACAGAGAAAAAAGCGCGTCCTGGCATAATGATTATGATACTCTCGAATCTGTCCAAAAGCAGGCAAGCTGCCATTGAAGTCTAGATCTAGAACTAGATCAAAAGTATTCAGATTAAATAATCTTGATTTATCTAGACTGATTCAAATCTCTCTAGATCTAGACTTTTAGAACTAGGGTCAAGATCTAAATTAAACCAAATTTTTAAAAATATAGAACATAGAACTTTAACTGCATCAATAGACATATATTGGATTTATGCATGTTCAAAACAAATCGTCTTAATTCACATTTTCTGAAAAAGGAAAAATCTTTTTTTTTTTTACGCAAAAAAAAAAAAAAATTTTTGAAAAAAATAAATTGGGGAGAAATTTTGATTTTATTGTTAGAAAAGTGGATCAGATGAAATTTTCGGAATTATTAAAACTTTTGGAAAATTCCCATAACTGAATTGTATATCAAACACTGATGAGAGAAAATTTTGTATTTTTGTCTATTCACTTTTAAGGAGCAGCATTATCTCCCTCCCATTCCAAGGTATATAATTTGTACCTATGCCGATATTTCATTAAAAAGAGAATTTTCCAAAAAGGACCAATTAAAAGCAATATTTCCTTTGTACACCAATAGGTCCATTTGGACATAAAGAGACTACTAAGAATGCCATAGCATACTTACTTGTAACTATCATGCATTTAAATTATCCATTATAAGCAGAATTTGAAAGAACTCTCAGAATTATGTAGTGTGTATGTGCATGTTTTCAATGTAACCATGAGTAAAGGTGAGAGGATGATTTGGTTATGTAGGCTGAATAGATTCTGATAAAATCACGAGGTAGTCTGTGATAGTTCAAATTAATAAATACTAGTGTGATAGTGAGTATGAGCAAAACACAGAAGAGGTATTTTTAGTAGGTTACATCTTGTTTAAATTATCTGTTTCTACATACATCTACTTTCAAGTTGAATCTATGTATATTTACAAACAAGCAAAATAAAAAATTATTAAATTTCTGTTGTAACAAAGTTAAATCTAGATATAATTTAACAAGGAGAAAGCTGAAGGTAGATCTAGCTTGGATTGTGTTTACTAGATCTAGTCTAGATGTGTTCTTTTTTAATTGAGTTATAGGTCTAGTTAATTTGCCAGCATGCTGACTATTTTGCATCCATACATAACAGAACTTTTTAAGTTAACATATACATCTACTACATAGCATTATTGAACACAGTTTTAAATGTTACCTCATGGCCAGTGCCTGGGGGTGTGGGATCACCTCCAGGTGGAGGACCGCCATATTTTCTTTGGCCTGTGGTGACATCCAAAGAATAGCCAGTGCGATCTAGAATTTCCTGAAAAATTAAAATTGATGTTTAACTAATATGACTAAAAAAAAGTCTTCAATAAATACAATAATTAAAAATCAATAAGATTTAGTAATATTGTACCTTTAACTTTGCCTCGTCTGGCCCTTTGACAAGTGGAGGCATATTTCCTGCTCTTAATTTATGTCTGTATGTTTTCATTTGTCCACAAAGAAAAGCACTTTTGTTTCCTACATGTTCAAGGTTACTCTCACAAAACTGACGCAATACTTTAATAGCATCCTCTGTGGAAAATTCTTTAAGAGCATCCATAGCTCTCTCATCAAGATCTGATTGTGATAGTTTCCCTTTAAAAAAAAAAAAAAAAAAAAAGTAAAGCATATACATGCTATTAAGTAAGCTCAGTAAAAGAATTAAAAGCTAAAAAAAATAAGCGTGCCTGTCTTGTAAATATTTAGTAGTTCTTTAGCAACTGTTTTATTGATTCCATTATCAAGGAGTGCTTGTGCTTCTGCCTCCTCCTCTTGTGTAAGAGTTTCTTCTTTCATGTCAATATCATCTCCGTTTTGACTCATCTGTTAAAAAATAATTATTTTGAGACTACTGTAAGAAATAAAATGATATGAAAATATTTCAAGTACTAAAGGAAATGAATCAAATATTTAAGATGGCTGTCAATTTTTAAAAGCAAATACAAATTTTCTCTGCCATTTTTTCCTTTTCTAAGTTGTTTTGATCCTAATTTTTAAATATTTTATTTTCTGCCATCACAACATCGCCATTTTGTCCCCTCCTCTCTGACATTTCTGGTAGATCTAGACCCGATAATTTGTTTATTTCATCAATATTTACATTTTAAACAACTGAAGTTCATAAATATAAATGAAATCAAAATTGTGAGCTAGAAATTTACTACGCATACTAGATCTACTATTAAATTTTTTATTTAATAAGTAGGGATGTGAAATAAAAAAATTATCTTTGAAAAAATTTTTCGTTAGTACATCATTAAAATACTTTGAAAGAACTTTGCAATGGTGTATAAATTATGAATGTAGGTTAAACAGAATGTTATGATTTTTTTTTGTGGCGTTATGACCTAATATTGGTTGACATGGAATTATGAAGATGAGAGCGTCTAGCTCGCTCAGCCAGCGAGACACACACCCCCCCCCGCTCAAAATGTTAAAAAGTTGGAATTGAGTTGCGTAGACGATAGATCTACTTATTAAATAAGAAATTTAATAGTAGATCTAGTATTCGTAGTAAATTATGAAACCAAGAAGAGGGTCCTTGGATGGGAATTAAATGAAAGACAGATTAAATACAAGTAGTCTAGTAGAAAATATCATGTTTATTAAATTAAAATAATTAATTTATAGCTCTATAATCTATATAAATTTATTTCTGTCTGTTTCTACACATAGATTATATAGGTATTTAAATAAATAAACTAAATAAAATAAATAAATAAAATATATATAAAGAGAGTGAGAGTATATGAGGAAATAGACTATAATTACATATTGCAAAAGTGAATACTTTTACTACAATCTAAATAATTTTTAAGTAACACAGATATAATTTATTAGCAATTACATAGTGGTGTTCAACACCGGTGCTCACTGTTCAACTAGAGGAATAAGCCAAAGAAGACAAAATATTTAAATAATATATTTTTTAATTGTTATTTTTTTAAATAATGTAATGCAAAGTACACATATAAATTACCCATGTGTTACAATTTGTATCAGCTATTAATAGGCATAAATGTCTTAAAACACTTGTTTATATATTTTTTTCAAATGTTCTATAAATATACTTTACTTTGTGATAATTTTTTTTTATTAATAATATTGTGAATTTGTGAAATTCATGGATGATTGGACATATCTTCTGTGAGTGATGGATTTTTCATTATTAGGGGTAACTTAAGTCACTTTGTTTGACCTCATTTTTTCAAGTTAAATGTCTGCTGCTTCTGATTTTTTTTAATTTTTTTTTTTAATTCCTCTATTCTTGGGCAATAAATTTGATATATATGTCAATAATAGCCAATTTGAAATTGGTCAAAAAAATGGTCCTAAAAGTAGACTCTAGAATGTTGAGAGCTCAATTTGTTTTCCGCCCTATAGTTAGGTACTTCAACATCGCTAATTTTGTACGCCGGAAGTGTGTTTAAAAGCTGGTCCTCATGGTTTCTGTCGCGTTCCCGGTTACCGTCGGAAAAGTGCGTAAAACATCATTATTTTTTTAACCGATCTTCTAGATTAGATTATTATTTTGTCGGGGAGAAAATGGCGATTCTTTTGATACCAAATTTGATGGGATTGGTTTACTAGATCGTTTTTTTTTTAAGTTTCCAAAATTAGGGTGTGTTCCAGATATGATTACTTTTTTATTTTTGTTTTGTAATTATTTATATTGGTTAGTAATTTGTAGTATCCATATCTACATAAGAATCCCGTGTGATTATTAAAATATTTTGGATGGCGCTCTTGGTATATGATTGCCAAAATGACCACCAAATCGAAAGTAGCCATTTTGCTATCAATTCTACCAGAAGTAGTAATAAAATACTTATAAAATATTAAAACGAAGTTTCCTTGTTTATTAATATAGATAATGAAGCAAAAAAAAATCGTATTAATGTAGATCTAGATTTAGTTAGTAATAGATCTAGAGAAGCAACAGATAATGTAGAAAAATCAAATTTATTGTTTTAATCATACACTAGAGTGTAGATTTAGATCTAATACTTAGATTTAGGCTTAGACTTAGTTCTATTTTCTAGAATAGGAACAGAGATGCATAGATAGAATGAAATCTAGAATTAGATAAGATAGATATAGGCCTATAGATCTTTAATTGATTTGATATATACTAGTCTAGTCTATACTTAATTGTCTTAATAAAAACTAATACTAGTTTCTAGATCTAGAATGTTGATGAGGACTAAATTTAGATTTTTTTTTAATGTGAAATTTAATGGGAGAAAATCTGAGAAATAGCCTAAAAACAAAAACAGCCTTTCAATATATATTATAAATTAGATCTAGGTGTTATATTATAAGTTTGTTTAGATTTTATGACTGTATATTTAATATATATATATAGACTCTGTATATTTTAAACTTTATAAAAGAGACATTCTGATATCTAATCTTGGCAATTTGACTAATTGTATTGATTTCTATTGCCTCTTGCCTCGCTCCCCCCCCCCCACATATCCAAATATTTTGTAATTTTACATCTGCATTTTTTTTTAAATAAAAAAAAGGTCAATATTTTAAAAATGTTTTTTAAAGATAACTTTTTCATACTCCAGCTGTTTAAAGTCTCCTTTTAATTTTATGATTAAATATTAAGAAATAAAAAGTTTTCGTCAATATTTGAAAAAAATCTAACTGTTCCCGTAGTACAATTTTTAAAAATAAATGTCACAATTTTGAATTGCTTTTTTTCTTTAAAATTATTATTTATTTTTGTAGTTAATAACATGTTTAAAGATTCTTGAAAATTTGAAATGGTAATATTAATAAATTAAAAAGTTGTGCGTGAATAAGTCAAATTCCGACCAAATTCGTCAGTTCTATTTTTAGCTTCATCTGGCTGTAAAAGTATAATAAATAGATTTAGATGAAAGATTTGGGGGTTATAAAATGATATAAAGAACATGTAAAGTCTCCTGAAAATTTAAAATGGAAATATTGACAAATAAAAAAGTTGTGAATGAATTAATTCAAATTTCGACCAAATTTGTTGTCACTATTTTCAGCTTTGCCTGGCTGGAAAAGTATGAAAAATCGGTTTAGATTAAAGATTGGGGTCATATTACGGTTTAAATAACATGCATTAAGTCTTCTGAAAATTTGAACCAAAAATATTGAATAATAAGAAAGATATGCATGCTTTATTCCTTTAATAACAAAAAGTCAAAATTCGGGTACCAATTTTTTTTATTGAATACAAAGCCAAAGGGGGAAAAATAAATAAATATAAAAAAAATCCTAACTTTGCTTCTACTTATCATAGAAACATAAATTTGATATTTTTGTAAATGGGACACCAAGCTCTATTTAATGATATGCCTACTATAGAGTATAGTGACAGCCTATCAGTCATAATCAGTATCTATACTAATAGCGAGATCTACTGATCTAGATTCTAGAACAAGTATTTGAGATTGACAGATTCTATCTAGATCTTAAAGAAAGGAATTGTTGTTTACGACATATACGGCATCAGTTTATTCAAAAGCTAATCTATGTAGACAAGATCTGTCTCTACTGGGAAAACCGGTTGAAACAACATTGAACATGATTCAAAATGGCGTAAAAACCGGCAATAGTGCTTGGAAACGCATGTTGTTTAAAATTGCAAGAATAATGATTTTGATAATAATAATATAAAAAGTTAGCTTACTTAAAATAGTACAAATCGAGTTTATATCTTACCTTTAGTTATAGGGGCTAATTTTTATTTTAGAAATAATTAAGCCAAAATTCTCTTCTCTAGAAATAGCGTCTTTACTATAATCCTGAAAAAAAAAATATAGAAGAGACCACGTGATACATGGGGATCACAAATTAAACTTCACGGTTACTCTTATGCAAACTACCGAATCTTACCTGATTTCCGAAAATAAAATGTACTTTGCACATTATCTATGGCTATGGCTAGCGTAAATTCCCAGATAGACTAGATCTAGAAATCTAGATCTATTGGTGTTTCGTGACCTGATGAAACATTTATACTGTGCAAGGAATCGGGTCATTCATTAGATATAGATATAATTGATTGAAGCTCCAAACTGCTGTAGGCATTGGGTTATATATCCCGTAATGATCTTTAATGAACAAAATCAAGATAATATTGCTAGGGCCAACTTTTAGAGTTTTAACTCACACATTAGCACCGAATGATTGTGTTGATTCTTTGTGTGTGTGTGTGTGTGATTATAATAGAGCGCAAATATTTACACTAATATTAAGTGCGTGATGTAGGACTACTGAGCGTAGGGCTTACTGTTTTAGTTTGAATGACTGGTTACACGACAAATGATTTACCCGATACCGGTAACTGAATGACTAGACATAGCTCAGCGACACCTTTAGTTCTTTCATTTTTTTAAATTTAATTTATTATTTTCTAGTTTCAAATGTTCTTTTTTAAATTAAAATTTTAATAATACACATACCCTATGAGGCAGTCTAAGGTGACCAGACGGCTCTACTTAGGCGGAACAGTCACGCCTTGTACCGTCTGTAACGCTGTTCATAAAATGTACGGGCGGAAAGACTTATGTCCCACTTTCATTAAAAAAAAAGTCGATCTACAGTTTTCTGTAGCACATGGTGGACGCCGTTAAATAACCAAACATTTGAATAGAGATCATGATAAGAACATTTTGAAATTGAAAGCTTCTAGTAAGCCTCTCACAATTAAGGTATTTCTCAAAGTTTAAACAGATCATATGGCGGGCATGACATGGCCTAAATTGTGCCGATGTGCCAAAAACACAAAACCCACAGATGGTATGGATGTTAAATTAGCGGCCCCAGAAAGTACTTTTTCCTATCATACAGTTTTCCATATTCACAGTTTTAGATCTATGGATGCACTTTGAAATGGCTTTAAAAATGTATGATCCGAAATTGGCATGTGCAAGAACCAAATCTGAAACAATGGTTACAAACGTTTTGTCCCCTTTAAGTAGCAAACTAATAAAGCAGGTTAGTGATGGCCAGTTTGTGGCAGTATTCATTGATGCTTCGAGCCACAAAGATGTGAATTTGTTCCCCTGATGATTCTGAAGGGCGTGAAATTTAAAATATTGAAAATAGAATCAGTTTCAGAAGAAACTGCTTTAAAAATGTTGGCCAATTTATTGCAGTTGTTTTACAAAAGCATGTATTGACAGAGAAAGTTATAGGATTGTGCGCTGATAATGCTAATATTAATTTTAGGGGACTGAAACGGCGAGACAAAAAAAAAACGTTTTTGAGAAATTACAAGATTTAGTCGGTGTTGGCAAGAAACGCTTAGGTAAAGGCAATGCTGCCCTTAAAGTAAACAACTGGAAAAAAAAATGTTACAAAGACAGTTTGTGTAGAAACACAAACTCAAAATCGGCCCCCAAAGTGGTCCGCTCAGGTAGATAAAAATGTAGGTTTCAATATTTTCAGAAAGAGTATCAGAAACTATTAAGTACAAACTATCAACAGCTACAACGTCTCCTTGTATCTCCGTCGATACAAAAAGAAGAGACGTACGTGCTGTTGTAGTGTTAGTTCGACTAACGACTTGATACCACAGGATAGGGAGATTTATTCATGTTATTAGTATTAAATTGTTAATATTCATATGCATTCAATGAACTAATAGTTATAAAGATATTGTTAAATCCTAGAAATAGACATTTCTATAAATCAAATAAGAACATAAAACTAAAATGTTATTTAACCTTGGTTTGGCCAATAATAGAATATGCATCCTCTGTTTGGGACCCCTCAACTCAAGAAAACATTAAGAAACTGGAACAGACACAAAATAGAGCAGTGAGATTCATAACAAACGAATATTCACATTTGACTAGAGTAACACCTTTAGTTAAATCACTAAATTTAGAAAGCCTTCAGGACAGAAGACTCAAAAGTAAAGTAGCAATTATACATAAAACACTGAACCATAATCTTCAAATAAAAAAACAAAATTTAATAAAATACTCAGAAAGACACAAAGATAAAGGCACGTTCCTCATCCCATATGCTTGGACAAATTTGTACAAATACTCCTTCTTCCCTAGTGCTATTAGAGCATGGAATGGGTTGCCTGAGCTAGCCAGGAAAACCAATGACTTGTCAGAATTTAAGTCATTGGTTAATATGCATGACTGAATGCATGACGCGTAGGACGTAATCATCTTCTTTTTTGAAGTAACGTCTGTATTATATAAGATAAGATAAGATAGGTGTCACTTACAAAGACCGCATCACGAATGAAGAGATTAGAAACAGGATTAATACAGCATATGGACCCCACGATGACCTACTAACCATTGTCAAAAAAACGTAAACTCAAACTCTATGACTACATCACAAGGTCTTCAGGGATGGCAAAGACCTTTCTTCAGGGAACATTACCAGGAAGAAGATGAAGAGGACGACAGAGAAAGCGCCGAGAAGACAGTGAATGAAATTTTATCAAAGGCAAAGGACAGAGAAAAGGAGAAAGACGGTAGACATCTTATGTGGTGGACCATTGAGGCCCAGGTGGAAACGATCGTAGGAGGAAACGATTAGGCTAAAGGGTAGCAAAACAAGACTCCCGTGGGGGTGCCTAAGGGGGTGCGAGAGCATCCTCATTGCACTGCGCGGAGTTGTAAAAAAGCTCCCACAACCTTGTCACATCCAGGCGCTGTTCCTCAAGGGGCCGTTACATAAATGGCGTGTCCCGCACGGTTAGAAAAGGAAAATGGCGGGAGTATTAGTGTACGCGGCCTCTTGCCACGAGTCTGACCCACCCGTCAGACAGAACAGTGTACACTGTTCTCATTCAGCTCGGCAAAAGTGGGAGCTCTTGTTCACTTTTGATGATTTAAATTATAGATCTACTTTTCAACGCCAATGCTTCACTTGTAGGCCTGTGCATATTAAATAGATTTTGTCTCTTTAAAAATAAAAGTAAACATTTTTTTTTTGTAAATTTAGTTAGTTTGTAGGACTGAGATTATTTAACTTTGTGGTACAATTTTCGAAAAAAAATATTTAAAAAATTCTAAAACCGTTTGCATAATATATGTGTTAAAAATATGGTAAAAAGTTATCTCCCTTACTAAATAGTCTCCCGTGTTTTCTACTATTAATATTGAATAGTTGTAAAAATGGTGTATTTTTATGAAAAAACTGCTTGCATAGTTGATTTTAAAAATTAATGCTTTCGCTTTCAGAAAAGAAAAAGTAGTCGTTGCATCAGAACTTTGAATGGTCTAAAACAGGGTGGGCAAATTACGACCCGCCAGACCTTTTTATGCGCCCCGCGAACATCTACAGAAATTACGTGCATTCAAGTTTCTTTTTCGATCAACCGGAAGTTGTCTTCATATTGAATCAAAGTCGTCCCGAACAGAAAAACAAATTTGATAGCATTACTCTGTCAAGAAGAACTGTAGTTAGGCGTGTTGAAAAGGTATCGAATATTTTGATGCATAATGTAAGCAAGGACTTTTTGTGGTACTCGCTGGCATTGGACGAAAGAACTGATGTACATGATACAGCACAATTACTGATATTCATCCGGGGAGTTTATACTTAGCAAACTAAGTTTCAGCTCATGAGGAGTTACTCAGTGTTGAACCACTGACAGACACAACCTCAGGCCAAGATTTATTTGATGCTATTAAGAACTGTGTTGAAAGGGTTGGCATCAATGGCGGATCCGGGGGGGGGGCGATCCACTCGACCAACCCCCTCCCCCCGAAGGAGGGTGCGGACGATTTTAGTAGTATAGAATTCACACAATTTGGATACGAATTTATTACTTATCTTAATAATATATACTAATTATTTATATTTAAACCTATTTTTAGATTATTTCGCCCCCCTCTAGTATGTTGGTCGATATGGTGGGGTCGGGAGGGGGCGATGGCATCAATTCCGCCCCCCTCAATAAACTTTCGAGTTGGGGGGGCGGTCCAATTTATATGTAGAAATCACAGCTTGCTAATAGAATCAATTGAATATCTATATGATTAAAACTTATTATTGGTATTTTAACTGATCTATATATTATGTCGTTCCCCTGTTGGCCGATTGGGTGGGAATCGAATACCTCTACTGCCCTTACCACCTAAAACCCTTGAGTGGGGGGGGCGGTCCTACTTTTCGGAGAAATCATAGTTTGTGAACAAAATTAGTTGAATTAATATATAAATTTTATATTATGTCTTTTTTTGCCGATTCGGTGGGTGGGGTGGGGGGCGATTGCATGTACTGCCCCCCATACTTTAGCCCTCTGAGTGGGGGTGGGGCGGTCCTATTTTTATGGAGAAATCATTGTATGTGAACAAAAATTAGATGATTATATATATAATATAAACTACGCGAACCCATTGTATATTATGTCGCACCACATTCTAATCTCAAATATTATCATTAGTAAATATAAAATGAAAAAGGGTTGTACTAGGTGGGAGGGGCGATACATGCAATCACCTTCCCCCCATGGGACAAACCTATACTTTTTCTTTTTGTATTATAGTTAAGAAGTTACAAAATAAAAAAAAATCTGTCACTAATATAATTTATACAATAAATATACATGCTATAAAATTATATTCTTATATCGAGTCGCCCCAACCCTATTCTTTAATGTGAAATGCAATCATTAGCAGAAATTATAAAAAGGAGTGAGGATTAATCATTTTCACTCTATCGCCTCCTCCCCTTTCCAGACAGAGTTTATGTAATTTCACATGAATTTATCTTAATTATTTTAAGAAAGACTTTGCTTTGGAAAAGTTTTAATTCAAACGAAAATGTTTCAGTATAAGAGTCACGATTGAGATGAGCTCTAAACCCAAATAATCTTTTCCTAGTCGCCTTTTTACAACCTTTACTCAATCTGATATTTTTCTAGTTAAATAAGTTTTGGACTATAACTCACAATTTATGCTTGAATTTTATTGAATATTATTTATAGAATCATTTTTTTTCGGCGGCGATCCTCAAAGCCTTAATGTAAAGATGTTGGGTATCTTATCTTTTCAAGGAACAAATCGGTTTTATTTGCAATGTATTAAGGGCTTACAAATTTATATTAGAATATTTTTCAACATTATTCAAAAGGTCCTTTCTAATAGGATGAATAATGAGCTTTAGGTCAGGAAAATGCGTTTCTTCAGTGAAGAATGCAAGAAAACGCTTTTCGTGATTGGCTTCGACCCGAACCGCACTGATAAATAATGAGCTGTAGGGAGAATGTGTTTATGCAGTGAAGAATGCCAGCTATATTTCTGCTGAGCTGTGAGCTCTTTTGCAGACTGTGCCAAGGGAAAAAAGTGTGCTGTTTTCTTCAGTTGTTCAGCACTGCCATACAGGGTGTTGGTTATGTTGGGCTGTAGTGGAAGTAGGGTCTGCCTAAGGTTGAGTAGGGAGGGGCATTCAAAGAGGATATGGTCTACGGTTTCCAAAAAACCAACTGATAAATAATGAGCTATAAATGTCAGGAGAATGCGTTTCTTCAGTGAAGAATGCAAGAAATCGCTTTTGGCGTCGGGGCTACGCTCCGAACTCCACTGATAAATAATGAGCTGTAGATGTCAGAAGGATGCGATTCTGCAGTGAAAAATGCCCTGAACCCCACTGGGGAATCTTACAGCGCTCCCCCAGACCCCCAAGCTTGCAAGAGAAAGGCCTCAACATGACTTTTTAAATTTTTCGCCGAAGGTTGAGAAACACTGCTCTATTTTATTCTCATATATATATAGATATAGATATGCTGCACCCACGTTTATGCATAGGGTTAGGGTTTACTCGGCGTTAGGGTTAGGGTTTGGAAAAAAATCGCCCACCCCACTCCAAAGTTCTGGATCCGCTAGTGGTTGGCATGAAACAAGATAGTAAGTGTAACAACTGACGGAGCGCGTGCTTTGACTGGGAAAAACAAAAAGGTTTATTGAAGTTGATGAGAGATTAAATTAAATTAAAACTAAAGAACTATACCCTGACCATACACTTTTACCACTCCACTGTCATTCACCAGGAAAGTTTGTATAAAGCTGCATTAAACATCAAGCATGTTATTGACCCAATAGTCACACTGATCAACCTAATCAGGGCTAGGGGTCTTAATCACAGGCAGTTCAGAGAACTACTAGAAGACTTAGAAACTGAACATTCAGATGTTCTGTACCACAGCAGTATCCGCTGGCATAGCATAGACAAGGTATTAAGAAGAGTGTGGGATATCAAGGAAAAAATCGTTATGTTCCTTGAAATGAAGGACATTGATTGTGACTTTGTTAAAAATATTTCTAACAAAGAATGGAAGACAGATTTCATGTTTGCCATTGATATAGTGGAGAAAATGATTGAATTGAATATAAAACTTTAAGGTTACGGATTGTTTGCACATGGAATTATGTGCATGTTAAATCATTTCAATCAAAGCTTTCCCTTTTCTTCAGGCAAGCAAGTGAAAAAAGGGTTTTTGTCATTTTCCTTTGTTGAAAGATAAAAACCGTTTCTAGTGAAATGCTGAAAAGTGCAAGCAGTGGCGTAGCTAGGGTATTTGATGCCCTGTGCGGGAGCTCCTCATGACGCCCTCAAAATAAAAACATAACAGCAAAACGAAGACTCCCCAGCCCCAGAAAATAAGTATTGTTAATTCGCAAAAAAATAATTTAACAAAGACAAAAAATGCTGGCGAAATCAATTTTTTCCCCGGAAATTCGTGTATAATAAATGAAACTTCTAATTAAGTCTGTCGTAATTTAGTCATCGTTAGTTGCAAATAATTCTTGATCAACTTTAGTTTTAAACAAACTTCTATGTGTATGTATACACAAACCTCACATATATGTGAATCAAGATCACGATTTTTTGGACTGAGCTATAAAGGCGATGTTTTTTTTAAACTCGAGCTCACCAGGTTTTTGATTTGAAAAATTTGGTACTTCTGAAGAAACTTTGATAAGTCTTTGAAGCCTCTTTCGCTCCAGACGAAATTCAGTTTTGTTAATGTCGCTAGGAACACTCAAGATTTGTTTCAATCTGAAGATCTAATAGTTGTGATTGTGACAAAAAAATCAAAATTTTCAGCCACATTATAAGGTGCTCAAATTTTGTGATAATCTTTTAAACAGACCGGTACAACAGAGAATAAATTTTCCTCGGTATCTCTTTCTTGTGTGTCAATACAAAATCTTCATACAGAATCTTCATTTATTTCGCTAGGCATCTTTTTCTTGTGGCCAATACGAAGAGGTTTTGCACTAATCCCTAGGTCTGAGCATATGTTTTCAGCAAGGTAATACTGGCTTCAGTGAGGTAATCTAGAAATGGTAGAGTATATCCAAAAAAATGGAACTATATCGACTTAATCTTCAGCAGCTTAAATTCTGCCATATTTAGAGATTTGGACATCCTAGTGTTGAACTTTCATGAGAACATTAGATCTCTTCTTAACCAACAGACCTGGATTAGTAGTTGATTATGATATTATCCCTGGTCTATCAGACCATGAGATCATAAAAATACACAGTCAGATAAAAGCAGTAGCCAATACAAAAACCAAAAGAAAAATCTTACTCTGGAATAAATGTAACCTAACACAACTACACCAAGCTGCATTAAACTTTCAACAAACATTCTTATTAGAAAAAGACATTAACCAACCAGTCGATGACCTCTGGAATTTCATTAAAAACCATCTTAAAAGCATTATAGAAAATCATATACCAACTAAATACACATCAAACAAAATAAATAAATGCTGGTTTAATAATAGACTAAAGAAGCTTTGTAAACAGAAGGAAAACCTATATAGAAAATTTAAAGAAACCAAGGCAGAAAGAGTTTACAAAAAGTATATAAAAATTAAACACCTAACCCAAAAAGTAAGCAGACAGCTGCAGAGTGAATACATAAACAATGTAATATCTAAAGATAACAACAAAAACCTATGGTCATACATTAAGTCTAAGAAAATGGAAACAACAGGCATAGCGCCATTAAAAGATGAACATAACATAATACATAATGATAATGAAACTAAAGCAAACATCCTAAACAAATACTTTGCATCAGCATTCTCAGCCCCAGGAGACAAAGACATATTTCTTAATTTGAACCAAGTAGACAACATAGAAGATTTAGTAGTACAAGAAAATGGAATTAAAAAACTATTAGCCAACACCAAACCAAATAAAGCGTCTGGACCTGATGGTATTCCAGCTAGATCACTCAAAGAACTAAGCAATGAGCTAGCCCCAGTGTTCAAAATACTCTTTCAGGCATCGCTTAACCAGGGCAGAGTACCAAAGGACTGGAAAGAAGCTAATGTCACCCCCCTATTTAAAAAAGGAGAAAAATCTGATCCAGGAAACTACAGACCAGTATCACTTACCAGCATCACATGTAAAATACTAGAACACATAATATGTAGCAACATCATAAACCACTTAGACAAACATAATGTCCTCACCCCATACCAACATGGCTTTAGGAAATATAGATCATGTGAAACCCAACTAATAGGACTAATTGATGATTTCTCAAAAGGTTTAGATAATAGTGAACAAATAGATGCTATCTTACTAGATTTTTCCAAGGCTTTTGACAAAGTTCACCACCATAGTTTGCTTAAAAAATTAAAATATTTCGGCATTAACGGTCCACTGCATCAGTGGATTAAAGATTTTCTGATAGGGAGAGAACAAACTGTAATAATAAATGGCTCTAAATCAACACCAATAACAGTAAACTCAGGTGTACCTCAAGGAACAGTCTTGGGTCCACTACTATTTTTAATTTACATAAATGATTTACCAAATTGCATTAGTTCAGGAACAAAAGTCAGATTATTTGCAGACGATTGCATAATATATAGAACAATAAAAACAAAACAAGACACAGATATTTTACAAAGAGAATTAGATGAATTACAGAAATGGGAATCAAATTGGAGCATGTCTTTCCACCCAGAAAAATGTCAGTTGTTAAGAGTAACAAAAAAACTAAAACAAATTAATTCCACTTATCTTATTCATGGCAAACCAGTAACACAGACTAAAAACTCAAAATACCTAGGTGTTATAATAAATGAAAAACTGTCATGGAATCCACATATTGATGAAACTATAAAAAAATCCAACAAAGCATTAGGGTTTATTAAAAGAAATTTCTATAAATCAAATAAGAACATAAAACTAAAATGTTATTTAACCTTGGTTAGGCCAATAATAGAATATGCATCCACCGTGTGGGACCCCTCAACTCAAGAAAACATTAAGAAACTGGAACAAACACAAAATAGAGCAGTGAGATTCATACAAACGAATATTCACATTTGACTAGGGTAACACCATTAGTAAAATCACTAAATTTAGAAAGCCTTCAGGACAGAAGACTCAAAAGTAAAGTAGCAATTATACATAAAACACTGAACCATAATCTTCAAATACAAAAACAAAATTTAATAAAATACTCTGAAAGACACAAAAATAAAGGCACATTCCTCGTCCCATATGCTAGGACAAATTTGTACAAATACTCCTTCTTCCCTAGTGCTATTAGAGCATGGAATGGGTTGCCTGAGCTAGCCAGAAAAACCAGTGACTTGGCAGAATTTAAGTCATTGGTTAATATGCATGACTAAATGCATGACGCGTAGGACGTAATCATCATCTTTTTTGAAGTAACGTCTGTATTATATAAGATAAGATAAGAACAGCAAATATCAAAGTCTTGACCTCCGCAGTCCATTATTTCTGAGCTATACGAACTTAGTTTTTCTAAAATAACCGCAGAGATTCCACAGGCATGCTTATTCTTAGTGTCGATGAAGCCCATGAAAGACTCGTCGTTATCCATTACCGTCAATGTAGGAAGCTAGGTCCAACTTTTAGATGCCAGCTATACAATTGAAAATAATCGAAAAATAGATGACTAGTTTTATTTGTAGTATGATCTATTTCCATGACCAACCAAAATTACAATAAATTCTTATGTATTTTTGTAAGTTTGGTTCCAACCCAATGTTCCTTCAGGAGTAGAGTCCACTAGGATAGTAATTTCACTAACTCCAACAAATTGCCTTCATATTTGTTCTTCCAATTCTTCTTCCAATTGTTCGTGATGCCCAAGAGTGCCAGATTCTGATTGGAGAGCAAAGCAAATGATTTCCAAGAGTCTCTTTATGTAGAGTTTCCATTTTTCCTTCTTGTTTCAATAAATCTTGACCATCGCTGTGAATACCGCCCTTTACACGTTTCCTCCCAGCTGTCTGAATGTTCTGCTGGTCTCTTCCTATTCAGTTCTTTGTGATAACCTCCATCTATCGTTTAATCCACATTTTCATGCTGATGTAGCCTAATACTTGATCTTGAGCTTAACAGTTGTTGTTGTTTTTTTTTTTTTTGGGGAGGGGGGGAGAGATGGTAACAATTTCTGAAAACTTTTTTTTTGCCGTTTAGTATTTTTTTTCGAAGAAAGTCACGTGGACGCCTAAAAGTGCGTTAATTAGAGATGTCAACAAACCTAGTCAACTCAGGCTAGATGTCAACAAACCTAGTCAACTCAGGCTAGATGTCAACAAACCTAGTCAACTCAGGCTAGATGTCAACAAACCTAGTCAACTCAGGCTAGATGTCAACAAACCTAGTCAACTCAGGCTAGATGTCAACAAACCTAGTCAACTCAGGCTAGATGTCAACAAACCTAGTCAACTCAGGCTAGATGTCAACAAACCTAGTCAACTCAGGCTAGATGTCAACAAACCTAGTCAACTCAGGCTAGATGTCAACAAACCTAGTCAACTCAGGCTAGATGTCAACAAACCTAGTCAACTCAGGCTAGATGTCAACAAACCTAGTCAACTCAGGCTAGATGTCAACAAACCTAGTCAACTCAGGCTAGATGTCAACAAACCTAGTCAACTCAGGCTAGATGTCAACAAAGCTAGTCAACTCAGGCTAGATGTCAACAAACCTAGTCAACTCAGGCTAGATGTCAACAAACCTAGTCAACTCAGGCTAGATGTCAACAAAGCTAGTCAACTCAGGCTAGATGTCAACAAACCTAGTCAACTCAGGCTAGATGTCAACAAACCTAGTCAACTCAGGCTAGATGTCAACAAACCTAGTCAACTCAGGCTAGATGTCAACAAACCTAGTCAACTCAGGCTAGATGTCAACAAACCTAGTCAACTCAGGCTAGTCTTTAGTTTATATTTCAGTTTAGAAAGAAGAGAGGAGATCAACAAAGTAGCTCAATAAATAAACGTCAACATTTGACAAATGGAATAGTCTGAGGAGTTTGTGCAGTTTTTACTGAGAAAGTTTAAATTGTCCTTTGTTTGATGCCCCATGTCACTTGATGCCCCGTGCGGCCCGCACCACCCGCACATAGCTAGCTACGCCACTGAGTGCAAGACTCAGTTGGACCCCTTGATTGTTGAATTTGGAATGAAATTTCAAGACTTTAAGAACTTGGAATCAGTTTTTAATATCCTGATTTCACTATTTAATGCAGAAGCTGATTCAGCTCCACAAGACATACAATTGGAGTTGATTGATATCATTGCCACCTCCCCACCCCACCAAATCGGCCAACATACTAGAGGGGGAGGGCGAAATAATCTAAAAATAGGTTGAAGTATAAATAATTAGTATATATTATTGTTAGGACACAAGACGCCTCAAAATAATAATACACTCTCAGGTTTTATTCTAGCAATACTTTAATATTATAACAATTTATGTTAACATCAGCATTTCATCTCTCTTCCTGTCACTTTTCTCCCTTCCATTCACCACACAAATTCGCACCAATATTCATGCACACCGTGCTGCGCTACGATCGCAACAATTATTAACATAACTAATAAATTCGTATACAAATTGTGTGATTTCTTTAATAAAATTCGTCTACGGGGGGGACACGACAAATCGTTCAATGACATTTTGTTGACCGACAAATCGTTCACACGATTATACGTTCACCCGACATATCGCTCACCGAAACTGGCTCACAAACAACTTCTTTGCCGAAAACTTGTTCACCGACAAGCGGTTGACAACAAATCATGAACCATGACTGAGTTACTCCCGAAGCTTCAATTTTCACGTGACTTCATTCAATGTATTCTCCTAATAATTACAGATTTAGGCCTATAGCATTGTCCTGCTGATTCGAGATTCAAACAATTTAACTAACTTTGTTGGCGCGAACACATTTTGGTCTTGAAAATAAGCTGCATAACGTATCGAATTTTTCTTGATTCCGACTAATACTGCTTGATATTTCTCCTTTGGATGCACTTTAAAATGTGTAAATCACATGGCCTTTAGTCCAATATAGTTTGACGATCATTCTGATTATTTGAAGACGATTGCATAATATATAGAACAATAAAAACAATACCAAGATACAGACATTTTATAAAGAGAATTAGATGAATTACAGAAATGGGAATCAAATGAAGCACGTATTTCCACCTAGAAAACAAAACAAAACAAAAAATGAATATAACTTATAATCAGTAAATACAGACTAAAAACGCAAAATATATACTAGGTATTATACATAGACTACACTGGTAAACAGTGATTTTATTGCCAGTGATATTTGAATCATTTTATACAAAGTCAACTATGCTGATTTAGAATATGTAAGTGCTTTTGCTAGATTGGCTCTATTTTACGAGATAATTGAAATTAATTAAATAATGTGTGCACCGTGTTTGAAAATTGTCAACATGAAGTAAAATAGTATACAAAAACTGTTAATAGTCATGCAGAAATTTATTCAAAAACATGTGTAATAGTGTTATAGAAGAAAACATTTCCATTTGAAAAAATAATTATGACTAAATAATTAATATGTTTATTGTCTATGCTAATGCATTAGCAAATCGCTGTTTTGTCGACTTCCTTTTATGTGTGTCGTCGGGGCAATTGCGCTGGAGGCTCCAACAGTAGTCAGCCATCATGTGTATGTCCCATCTTCCTTGATATCTCTCCTCCATCACCCTCATATCCTGATGGAACCTCTCGCCTTGTTCCTCACTGAAGTCTCCAAGGTTATCTGGAAATTTGTCTAAATGGCTGTGCAGGTAATGTACCTTGATGCTCATATTTGCTCCAATGTTTCTGAAACTAGCAAGCATTTCTTGCACCAGTTCTTCGTAATTCTCTGCTTTGTTATTACCTAAGAAGTTCCTGACAACTGAAACAAAACTGTTCCATGAAGAAGCTTCAAGGTGATCCATGAAATTAGTGAAATTTCGATCGTTGATGAGTTTTCGAATCTGAGGACCGTCGAAAATCCCAGCTTTCAGCTTCTCCATGCTCAATCCGGGGAATGATCTGCAAATGTACTTGAAACAATTGCCAGATTTTTCCAAAGCCTTAACGAATTGTTTCATTAGATCCAATTTGATATGAAGCGGTGGGAGGATGATCTTATTTTTATCCACCAGTGGCTTGTTGATGATATTTTCCTTGCCTACAATCATGGTTTCCCATGCAGGCCATGCCACTCTTGTCCAATGATCTTGCCTTGCCCTGCTATCCCAAAGGCACATGAAGCACGGGTATTTTGTGTATCCTGACTGCTGCCCAAGCAAGAAGTTTACCATTTTTAGATCAACACAAATCGACCACTGATGCTCATAATAACGGACTTTTTGCAACACTGTTTTGATATTTTCATACTCTTCTTTAAGTGTTGTTGAGTGAGCAATGGGAAGAGATGCATAACGGTTACCATTGTGTAGCAGAACACATTTCAAGCTTCTGATGGAACTGTCTATAAAAAGACGCCAAACTTCGGAATGGTAATCTTCTAGTCCCATTTGAAGCAGAAGTCCGGGGATGTCATTACAGTAAACAAGATCTTCCTCTTGGCTGTAATATGGAAGAAGAAACTCTTCCCTTTTCCGATAAGATGTTATTTTAACTTCAGGTTTGAGAAAATTTCTTTCATTGAGCCTGGACGCTAAAAGCTAAGATGCTTGCTTGGACAGATTTAGGTCTCGTATCAGATCGTTGAGTTCTTCTTGGCTGAATTGTTGAGGTGTTGAAGAACTTCCTTCATAATCGCTTCCACTGTTTTCACCTGCCAAAAACTTCAGATCTTGCCCCTCGTCGGAGTCCATGATACATGTATTATAATAACTTACAAACTCTCATGGATATATATATATATATATATATATATATATATATATATATATATATATATATATATATATATATATATATATGTATGTATGTATGTATGTATGTATGTATGTATGTATGTATGTATGTATGTGTGTGTGTGTGTGTGTGTGTGTGTGTGTGTGTGTGTGTGTGTGTATTTTTGTATGTATGTATGTATGTATATGTGTGTGTATCTGTGATCACCATATTGATGAAACTATTATAAAATGAAACAAAGCATTATGTCTATGATTATGGCTTATTAAAAAGAAATTTCTGCAGATCAAATAAGAACATAAAAATAAAAAAATAAAATGTGCATCCTCTGTTTAGGACAATCAACTCAAGAAAACATTAAGAAGCAAATGGAACAGACAGAAAATAGAGCAGTGAGATTTATAAACGAATGTTCACATTTGATTAGAGTAATACCTTTAGTTAAATCACTAAATTAAGAAATCCTTCAATATAGAAGGCTTAAAAGTAAAGTAGCAATTATACATAATTAGAGCATGGAATGGACTGTCTGAGCTAGCCAGGAAAACCAGTGACTTGGCAGAATTTAGGTTATTTGTCAATATGCATGACTAAACGCATGACGCGTATGACGTAATCATCTTCTTTTTTGAAGTAACGTATGTATTATATAAGATAAGATAAAACACTGAACCATAATCTTCAAATGCAAAAACAAAACCTAATAAAATACTCAGAAAAACACAAAGATAAAGGCACACTCCTTGCTCCATATGCTAGAACAATTTTTTTTTACAAATACTTCTTATCTTATCTTAACTTATCTTATATAATAAAGAAGTTACTTCAAAAAAGAAGATGATTACGTCCTACGTCCTTTTTCCATAATGCTAGTAGAGCATGGTATGGGTTGCCTGAGTCAGCCAGGAAAACTATTGACTTGACAGAATTTAAGTCATGACTAGATTGGCCTAGTTATTTATTTATTTTTGACGTAAGTACGTTTGTATTTCAGAAGAAGTTTTGCTGCGATATACGAGTTTTGTATTTTTGTTGTTAGTGCATAAGAAGTTCTTTAAACACTAGATCATACTTGAAAATCAAATAGATCATAGCTAATAATTTTTTAGTACTTTCTTTAGTACGGTATTATACTTGTCACCTAAATCTTCTCGATGGAAAATAAATGAGGTGTAGTTGCATCATCGTATGTGCATCATATAATGAGGTTTTCATCGATTTGTTATTTCGCATTTTTTGTTTTGTTTTATTTATTTCAGTAATACATAATAACACAATGTTAAAAGTAAAATTATAAAGGTTAAGAATTTGATACATTTCAATTTTTACTGTCAAGACCATTTGTTTACATTTTTTAAAGGTCATGGACAGGGTTCATTGAACCCCCTTCGGCGCCTTAAGATAATTATGAGAAAACTAGCTAGCTTGACATCATTTTTTTTATATAAAGAAACACGTAACGGAGGAAATTGGGTTCTACCAAAAATCAAGAAACATAAAGAAAACAAAATATAAACACACACATGCAAAGCTATAAGTCATAAGATGTGTATATTAGGAAAGGCACATCAGTGAAATGGCATATGAAGCGAACACCTTCCCGTAATTTTGATCCATTCTAATTTATTTCGAAAGTAACTGCAGAACTAATAAATTGGTATTACAAAGACTCCATTTTTCTACATTTCCCACATATTCACTTTCTTTTTCCCACATACAATAAAGCATAGCTGGAGGTCAAAGTTGACATGTATGGAAATTTCCATTAACAGAACGTTTTCTGATAAACGAGAATAGGTCCAAACTTAAGGCAATTATATAGCACCAATGGACATCGGCTGAAATAAATTCGCATATTATGCTTCTAAATAGACTAGGAAATAGATCTAGTTAGTTAGAATAGCCAAGGCTATTCATAGCGTTGAAAAAAAAATATTAAGGGGTGTTCGCTCAAAATGACTTTTTAACTAAAAAACTATTCTACGAACACCCCAATAATAAGTTTAAAAGCCATTAATGATAATTTAATGATTGATTAATGTATCTGTTTTTTCTTTTTGTCTTATTTATTGTTGTTGTTTGTAAATTGAAATATTAATATAATAGGCCTATTTTTGTATGGAATTTGGCCCTTGTTGTGTGGAGGGAGAGTGGCCCTTGAGGGACTGCAGGCACGACATGGCCTAAATTGTGCCGATGTGCCAAAAATCAAATCAAATCATCAATCTATTTTTGTATGAATGGCAATATCTTCGATTTTGAAGATTAAGGATGAGTGCAGTACGTGTACGTTCACATGACTATGTTAGTCCAGCTACGACCAGCATATTTTCCCGCATTTCGTGCAGGCAAAGCCGTTGTACACTGGCTGTCTTTTCTTTCCGTCTAAAATGTTTGTCTCGCAGCCTTAAATGCTAGCAGAGGTCTCCAACAGTCTCTCTCAGTCTCTGCTGCCAGCTACTTAAATTTCTTCTATGCCAGTGAGGGTGAAATGGCGCCTCAGTTGATCTTTATATCACTAATAGGCCTACGGATGGGGATGGAAGGGGGCACCTCTAAACTGGCTGGTTATAACCTCTTGTTACTAATTATTGTTGATATTAGGCCTAATATGTGTAGGTTCATTTTCATAAGTATAGTTTACGCATGGGAGTAGCCAGACCCCCCCCCCCTCGAAATGAAATGCGGGGGGTGGGGGAGATCGGAATTTAGTGACTGATTTTTTTTGCTTTGATTTTGTTTATTTTAGGAGGGATTTTAATACTAAACTATCACTTGCCCTAGCACAGAAAAGGAGGTTTTGAGTTTAAAACCCCTACCAGGGGGATTTTGAGCTAAAAAAAAACCTTCAGGTGGGTTCGAGTTTAAAAACCCCTACCTGGGGGGGGGGGGTTGAGTTAAAAAAAAACTACCAGATGTTTTCGCAGTTAAATTCCCCTCTTCTATAACACAAAACAAAAAAAAAATGCAAACGACAATCCGCCAAATTTCACGAGCACAGTTAAGGAAGATTTTGATTTTTAAACCCCCTTCAAAATTTACGATAAACCCCCTCTCAAATATAAAAAAAGAAAATTACACACTCAAAATTCTATGAGCGTAGCCAAAGGGGTTTTGAGTTAACCCCCACCCCCTCTTCAGTAGGGTTTGAAGCTAAAAAAATACCTCTTCAATACTCGGTATAAAAAAACGTAAATTACGCACTCGTAGCTAAATGGGTTTTGACTCAGTTTTGAGTTTAAACCCCCCTTCAGCGGGGTTTGAAGGTAAAAAAAATACCTCTTCAATATAAAAAAAAAAGAAAATTACAAACTCAGAAATCTATTAGCGTAGCCAAAGGGGTTTGGGGTTTAAACTCCCCTCCAGTGGAGTTTGAAGCTAAAAAATAGCCTACCTCTTCAATATAAAAAAAAAGAAAATTACAAACTCAGAAATCTATGAGCGTTGCCAAAGGGGTTTTGGGTTTAAACCCTCCGCAAGCGGGGTTTGATTTAAAAAAATACATCTTCAATGAAAGAAAAAAGAAAATTACGCACTCAAAATGCTACGAGCGTTGCCAAAGGAGTTTTGAGTTTAGAGTTCAGAGTGGTTTGATGCTAAAAAAATACTTCAATAAAAAAAAAAGCAAATTACACACTAAAATTATTTGAGCGTAGCCAAGACAATTGAGGGTTTTGAGTTTAAATCCCTCTCCTACAGATGGCTTTTTTTTAAAGTTTAAGACCCCTCCAGATGGTTTTGAGTTTAAAATGCCCCTACAGAGCGTTTTAAGGTGGACAAACTCTTTCTTCAATATTATTCTAAAGCAAACTACAGTTACTAAATTCTATGACCGTAGCTAAATGGGGTTTTGAATTTTTATAAAAAAAGCATATCTCCAGAGATTTTTTTGGGATAAAACCCCCAACAGATGATTTTGACGATAAAACTTCACTTTTCGATATAAAATCTAAAGCAAACTACAGTCACTTAATTCCAAGAGCGTATTCAAGAGAGGTTACACATTTCTACCAGTGGCGCGGCTCATTTAATAAAGTGCAGTGAATAGTCATCTGCCGAAATAGAAAAACATTAAATGTGGCTCAACAAAGATGGCTAAGACAGATTTTAGGAGTCAGTTATAGAGATCGGGTGTAAATCAAGTAAATCCTATGCCGAACTGGGAGTCGACCTTTTAGTAAGATTGTGACAGAGCATCGCATGAGATTTGCGGGAAATGTTCTCCGACAAAATGAATTAGGCATAAGAAGAGTTGCGATGACATCCTAGTACAATTTGGTGCCACACATTCATGGAGGTCCTCAGAGCAGGTGGGAAGAGGCTTCAGACATTACCAGTGACAGATTTTTGTGGAAACAGCTTGACGGCGAATGCGCCGAACGGCGCGGAAGGGTCTAAGTCAGTAAGAATAGCACATTAGGTTTTTGAAATACAACTTTTTAATAGCAGTAAAATGCACTGTAGATACCTCAGAATATACATTTTGTTGGCTTTCAATATCAGAAATAGTGCTTGGCGGAGGGGCTCCGCCGCGCGCTGGGGGAGCTCCTAGCGCTCCCCCCGACCCCCTTGCTGGCAATAGCGGGGAGTCTACAATTTTCCCACCAACTCCAGGAAGAGCCTATTCTAGGGCACAATAAGCGTCTTCCTAAAGAATGATGGGTCAGAATGTTGTAAAGATTATATACACACACACACATACATAGGCCTACATATAAATATATTTTTTTCTGCCTTTCGGTCAATCAGCGCGTACCGTGTGTGTGTGTGTGTGTGTGGCCGGGGGACTTCGTGTGAATCGAGTTGATGGTGATTAAGTGCACTGAACATGTGTTCTTAAAAAACAAATAGCCGCAGTAACGAGAGTTTATGAAATGGAGAGTAAAACAAGGTGGACTAGGTCACTATATATAGCCTATAGAAAGGAGATGCGAGATCGAATTTTGTAGTTTCTTTCTTTTTTTTAAAGAAATATTTGATCACAAGTTTCTTTGGCTATATAGACATCAGTTCCTAGCAGAGAAAGGAGATGTGGAGCACGGGAAAAGTGAAAACAAATTTAATGCCACAAGAAGGACAATAGATATGATGTTTCATGGAAGAAATTAATTTACTATATTTTAACATGCTATTTCGCTATTTTTTACGGCCTTTCGCTCATTATGACTCCCGCGAAATTACGTTCGCAGATTAGGTCCGACTCCTACCGCAAGTTGACTTGAATTATACATTTAATAGCTGAAAAGGAACAGAGTCAAATTTAGTTTTATCGCCCAATAGCTGAGGAGTCCGTGGATGTTTTCATTTTTTAAATAAATTTAACCATTGCGGAGCTATAAATTCTTAACTAAAAACACTTTTCTCGTGCTCCACATCTCCTTTCTCTGCTTGGAACTAATGTCTATATATAGCCTACGAAACTTGCGATCAAATATTTTTCTTTTAGATAAAGAAAGAAACTGCAAAATTCTATCTCGCCTCCTCCCTATTGGCTAGTCCACGTCATTTTACTCCCCATTTCATAAACTCTCGTTACTGTGATTATTTTTTAAGAACACATGTTCAATGCACTTAATTTAATCAACATCAACTCGACCTCTCCCCCCCCCCCCCCACACGCGCGCTGATTGACCAAAAGGCAGATCCCGAATGCGAAGGATTGATGATGTATGGAGGTAGATCTACAACAACTTGGGTTTCGGGCATGGAGACGAGAGGCTCAGGAGAGATCTTGTAATTTTATACATGTATATTATATGGTAATTCTTATATTTATTACTAAATATATAGTTAGCGTTTTTTCCGCTCCTGAAATCGAAAATCGATGGCTGCCTGGTCGTGCGGTTTGTGCGCTGAACTGTCATTCGGATTTATCGACGGTCGAGGGTTCAAAGTCTGCCCGCTCCCATCCCCCGTCGTCCTGCGGGAGGTTTGGACTAGGAAGTAAACTATCTTCAACTATGAAGGAACATCCGAAATATGTAAAACATTTACATTTTTCAGTTAAAAAGGTCATTTTGAGCGAACACCCCATAATATTTTTTTTCAACGGAATGAATAGCCTTAGCTATTCTAGCTAACTATTTCCTCATCTATTTAGAAGCATAATGTGCATTTTTTTTTCGGCCGATGTCCATTGGTGCTTTAAAATCGCATTAAGTTCGGACCTATTCTCGTTTATCCGGAACGTTTTGATAATGAAATTTCTATACATGTCAACTTTGACCTCCAGCTATGCTTTATTGTATGAGGGAAAACGAAAGTGAATATGTGGGAAATGTAGAAAAATTGAGTCTTTGTAATACCATTTAATTAGTTCTGCAGTTACTTTTGAAATAAATAAGAATGGATAAAAATTATGGGGAGGTGTTCGCTTAATATGCCATTTCGCTGATGGCCCGTTCCTAGATATCATGTGACCTATGCCATGATGTAGACTTGCCAAGGACTATTCTAGGTACCATATTCTAGTTGGCAAGGAGAAAAAAACAGCCGCAAGATTCAACTAAAAAGAATAACTTTTTATTTTCACTCAGCGGAGCCAGAGTCTAGACTACTTCGTCGAAGTAGATCTAGATTTCTAGATCTATCATAGATTTAGATTTATATTAGGTCTAGATTACTCTAGATCTTGATTTCGACCCAGATTGACTATATCTATATCATTCTTCGTGAACCATGATTATTTTGTCGCCCTTATACAGAGCACTTGTCGCAGTAGGAGATAAATGCGTACCAACAAAGTTCAGGCCTCTTTGGGAGCACCCAGCAGGTTGTTGGGCGATTTTCTAAGTTTTAGTTTAACGCCAAGTTACATTTACAGTTAATTTAGCATTGGTTTCTGAGTTAGATCTATTCATATTCTACTATCTAATCAGTACAGTATCTTGAATCTGAAATTTCTTTTTTACTTCAATAATTTATAAATTTAAATAAAAAAAAAAGTAGTCTAAAGACACTAAAGTAAAAGTAAAGATAAAAGTAATAGTAAGATTTTAGAAAATGTAATCTTAAATCTATAATAAAAAAAGAATTAGTATATATTCAATATACTAGTAGTAGGCCCTACTAGCTAGGCTAGAGTAGATCTATAGACTAGGACTAGATCTAGATGTTGATTTAAATAGAGTAAATGTATCTATACTGACTATACGTATAAGAATAATTAGATCTAGATCTACTTACTATTATCATGTATTATGTCTACTATACCACTATTTAGACTTTCTTGTTTCTTTAGATCTAAATATATAGATTTGTATAGAATCTAGATTTTTACTACTATTTAGACTTTCTAGTTTCTTTAGATCTAGATTATGGTATATAATTATAATATATAATAATCTAGTCTAGTATATTTAGCCACTAGATCTATACATTCTAAAAATAAGACTATGATTATATTATTATATTATAATTATATGTATCATCTGTGGAGGTGCGGTGGCTGAGAATGAGTGGTAAAGCGCATGGCTTCTGAACCTGGGATCCTGGGTTTGAATCCTTGTGAAGACTTGGATTTTTTAATTTCAGGATCTTCGGGTGCCTCTTTTTCCACCCAGCACTTACTGACATTATTTTTCGGAAAAGAACAGGGGGTTGGTCATTGTGCTGGACACATGACACCCTCATTAACCATGGGCCACAGAAACAGATGACCTTTACATCGTCTGCCCTATAGATTGCAAGATCTGAAAGAGGAACTTTAATTTATAAACATCATCTAGTAATCTAGTATATTGTTATAAACCTGGTGGTGGCACAGATGGGGGTAGTGGTGTGTGTGTGTAGTCAGCTGACGCAAATTGCCCCAGGCCAGCGCTAGATGAGCAGTCAACCGTGACGAGTTACGACGATCAGCCGAGACGAGTGTCAACATGATGGTTCGGGAAGGATCGACATCGTGAGCAGAGCTCAGGAGTGTCACGAGGGATGTAGTCATCTGACCACCCAGAATGGTCGAGCGATGTTCTGTCCAGTTCTAGAAGGCCAGCAGGGACCCTATATAAAGAGCGAAGGTGTCAGAGACCAGTCAGTCACAACTTCCCGATCTACAGTTTGTTACAGTGGCTCAGTACAAATCTGAGACGAGACAGAGAGACCAGTGCAAGAGTTGATACGGCGGAGAGATATTTGTACAGTCTTGTGTTACGTGCTGCCAATTGTACAGTATTGGCTGTTATTTATTGACATTAAACTATAACGTTATTTTGAAAACCAGAGTTGTCATGTTCTTTAAGTTGGTGGTGTCGTTTGGTGCAATTTGCATCGAGCCTGGATAGGGAGATTCGTAACAACATATATATATGATACATGCATTTAAAATGGATTAAATTAATATGAGTACTTTTAATTTGTATATCATTCAAGGTCCTAAAACTATTCACTTTTGGGCTCCTGCAATAAAATGGGTAGGTATGTTTGTTTTTTTTTAGTGTTGAGATAGAAAACTTTAATCAAATTAAGTTTACATAATAATATATATATACACCAGTTTTGTCAATTCACGTGATAAAAAATTTATAATTCCAGCATTTTTTTTTTCATTATAGCGTATAGGTGTATTATAAGTAGCTTATAGATTATAGATATATTATCAGGGCCATCTTTATTTGAAGGGTTATTGATTTATAATTTTCCAAAGTTGTGTTGTCTGATGTTGTTTTATTTTAGTCATAATAAAGTCATTTGAATGTTCAAGTCATCAATCAGTCTGTTTTATAAATTTAATATACACATTGAACATTTGTTTTACATTAATATCCACCAGGCATTTTATAAAAAGATCCAGGGCATTAATTCCTGATTATAGTAAATTTTCAGAGTTCTTTCACTTTTAAGAATTTGTCATTTATTTTATTTTTAGGTTTTGGTCTTTGCTAGTGTTGGTGATTTACAAAGACCTGCCAAAGCCCTCAGTATCAACCAGGCCATTGCTTTGGCTGCAACAGGTAAATTTCGTATGAGGATTTTAAAAAATACTTCTGGTGATTATGTCATTGAACAGATAAAGTAAAGTGCTCACAAATAATTGATAAAGTATAATCCCAAACACACAAGTTATCAATGTTGCTATAATTATTACAAATGTGGGTGCTCATTAGGATGGATCAGTCAGTAATGACAAGCTCTAAATAGTATGACTGCTAGAAAAAAGAGCAATACCTATCATCAGTAGATAGGTGAAAATACAGAAAAAGGGGGCTTATTTAAGGGGAAAAACTGCAATATCTTTCAATGGTGTAGAAGTTATTTCCCTTACTTGATACCAAACGCGATAATTAATTACCAATAATTAATTGAAATAATTGGTAAATTTTTTATTAATTCATGGTTTGTTAGGTACAATCAGACATGCCTACCGTCCCGCATTATGCGAAACCGTCCCGCAAAATCATCAAAAAAGCTCACATGTTCTGCCGTTCCGCACTCGCGATTTTTTGTTCCACCAAGTCTGAATTCCGAAAAAAAATCACCGTTTTTTCATTATTTATTAATAGTGTGAAATGAAAATACTTAATGCAAAATATATATAGGTCTGTGTTTATTGTTTTACATTTCATCTCCTCCCGGACCCGGTGTGTCCAAATTCTAGATCTACAGACTATGTAGTGTGAGTACATAGATCTAGATCTAGTGGTCTAGATACTAGATTATCATATATATCTAGATCCATTCTTAGAATCTAGTAAGCGCTAATACTAATAAGCCAAATGCTCCATTCAAATCCCTTTTCTTTCCTGACAATAGATCCAGATCTAATAGAGAAGATCTAATTCAACTAGAACTGGTTATTTACTTATTACTGGTTTCTAAGAAAAGCAAAAGTCAAAGGGATTTAAAAAAAAAACGTAATTTAAGATCTAGATTAGATCTATTCATCTTTCGAGATATATAATCCAGATATAGCACTGGACTAGATCTAGAAATAGACTTCTATATTTTAGATCTAATACTTACTAGATCTAATAGTAGGCCTAATAGTCACTTAATAGTCTAAATAGTAGAATTAGAAGTTGATAGATCTAGAAATTCAATCTAGATTTCTAGAGATCATATGTAATAAATTCACTATTTAGTTCGTAGATCTAGAGAAAAATATTAATATCTTAGAGGACTTGTTAGATCTAAATTATTATAGAACTAGAGACCAAATTTAGAGTGAGAGGTCTAGCAAAGGCTAGATAATCATTCAAATTCAAGTAGATCTAGAATAAGCTCTAGAGTCTAGTTACTAGATTTAACTAGATCTAGTATTCTAGTTCTAGTAGTAACAAATACAAAATAGATAGAAACATTAGAATACATTTTGAATTGAATTCATCATATAGAGTTAGATAGAACTATTGATTGAATGACAGATTTTCTTACTTTGAATTATATACTATTTACTTCTATGTATAAGAAGCAAACCAGCATCATTATTTATGTAATAATGTAAGTTTTATTTATTGCATGCAATACGGCTGCCAAACATAAGTTTACACGTTTAAGTTCCACATTGGGGCCCGAAATTCCACATTTTCAACCTGAGGGTTCCACATTCTGGGTATTGAGGGTTGGCATGTCTGGGTACAATAAATAATTGTGAAAAGTATCAACTTGATCAGATAATGCGTGTGAGAGAAATAACATTAACAATTATTTAAGGGGACTATACTCTACTAATTTAGCCATATCTGTGAATACTGAAGGATTAATCTCCCTTGTTGGTAAAAAAAATTTAATAATATTCATTACTAGTAGTTAATTGACTAATTGGTTAATGCTTTGTATTGAATCATGTCTTGTCTACACCAATGAATAATTTCAGTTTGATCTGAGATTGGGGGTGGGAGAAATAATGTACACACTATTTAACCAGACAGACAGTGAATTGATGTAAGCTTTTTAAATAATCAAAATTTGACTTGTTAACATAAACCCAAACCCTGACAACTTTTATCAAATGACACCAGACAATACTTACATTAGTATCATACCTGTACATTTAATTTAATATTTTTCTCTACAGGTACTATATGGGCACGTTATGCCATGGTGATCATTCCTAAAAACTACAGCTTGTTTTTAGTGAACATATTCGTTGGAAGCACTGCTTACATTCAGTTGTTTAGAGCAATTAAGTAAGTTTGTGACTTTAAACAATAAGTTTAAAAAATAGAAGTAATTCAACTTTTTAAAATTACTTTTCAACAAGGTGTTCATAGTGTGCTCAGCTGAGTAAGAGCATTATTGTTTTAATGATAAAATTCTTGTTTCTTTCCTAATCTGATTAAATAATCATAGTTAAATGTATTTTTTAAAATGCATCATTATTTTAAAATGTTAACAATTTTTACAAAGCTTATATCAACTCGCTCTCTCTCTGTCTGGTAAAAAGTTATACATGTGATTTCTCTTATCAAGCTGAAATTTTGCACAGCTAGTTCTTTTACCTGACAACACAAGAATCAGTTTAAAAAATTAACTGATCAGTTAATTAATTATTGGTAATAAATTATTTTATTTGGTATCTCAAACAAGGAAAAGATATTGTAATTGACTGAAGTAGTATGAGCTGAACTAGTTAATCCCCTTTATAGTTCACCCTCTGAGTCTTAGTGAATGCAGACCTGAAAAATAGGTAAAGACTATAGAAACAATAAATAACTATACAATTTTCCATGTTCATAAGCCCTCCACTAGCAGAGTGGTTACCGTGTTGAGCTATGAGTTCATGTTGTTTCCCCCTTTTTTTTTTTTATAAATGCTTTTTTATTGTTAGTCTAGATCTATTACAAATTTAATTACATGACTGATCCAAACTAATTGATACAAGTATACTTAATATAAGCCTTTTTTTTTTAAATTTATTTTATAGCTACAGATTGAAAAACCCAGCAGCCAAATGAAAAGATCAAGCAGTTTATTTGTTTGTTAATAAACAAAATGTATTTTCTTATACAACTGTGATGAAGTATTTGTATGTTCTAATAGTTAAAACATAAAATATAATATTTTTTTTTACATTTGTCACACTATTTCCACATCACATAAAATTTTATTTTGATGTGTTAAATTATGACTTGAAAATTGTTATTAGATGAAATTTATATTATTTCAAAGAGATTTATTTAGTTGGCTGCTAATTTGGACTACACTGCAGTATTATTCTTGACTTAATTTGTAACATATATTCAGGTGTCAGGCTATTTGGTCCTATTACCAAAAAAGCAATATTTTGTTCTACATCTTACTCGTGTCATACTTAAATGTTTATTTATTTTTAAAGATAAAAAGCAATCTTTTCATTATATTTTTCTATATGATTTCATCACCTTGTTGCATTTGTGACAGATTGAAGTTGTTTTTTTTTTGTTTTTTTTTCAATTCTCCCATATTTAAAAATGCATTGATCTCAATGTGAACATGTTTTATGATTATGTCCACATGAATTTAGAAACTTTTTCGGATTATTTTATGTTAAATATTGATCCTTTTTACAATTTTTTTTTCATACGGGTATTGTTTTGATCCTTTATACATTCTGTAGTTTTTTTAATGGGTGCTTTAAAAATCTGGCAAACAAAATGTCAGATAACTTTAAAAAAAATAATTCTAATCATATCAACTCTACCTTTTATTTGGAACAAGAAATATTTATATAATCACGTCTCAAAAAAATGGAAAGCTTAATGTCTACATATCTCAAGATTTAATTTGTCAATAGAAATTTTTTAAATTGCATCAACCCTGTTTTTTTGTATTTTTTTAAGCTAAAGAAATACTATTAGTGGCCTACAATTCTAATGTTCTAGAACTATTTAAGAACTTACAATTTATCACCTAGTTTCCTTGTGTATTCATCATCACATATTTATCTTTTTTTTTTGTAATCTGAATCTATCTAAACATTGTATGAAATAATTTAGCTCAAGAAATAATTGCAATGTGTGATGATGTCTTAAACAGAACAGAAGTATTGTATGCTTTTTTTTGTGTGTTTAGTATTGCAGTTACAGGTATTAAAAAAACGATGTTAAATATTTACAAAAGATTGTTTATGTTGTTGTTTTTTTTAATGTTATTGTATGTCTAAACTAGAGATGCACTGGATAGCTTTTTTTAAATATTCATCTGGAGATGAATATGGCCAGATGGTAAAACCAGATATTCAGCCTGAGCTGGATGCCATACACATGTGTCAAGTAAATAGCTATTTATTGAACATTTTGCACAACTTCTTAATAGCATTCTTATGTTCTACTTATGTTTTCAACTCTATTACTCATTGGTGAATTAAAGTTGATCAGCATTTAACATACTACAAACTAATCTGTGTAACTTGTAAAATATAGACATGTACATTGTACTCATTCTTAAGCTTTAAAGGGAACATTAGGATATTACTTAAGAGAGGGGTCTGTAGATTTGTTACATGACAAAAAATATTTAAATGAAATAACAAAACTCTTAGATCATTTTGTCTTTTTAACTGTTAATGAAAACAAGCAAAATTTAAAATAAAAAACAGCTTATCTAAAGAGCTCCATCTTTAAAACTATATCAATAATGTTCCTGTTAATTCCCTTTTTTAGTCTCCACTTGTTTGGAGAATGCGTTAGGGGACTAAATCCAACAAATTTAGCCATATATGTGAATACTGAAGGAATAGTTTCCCTTGTTGGTATCAAATAAAATATTTAATTAAGGTACCAGTGATTAATTAACTATTTGTTTACTTTTTTTTTAAAATTGATTCATGTCTTGTCTATGCCAATGAATATTTGTGCGAAGTTTCAACTTCTGAGAATGGGTGTGGGAAAAATAACGTATACACACTTTTTACCAGACAGACAGAGTCGATATAAGGTTTGTAAAATAACTGTTGTTTTTTTTTAACACCACGGGATATTCTGCGGCCGTCCAATGTATATGTACAGTATTTGGGGGGGGGGACTGAATACGTCATCAATGCACCGATAGAAATCGACACTTTTAACATCATTTCTAAATGCTGTGATGACAAATGTAATTTGGAAAAATGATAATAAATACATCTTTTGTAAAATTCGAATTTTCTTATGTTACTCTACCCGGGGGAGGTGGGTTGAGTTTTGTTACGATTCGTTATAAGGGGAGGGTCGAAAAACGTGATTTTTGTGTGTTACGTAATATCCGCATGTTCCCATAAGCGAGTTTTACATTTAACTTTATTCGCTGGTGTTAGGACGTCCGCAAAAGTATAATCCATCCCAGTGGCGCTACAGCTCATGGAGGCCCCTGGCCTTCTTGAGCACACATCTCTCCATTCTGATCTATCCTGTGCTTTACGTCTCCATGCCTGGACTTTTGGCTGTTGTAAATCTGCCTCTACGTCATCAAGTCAACGTACTCGTGGTCTGCCTTTGGGGCGCCGGCCTTTTGGTTTTTGCCGGTGAACTATCTTTGCTCCTGTGTTCTCTAACATTCCTTCGAGATGACCTTTCAAAAGATCAAGTTGAAACTTTGCACAATTATTCATTATCTTATATATTACTTTATATGTTACTAAAAAAAAAAGATAATTACGTCCTAAGCACGCATTTCAATCAGCGACTCTACTAAGTTGTTGGTTTTCTTGGCTGCAATAGTGAAAAAATGAATATGGGGGAGGGGGGGTCTTATATCTAATATGAATTGTTCCCAGAGATTAGCAACACACATCTAGTTTCTAAAAATCTGAGCAGTATATTGCATTAACCTCAGCAATTAGTTATTAACGCAGTTAAAAAATCTGAAGCGACGTCTTGAATACACGATTATTTGCTCAGTTGTATGAAGAAAATGACAAAAACTTCTATTAAATTGCTCCTTTACACTATGTACGATATGTTTGTCAAAAGTCATATGACAAGATTTGTTCTCTCTTTTGACTCTTTTGAAGTTCTTGGATATGCTTGGATCTAATTTTAAAACTAACTCTGCTCTTTTCTCCTAGCGAAATCGGACATTGCTATATTTAACAGACTTAAAAATTGTTTCATAAATTAAATAAGATTAACTTGCAGCTACAAATTGATAACCTAAATTTGATAAAAACAAAGGCCATATACTCAGTATTTCTTCCAAACTGTCAGGGGGATGATATGTTTTGACTTATGTTGAGCATTTGAATGGTTCTCTATTCTGATTTTCAAATGAGGTTTGAGGATATTCTGAATAAGGTAATATCTCAATGGATAATAAATCCAATGTTAATGATAGGCCTATAAAAGAGAATGATTTTTGGAATAAGTATAATGATAACAGCTTAAGTATGCCTACAATTTAAATACAAGATATTAGATCTAGATATCAACTTGTCTACAACTTAATATGTTGCTTTAAATTACTTTATTTTTCCCTCTTCAGCACTACAGTTAAAACTCGGTTTCAAAAAAGTGATATATGAAGTTCATGGGCGTAGCGAGGGGTGGTGGTTTGGATTCACCCCCATCCATCCATGCCAGTGGCGCTACAGCCCATGGATGGCTCTGGCCTGCTTTAACACATCCTTCCATTCAGACCTCTCCTGGGCCTTTCGTCTCCACGCCCTAACCCCAAGCTGCTTCAGATCTGCTTCCACATCATCTATCCATCGCATTCGGGGTCTGCCTTTTGTCGCCTGCCTTTTGTTTTTTTGCCTGTATACGATTTTCGCTCCTCTGCTGTCTGACATTCTTTCAAGGTGACCTGCCCAACGTAGTCTGTTCTTTTTTATTTCGTTCACTATTGGTGGGTCTTCATACAATTGACATATCTCATGGTTAGTGCGTGTCCTCCACCCTGTTTCATCCTGTATGGCACCATAGATTTTCCTAAGAATTTTTCTTTCCCAAGTGTTAAGTAAATTTTCAGATGTCTTTGTCAGTGTCCAGGTCTCACTTCTATACATTGCTGCTGGTCTTATTATGGTTTTGTATATTATTTTCTTGGTTTTCCTTGAAATCGTTTTGCTCTTAAGTAAATGGTGGGTGCTATAAAATGCCCTGTTGCCTCCTGCTATTCTTTATTTCTGTTAGTAGGTCATTTTTGAAATTAATTGTACTTCCTAGATATTTGAAAGTTTGGACGTTTTCAAATTCGTGGTCTTTGATTTTGATATTTTGTCCCACTGTTTGATTGTCTCTTGTCATTGTGATGTACTTGGTTTTATTGTCATTGACCTCAAGTCCTGCTGGTCGAGATGCTTCTTCTAGTTGTATGAAGGCTCTAGTGATGTCAGATGTTTCTTTACCCAATAAGGCAATGTCATCAGCATAAGCAAGGTATTGTAGAGGTTGGCTGTATATCGTCCCTGTTGGTTGTGGACCCGTGTTTTCTCTCCTGAAGTAGTTAGTAATAGTTCCCCTTGTGTTTATGTGTATATTTCTTATAACTCTCTCCAGTGTCAAATTGAAAAGCATGCAGGAAAGTGCGTCTCCTTGTCTTAATCCTCGTTTAATCCTAAATTCTCCTTGTATTATGACTTTGCTTTTTGAGTTGTTTAATGTCATATGTATAAGTCTTGTCAGCTTGTTGGGTATTCCAAAATCCTGTAGAGTGTCATATAGGTATTTCCTTCTGATACTGTCATAAGCCATTTTATAGTCTATAAAGAGTTGGTGGATTGGTATGTTGTATTCAGGGCATTTTTCTAGTATACATCTTAGTGTGAAGATGTGGTCGGTTGTGGATTTGTTGGGTCTGAAACCACATTGGTAGTCACCTAAGATTTCTTCTGAATATTTTCCAAGTCTCTTAGTTATAAGCCTAGACAGTATCTTATAAGTCACATTTAGTAGAGAGATTCCTCTGTAATTACAGCACTTTAACTTGGATCCTTTTTTGTGTATTGGGGTTATAAGAGCCGTTTCCCATTCTGTTGGTATTACTTCTTCTTCCCAAATTCTTGATATTAGTCTGTGTATTTGGGAATGTAAGTCTTTCCCTCCATATTTAATCAGTTCTGCTGTGATTTGGTCCTCTCCTGGTGCTTTGTGATTCTTCATGGTCCTAATTATTTCTGATGTTTCAATGAGTGTTGGAGGGTTCACTAAGGGATCTGGTCCTCCATGTGGCAGTTCATATTCTCCATTGTCTCTATCTTCAGTGGTATTTAGGATTTCCTCAAAGTATTCAGCCCATCTCTCAATGACCCTGCTGTTTTCTGTAATAAGGTGACCATCTTTGTTCTCACACATGTGTGATCTAGCTTGAAATCCGTTCTTTTCATCTTTAATTTTCATATACATTCCTCTCATGTCTCCCTCCTTTGCTAGTTCCTCAATTTGAGTAATCTTGGACTTTTCCCATTCCCGTTTTTTCTTTCTTACAACTTTTGTGGCCCTTCTTCTTGCTTCATTGTATTGATGTCTAGTGTTCCTGGTTTCTTTCTGTAGCATTATCATTCGGGCATTGTTTTTCTCTTCTATAGTTTGTCTGCATTCATCATCATACCACCCTATTTTCTCGTTCTTTTGTTTAAATCCAACTACCTCTTCTGCTGTTCTTTTGATAGCATGCTTTATTACTTCCCAATGCTCATTTATGTTATTTTCGCTGTCCTTTTCTAATGTTGTCAGTTGCGTTTGGAGTGCCATTCTATAAGTTTCTGCAACAAGTGGATCCTTTGTGAGTTTTTGACTATCATATTGCTGTGCTCTCTTTCTTTGGTAATTGTGTATGGTACTTATTCTTTGTCTAAGTTTAGCTTTTACTAGTAGGTGGTCTGAGTCAGCATTAGCTCCTCTGAAACTTCTTACATCTAGTATGTCTGATCCATGTCTCTTATCTATGAGTATATGATCTATTTGATTCTGGGTGTTGCCATCAGGTGAGATCCAGGTAACCTTGTGAATATTCTTATGTTGGAATTTTGTGCTGCTGATAGACATTCCTTTTCCTGATGCAAAATCTAATAATTTTATGTCATTATTGTTGGTTTCTTCATGTAAGCTTTCTTTGCCAATTGTTGGTCTGTATGCTGGTTCCTTTCCAATTTTTGCATTGAAATCTCCTAGGACTATTTTGATGTCATGTTGCCCTCTTCAATAAAACAAAACAAACAAAAATAATGCAAACGACAATCCCCAAAGTCCAACAGCATAGCTAAGGAAGATTTTGATTTTAAAACACCCTTCGAAATTTACTATAAAACCCCCTCTTCAATGTAAAAAAGCAAATTACACACTGAAAATGCTATGAGTGTAGCCAATTGGATTTTGAGTATAAACAAAAGCAAATTACACACTCCAAATTCTATGAGTTAGCCAAAGGGGGTTTTGAGTTTAACACTCCCCCCCCCCCTTTTCATTGGGTTTGAAGCTAAAAAAAATACCTCTTCAATATAAAAAAAAAAGCCAATTACACACTCAAAAATCTTTGAGAATAAACAAAGGGGTTTTAAATTTAAACCCTCCTCCAGTGGAGTTTGAAGCTAAAAAAAATACCTCTTCAATATAAAAAAAAGCAAATTACACACTCAAAAATCTTCGAGAGTAACCAAAGGGATTTTAAATTTTAACCCCCCTTCATCGGGGTTTGATGCTAAAAAAAAATACCTCTTCAATATAAAAAAATGTAAATTACACACTAAAAGCCAAAGGGGAGTTTTGAGTTTAAACCCCCTCCTCCAGATGGCTTTTTCTTAGTTTAAAAATACTCCAGATGTTTTTTAGTTTTCCCCTACAGAGAGTTTTGAGGTTGAAAACCCCCTCTTTTATATTATTCTAAAGCAAACTACATTCACCAAATTCTATGAGCGTAGCTAAATGGGGTTTTGAATTTGTTGAAAAAAACTCCAGAGATTTTTTAGTTTAAAACCCCACAACAGATGATTTTGACAATTAAACTTCCCTTTTCGATATAAAATCTAAAGCAAACTACAGTCACTTAATTCCAAGAACGTAGCCAAGAGAGGTTACACATTTCTACCAGTGGCTGTGCTCCACTAATAAAGTGCAGTGGATAGTCATCTGCCGAAATTGAAAAAGACTAAATGTGGCTAAACAAATATGGCTAAGACGTATTTTAGGAGTCAGTTATAGAGATGGAGTCTCAATCAAGGGAATGCTATGCCGAACTGGGAGTCGACCCTTTGGTAGGTTGTGACAGAACGTCACATGAGATTTGCGAGACAAAATGAATTACACATAATAAGAGTTGCAATGACATGGAGGCCATTACGAGGAAATCGCAAAAAGGAACATCCTGGTACAACTTCACGCCACACTTTCATAGAGATCCTCGGAGAGGGTGGGAAGAGGCTTCAGACATTGCCAGTGACAGATTTTTGTGAAAACAGCTCGCCGCCCAATGAGCCGATCGGCGCGGGAGGATCTATGTCAGTAAGAATAGCACATGTTTTGAAATAAAACTTTTTAATAGCAGAATAATGCACTGTAGATACATCAGATGTATGTCTAGTGTTCGTTTCTCTCTGTAGCATTATCATTCGGGCATTGTTTTTCTGTTCTATAGTTTGTCTGCATTCATCATCATACCACCCTATTTTCTCGTTCTTTTGTTTAAATCCAATTACCTCTTCTGCAATGAGCCGATCGGCGCGGGAGGATCTATGTCAGTAAGAATAGCACATGTTTTGAAATAAAACTTTTTAATAGCAGAATAATGCACTGTAGATACATCAGAATATGCATTTTTTAGGCTTTCAATACCGGAAATAGTGCTTGGCTTCGCCCCGCGCTGGGGGAGCTCGCAGCGCTCCCCCAGACCCCATTGCTGACAAGGGCGGGGAGTTTACAAATTTTCCACTAACTCCAGGAAGAACCTATTCTAGGGTACAATAAACGTCTTCCGAAATGTAAGAAAGAATAATTACACACACACACACACATATATATAAATCCCCCCCCCCCCGCGGAAAAAAATTATATATATATATATATATATATGTGTGTGTGTCTGTGTACATAATTAATCTTTATTACATTCTGACCCTTTCGGAAGACGTTTATTATGCCCCAGAATAGATTATTCCTGGAATTAGTGGAAAACTTGTAGACTACCCGCCCTTGCTAGCAAGGGGGTCTGGGGGAGCTCCCAGCGCGGGGCAAAGCACCGCCGCCGAGCACTATTTCTGGTATTGAAAGCCAACAAAATGCATATTCTGAGGTATCTACAGTGCATTATCTTGCTATTAAAAAGTTTTATTTCAAAAACCTAATGTGCTATCCTTACCTTCTCGCGCCGTTCGGCGCATTTTCCGGCAAGCTGTTTTCGCAACTCTTATTTTGCGTAATTCATTTTGTCGGAGAACATGTCCCGCAAAACCTCATGCGACGTTCTGTCACAACCTTACTAAGGGTTCGACTCCAAGTTCGGCATATGATTTCTTTGATTTAGACCCGATCTATATAACTGACTTCTAAAATCTGTCTTAGCCATCTTTGTTGAGCCACATTTAGTGTTTTTCAATTTTGGCAGAAGACTATTCACACTATATTAATGGAGCCCAAGCTACTGGTAGAAATTTGTAACCTTTCTTGACCTACGCCCATGGAATTACATGCCTTTATTTCGCTTTAGATTTTATATCGAAAAGGAAAGTTTTTTCATCAAAATCATCTGAGGGGTTTTAAACTAAAAAATCTCTGGAGTTTTTTGAGTTGTTTTTTTTTAAATTCAAAACCCCATTTAGCTACGATCATAGAATTTTGTGACTGTAGTTTGCTTTAAAATAATATTGAAGAGAGAGGTTTTCAACTCTAAACGCTCTGTAGAGGAATTTTAAAATCAAAACCATCTGGAGGGGTTTTAAACTTTAAAGAAAAAGCCATCTGGATAGATTTTATAGTGTGTAATTTGCTTTTTTTTAATATATTGAATAGGTACTTTTTAGCTTCAAACCCCAACTGGAGGGGGGGGGGAAACTTAAAACCCCTTTGGCAACGCTCATAGAATTTTGAGTGTGTAATTTGCTTTTTTTTATATTGAAGAGGGGGTTTGTCATAAATTTTGGTGGGGGTTTTAAAATCAAAATCTTCCTTAACTGTGCTGTTGGAATTTGGGGATTGTTGTTTGCATTTTTTGTTTTGTTTTATAGAAGAAGGGAATTCGACTGCAAAAAACCTCTGGTAGGGGGTTTAAAACTCAAAACCCCCTGGTAGAGGGTTTTTAACTCAAAACCCCTTCGGCATTGCTGTGGTAAGTGATGATTTAGTATTAAAATCTCACCTAAAATAAACAAAATGAAAGCAAAAATCAGTCACTTAATTCCGTTCCCCCCCCCCCTTTCATTTCGGGGGGAGGGGTTGAAACCCCCCCCCCAAAAAAAAACCCCTGGCTACGCCCATGATATATATATAGCACAGGGGTGGGGGGAGAAAAAAATCCCCCCCTCCGAAAAAATCCTGGCTCCGCCCATGATGAAGTTGATGAATTTGCAAAATGCAATATTATTTAAGCCGGTTTCTACCAAAAACTGGTAAACATTGCAAAGGGTCTACAAGACAAAAAAAAAATGTAGGGCCTACCGAGCTAAAAGAAGATAAGACTAATGTAGAGAATAAGTTTGCTTTCTAAAAAATTGTTAAATATAATATAAAACTTTACTTCGAGTCCGAAGATTAAGGAGTGCAATATTTCATGTTGTAAAACAGCATTTCTTCCAGCCTGCATTCAGTATTTGTAAAGTGATCCGATGCCAGGCCATTACCACTTTTTACTCTAAATGTCATTCACTGTGGCAGAGAAGGCAGTGAACAACAAATAGTTTTTACTTGTTGCGGTAGGCAGTGGCGTAGCTGGGGATTTGCCATCATTTGGGTACCGTGCTCGGGGGTTGGGGGGGGGCTTAACCTCTTTAGGTGCCCCTGCATTTGACATTCGACATCATGACAATGGTTTTGGATTGTATCTAATGATGATTGATAGGTTTTGTTGGCAGCTACTTGTATGGAGAGACAGTTATCCATTACAGATCTGACATATCTAATAAAATACTCTGAAAGACACAAAAATAAAGGCACATTCCTCGTCCCATATGCTAGGACAAATTTGTACAAATACTCCTTCTTCCCTAGTGCTATTAGAGCATGGAATGGGTTGCCTGAGCTAGCCAGAAAAACCAGTGACTTGGCAGAATTTAAGTCATTGGTTAATATGCATGACTAAATGCATGACGCGTAGGACGTAATCATCTTCTTTTTTGAAGTAACGTCTGTATTATATAAGATAAGATAAGATATCCAGTGTATAACTGGATTAAGGTTTTCTTTTCGGCTCCCCAGGATGTTCCTGCTAGGTATTTTATTATGTTTAATCTTTGAACATACAAAATTTAGTCTATTCATCTAAAATTTTAATCAAATATATGTAGGCCTACACAGTGCTTTTTTTGTAACAAAATAGGTGCCGGTACTCAGTGATGGTTTGCCTAACTTTTAACTATACCAGTTCGCACATCGATGCACAAGTTAAATCACAACTGCAAAGATACTAAAATAATGTCTAAAACAATTTTATTTTATAATTAACCAACTTAAATTGTTTTATTATTACTTTATTAGTATACCGTAAACATTTGTTATGATTGTAAAAATTTAAGTAACAACTTATTCAAGTTATTCTTGATTTACTTTAAAAAAATTGTGTTAAGTTCTCTTGTGTTTTATAGGAAAGAACCCTGTTAAAAACTAAAATAAAATACAAATGTTGAATAAATTATTCATAATAAATTCCAAAGTTTGATCAAGTTCTTATCTGACGTATCCTCCCGACTGCGTTCTTTGCTGTTGGTATCTGTGGCTGAATGTCTGCCTCTAAGCAACCATGATTCAACGTATCTTGTTGGGTCAAAACGTACGAGTGGTGGTCCAACTAATCTGATAAATAACAGTGAAGATACAGTTGTTGTCATCAATGAACTTCTTGTCGGGGTGATGATAAGATTCATTTGCGAAAATCCTCTTTCGGCTTCACTTGAAGAAATTGGGATTGTACTGAGAGCAATTTGCAAAGGAAGTAGTTTATCCGGAATGTTTTTTTCGATGAGATATTCACGAAATCCGCGAATCATTATTCTTTCGTTTAATTGCAATCTTGTTGACAAGTTTCTCATTTCTGTTTCGCCAAATGTTAAGTGAGTACCAATGTTGTCCGGCCATTGCTTTGTATCGAGCACTCGAGCCCAATATGCCAACTCAGCATCTTCACTAGAAAGCAACCTTTGTTCAATTGATTCTTGTAGTTTTTTGTAAAAAGCTTTTACGTCAATTGGTGGATCACTGGTACAGTTTTTGGTGTGAAGTGAAACTCCTTTGAAAAGGTTACTATCTACAGCAGTGGCCGCAATTTTATAATAAGGGCCTGGAATAATTTGCCTTTCTTCAAAAATCTGTATAACAGCCTTGATTTTTTTATCTGCTTTGTAGATGTCTATGTTGCGCTCTTGCAAATCCAAACTTAACTCTGACAATTCTTGGAGCGCATCGCACATCAATCCGAGGTCTAGTACAAATTCAGTAGAAGTAATCTTTCGCTGCAAACCTTCATACATGCATTGATCTTTTTTGTCTCTGGTTGAGTCAAGTTTTGCTTCTTCAAAATGTTGTACCAAAACTTCATAATCTTCCCAAACTGCTAAAACAGAACGGAAGCTGGATGCCACCCATCGCGTGCTTAACATTCTTCCAATTTTTAACAACTCAGCCTCTAACAAACGAGCACATACTTGCAATTCTCTGCAATTTTTGGGTGAAGAATGATAAACTACATACAGTTTATCAATGAATGCCTTAAATCTGTTGATACCTGAAACTTGTTTTACGACATCACCAACGGAGAGTTCCAGTCGGTGATTTGCACAATGCCAAACCAGAACCGATGGAAACTTTTCTTTTAGCAATGCCTTGACGCCACTTTTGCTTCCCAACATCACAGCTGCTCCATCACATGCAAGAGAAACTAAGTTCCTTCTTAGAAAGTCTTCTGTTAACCCATAGAAATGAAGGCAGTGTAGTAAAGAAGCAAAAACTCCATTTGCAGTTACACTTTCGAGTTCTACCAAATCCAAGAATAAATTTACTGGTGAGGTCATTCCACTGTCTGCAAGACAAACCCGAATATACACAATTAAAGTCGATTTTTGGCTAAGCGTAGTTGATTCGTCGATGATCAATGAAATTTTATTGTTCGACCGTACAATTTCTTGGAACAATTTTTTTCTCATTTCACAACTAATGTGATTCACTACATTTATGCAAGCATTGGTTGAATGAAGAATACGGCCCATTTCAACTCCGTTTAGTTCTTGCAAATCTATTTCAGATTCGAAATTATGAAACGATTGGTTTTCTTTGGCTACTTTGTAAGCTGTACGAAAAATCTTTGCAGTTACGATTTTCTCACGAGTTAATGCCTTTAACAACACGTTCTCAATAGGTGCTGCCTCGGCTTCTGTTAGGATCTTAAGCGCAGCTTTGTGTGCCGCAGTTTCTTTATGATCGAATAATTTCTTTCTTAAAGACATAAGCTGTTGTTGTCGATCAGTACCGAAGTAAGTTATTTTATTGTCGGCCCATTCGTTCGATACCTTCATTCCCATCTTTGCCTCAACTCCGAGATTGCCAACTTTTCGGCAAGGGATACAACCAAGTTTTTTATTACGGATAGATAGCCAATCATATTTCACAAGGAAATAATTTCTTTGATCTAAAGTCCAGCAGGTAGGCCAGTCAACATCTGCAGACTGCAGTTGTTCAAAAGTAACAGAGGAACCACGAACAATATCTGACGGCTTTGGTTCCGATAGTTCCATTAGGGTTTCTTCTGTGACATTGGCTTCGGCCGTTATTTCGTCAGTTAGTCTGGTTTTCTTACTTACCGGCAAAGTCCCAGTCGGAACATCCACTGAATGCAAAAAGAAATCAGAAATTTTCTTCATTTCTAAAGTGGGCTAAGAAAATAATTATTTCTTAAATTATCAATTTCTAACCACACTCGTTTTAATTTCTTTAAGTCTTAATTATTACATTCAAATTTTGAAATTTTAAAGGCATTACGTCATAAAAACAAGCATGACCGGAAATGGGTTAATGACTAATGACGAGTGTGTATGGAAAGCAGTTTCGCATTTTATATTTTAATTCTTATTGCGCGCAATTTTAAAATAATTCAATTTTGACAAATTAATAATATAATAAATTAATAATAAACATTAAAATACAAGATAAGTAATAATTTTTTCCCACACTGAAAAAGGTGCCGGTACGCCGTACCGGTGCGTACCGGCACAAAAAAAGCACTGGGCCTACAAGCAAATGTTTTAATTTGAAAAAATGGATTTAAGCCTTTTAGCTATTTTGATTTGATAGCTTCATTCACACTATTTTTTACAATGACACATTCGCTTTACTTATTACATTATTATTTCGTTTAATTGTTTACAAAACACTCTCAGTGACTATATCGACAGTAATGCGCAAATAAAGACCCGCGGGTCGCGGGTAACATATGTCTAGTAGGCTATAAAAACCTGCTACTTTTATAAGGTGGTCTTCCATTTTGGAGTCTCGAGTTCGAATTTAGACTCAATAAGCAACTTAATATTATAAAAAAATGTTTGTGAAAAGGCAGCACGGAAAAACTTCTCCAAGATACCCCTCCCCTGACACACACAAACGGCCACTGGTCCACAAAAGTGATTGGACCATCGCCAAATGGCACTAAGCACGACTCGCGACATAAGCATTAAACAAAAACAATAAAAATATTTCCAATCGCTCAAATTTATTATGTTAGTCTAGCATCTAGAATCTGGATCTACTAAATAATTGTTTGAAAACAAAAAGTATTTTAAAAAATATTTTACATGATCTAGATCTATACACTATTATTATATATAAGATAAGATCTACTTAGATCTACATATTATCATCTATAGGCCCATATATCTAGACGTGTCATTTTTTTTTTTCGAATCTGTATTACACGCCTTAGTTTGTCAAATACAAATTTGATAAGTTGGCAACCCAATCCTCACCAATACTGTACACTGTAGCTTACTACTGCTAGAGGTGTGTCACTTCGTTCTTGACCTCAAGAAGTTTTATTAGATTTGTTCTTTAGATCTCTCTATCTAGATCTAGAATAGAGTCTACATTGCTGTAGTTTAAGATCTAGATCTAATTTATTTATCGAATGTTCAAGTTTGTATAGTCTGATTTAAGATATAGACTCTATAAATATAATTAAATTTAATATTATAATTATTTTTTTTTTTAATATCTAGATAATATAATGATATATTATATACATCTATTTATCTATAGTGAATAGTCATATTAATATTATAATAATTATATACTATACTAATAGTAATACTGACTATAGATATTACCCACTTTTATCACATACATAGTAAATGATAATGATTTAAATGATAGTAGTCGTCATAGAGTATGATAGAGGATAGAGTGTCATAGAGATTAGAGTCACTGAGTAGACTATGTATGGTACTTTAACTTTTGGTAGACCTACACACTACACATTAGACTATTCTGAGTATTACTTAGATTAGTAATTAGAGTCATTTCCATTACCAATATCATCTATGATTAGTTATTATTAGTTCATACTCATAGACATTCATTAGTGACTAGATCTAGTCCTAGAACTAGAGTAGTCTTACTCTTAGTCTTAGTACTCTTAGTTTAGTTGGTTAGTTACTCATGATTAGTATGATTAGTTTATTAGATCTAGATATAGAATGATTAGATTTAGTGACATCATGATCATTGATAACTATCATCATAACTACTAACTTAAACTTGACTTTTTTACCCATCAGGCTTCTTGAAAAGACTCAGATCTACTGATTTTGTAAAAAAAAAATCATATCACAATGCAAAGTATTAGTTGCCACTCATGGAAACAGGTTTATAATTTTAAAATAGACGATTCTAGACTTCTAGAGTCAACTAGAGTAATATATCTAGATGTAAAGTTAAGCCTATTGACTTGTAATATATAGATAATATAGTCATAGATTTATTATTCTATAAAACTATATACTGATATAAACTCTAGATCTATTTCTAGAATAGGGCCTACTAATAATATAGATTTATAGATCTATTATAGTAAAGCTAAGGAAAACAGGGGACAGAATGCAATCTGTAGGCCTTCAAAAAATAAAAAGGTGAAAACTTTGACCTTTGGTTTGTGTTAAAATATTGTTCAAAGTCCACTAATGAGAGTTGTGATATAGGCTCTCTATGTTTACTCTCTTTTAAGTAGGTCATAATACTATATTTTGATTAATGATGTATTCAGATCAATATCTTTCACCTTAAGATACAAAGTTGCTTTCTTGCTTTCAGATTTTGAATGTTTTGATCACTACAAGATCATATGCATCTAAGTCAGGTTTAAAAGTGAGTCAACACATAGGAACCATACTTTAAACATCTTTTTATTGAATTTGTTAGGTATAATGAAGCTAAAAATATTTTTTAAAAAGAGATCATTTGTAATTGCCATTTGTTGTTGTAGAGATATTGTATTTTTGTATACAGGTTTATTTTGTAAAGACACACTGAAATAGTTCTTGTTTTTTTTTTATAGTCTTTTCTCTATCTGATTGCAACTATTTTTTTTTACAATTTTACTTCAACTACAGACTCAATAGTTTGTTTTTTAAATTAATCAATTTGAATTATTAAATCTGGTTAGTAAGCTAAAATAATTAAATAAATCCATATTAAATGAGCACAATCACTCTTTTGTTCCCTTGGTAATTAAATTATAGAATAAAAGACAACTTTGTGAAACTTTACATTTAATGTTTAACTGAAACTCTGGTATGTAGATTTCTTTTGCTATCTTTGTAATGTTTTTTTATGTGTAAATCGCACTTTTGAGGTAAATTTCCTGAAGGATAATAAAGACATTATTATTCTTAATAATGTTTTTAACAAAAAATCTGTAAATTAATATTTAGGACAACATATTTTATAATTTTGCAACCAAGCACTGTCCTACTCATCCAATTACCACATTTTGTAAAATAAAACAACACAATCAATATTTTAAGACTAAAAGTAATTGATTAATTAATGTAATGAGGTATGTGATTCTGTGGTTCTGAAGTATGGAGTTTTTAAAGTGGGGATTTATTTGTTGAATGCATAAGAGACATTTTGGTAACATAAATTAGCATACGATAAGTATATTGGTATATATCTTTTAACTTCTTTAGGAAGTCGTTATTGTCAGTGCAGTTCGTACTCCTATTGGCTCATTTTTAGGCTCTCTCTCAGCAGTTCCTGCTACAAAATTGGGATCAGTAGCTATCAGTGCAGCAGTAAAGAAAGCAGGTGAATAGATTAATATTGTTATGTTTATTAATAGCTTAAAGTTCAGCCAAAATTTTTTTATGGTGCCATACATGAGGAAACTAGATGGAGGACTCGCATCAGCCAAGAAATATACCAGCTATATGAAGACCCCTCCATAGTGACGGAAATAAAAAGGAACAGATTACATTGGGCAGGTCACCTGGAAAGAATGTCAGAGAACAGAGGAGCATAGATTGTTCACCGTCAAAAACCAAAAGGCAGGTGCCCCAAAGGCTGACCACGAGTATGGTAACTTGACTTGATGATGTAGAGGAAGATCTACAACAGCTAAGAATCCAGGCATGGAGACGTAAAGCACGTAATATATCAGAATGGAAAAATATGTCAGGGCCCTCCATGGGCTGTATTGCCACTGGGATGGATGAATATATGGAAACTTTATACAAGTTTGTTTTGAAAATATTTTTCTTTTTAGAAATAATTTGTCCCTTTCTGCATGGTCTTTTTCATGTAAAATGTAAAAATACTTCTAGCAATCCTTTGGTATCTTATGATAGTATTTAAGTTATTAAAAATTACTACCTTATTTATTGTTATATATATATATTGACCTATAGGTATTGCTCCTGATGCTGTCAATGAGGTATATATGGGAAATGTTCTTCAGGGAAGACAAGGTCAGGCTCCAAGTCGCCAAGCCACACTTGGTGCAGGTAATTAAAATATCATTTTTAAATTAGACTTAAATCTATAATTGTTATTGTATGAATTGTTTACTACAAATTAAGTTAACAAAGTCTTGAATAAAAAAATTCCAGTAAATGATACTCAAACTTTTCTCATTATATATATATATATTAGAGGTGCACTGGATATCTGGAGCCAAATATTGCCGAATAGTAAAATATGATATTCGGCCGAGCCCAATACCCATATGTCTTGAAAATAGCTTGTGTTGTTGAACATTTTGCAAAACTGTTAAATAACATACCTATATTCGTGTTATTTTTTTTTTCCTTTTATTTACCTTATTGCTTACTCTGTTACTGATTGATGAATTAAAGCTCAACAGTATTTATAAACAGATAGGCCTAATTAACTAATCAGTGTAGCATGATTGTGTGTTTATGTATGAGGCCACCAATTGTAAAGGGTGTGCGTGAAGGGTCAATGTAAAATATGTAAGTATTTATTTTACTAGTTACTAATGTAAATCTCTCAAAAGTAAAGTGCAATCTGGCTTGTATAGTGGGTGGATGTATGCATTCATAAATTTCAGACCAACAACTGATCATCAGACTTGTAATTGAAAGTCCAAGGACCGGTTCTGGTTCTGACTTCAAGGGCTTAATACTGATAGTAGCTGTTAGTTAATAGTTGGAATCTGAAGCATTGTAGTCTATATTTATTGTTTTAGATTAATTCATTTGCGATAAATGATATTTTATTAACAGCAGGAACATCAATTATACCTATTTATAGTTTGAACCTTAGATGGTGCCGAAGCATAGATTCAATTGTAGTCTGTAGCCCTATTATTGATATCTATGTTTAGATCTACAGCTGTATAGAACTAAGAGCATTAGGAAAACCAACTATAGAAGAAAAAAAAACTCATCCACGCCCTCCATACCAAAAAAACATAAATAGGCTGTGTTCGACTGATTTTAACAACCTGGTCAGATAGACATAGTGGGCCTACACATGTAGTCCTAGTGTAGTGTGTGTTGTTGATGAAGTTGACCATCACACGTTTAGTGTTGAGTGGTCAGGCAAAAAAGATAACAATTGGCATGGTCAGTCAAGCATGTAGATAAATTATATCTGTACACTAGTTACATAGGTCAAGTGTTTCTTAACATTCCAGCATATTTTTTCTTTGTTTGCTAGATCTAATTGTGGTGCTTTAGATCAATATATTTTCTGTGATTTTAAACTTTACTGTAAGTCAATAGAATTAAACAATGAAATTAGCTTTCTTTCTAAATACAAGGCAAAAAATACACACAAGCACATCTTTGCTTTATCTTATTGTGCAACGAATGTGTGTAAGAAAAATTAAATGATACGTAAGAAACATCTCCCTTAATTGTCACTGATTTTATCGTGGTTTCTGTAACTGTTACAAAAGGGAACAATAGTAAGCCAATGGGTGTCAGGTGTGTAAAAAGTGGACCTGGCCTGATACACAATGGCTAAGTAGGCTATGCATCGTAAGTAAAAAAAACAAAAACAATAATAACGAGGAGTTACTTGACACTCTCAAATTATTAAGAATATCATTATCAAATCAAGACACGCTGGAGTAATATTCAAGATAACACGTTAGGAAAAGTAAATCAACTGTAATATTTATTTACAGTGTAGTATGATTTCTTTGCATGTTGTGTTTTTCCATTCTGGCTTATATATGGTCAATGTCTATCAATAAATTGAGTGTCAAGGAATAAATAAATAAAATGAGTAGTGGGTGTTAAGCTCTCCCTTTAAAGATAGGCTAGGTCGTTTGGGTATTCTACCATCTGGCATGTGGGTGACATGTCCGAGCCAGCAAAGTCTTCTCTCTCTGTGTTCGAGCAGCATTGATGCTGTGCATATTGGTCTATTTAAAAAACTTCTTGATTGGTGTCATGATCCCCCAGGATATGCACATTATGCATCACAGGCAGGGTAAGTGAAAGCTATTTAATCTTCTATGCTCTTGGTACATGTATGTTGACCAGCACTCACCACCATAAAGAAGAATGATTACAACACTGGCATTGTACGCTAGGATTTTGGTTGCTGTGGTCAATTTGGCATTTTCTCAGACATTCTTTGAGAGTTTTGCCATTGCTGCAGAAGCCTTACCTACTCTTATTGTCAGCTTAATGTCTAAATCTAGGCTGCTGGGGATTGTTTATCCCAAGTAGGTAAATTCCTGCACCATAGTAAGGATGGGATTTCCAATATGTATCACTGGTAGTTCTGTGACGTCTTGTGCAATGATTTCGGTCTTTGAGAGGCTTATTGTAAGGCTAAACTCTTGACAAGCAGCTGCCAAGGCATTCAATATCCATTGTAATTCTTCTTGTGAATGAGATATGAGTGCCGCATTGTCATGAACAACAGTTCCCTTATCTAGTTATGTCAGCTTTTCGTTTTGGCTTTAAGGCATGCCAAGTTAAAAAGCTTTCCATTGGATCTACTGTAGATATATACTCCATCTTCCAGGAATTTAAAAGCACTGGTGAGTACAACTGAAAAGAAGATGCCAAATAGTGTTGGAGCCAGAACATATCCTTGTTTTATCTCTTGATGGAGAATGGCCTAGAGGAACTGTCAAATTGTACTGTGCTCTGCATATTTTCATGAAAAGCTGACACTAGTTTCCATAGCTTGTTTGGACAGCCAATTTTCTCTAATACGGCAAACTGACCGCTTCTGTTAACAAGGTCAAAGCCTTGGTCAGATCAACAAATGCTAGTGAGGGGCTGCTTTTGTTCTCTGCTTTTCTCCTGTAGCTGTTGCAAAGAGAAAATCATATCTGTTTCTACCTGCCCTAAAGTGACTCTGGATAAATTTAATATAGCATAAGCCTTTCCAACTATGCTAAGCAGTGAAAATGCCTCTGTAATTGTTACAATCAGAGCAGCCACAATTATTTTTATAAATTGTCACTATATTTGAATCTTTTAATTCCTGTGGGACCATTCCTTGTTCCCAGCACAAGCTTAGCAGTTCATGGAATGGCTTGATTAGGGCATGATTTCCAGCCTGAATGACTTCTGCAGAAATACCATCTCCTCCAGGTGCTTTCCCATGTGCAAGCATGTCAGTGACTGCCCTCATTTCCTTTACTGAGGGCGTTTCAAAACTGAAAGTGATGGAAAGCTAGACAAAGCATTTGATGAGATGGCTTTTTCAATCTGGTAGAGTTTTGTGTAGTGCTCTAACCATCATTCCATTAGCAGCGCATGATCACTGATGATTGAGCCATCTTTTGACTTGAGCGGGGCACACTTGCTGGTGTGAAGTCCTCGTATAGTCCACAGACTGCACAAGATTGGATGTTTTCACATAGGTCCTGCCAGTATTATTTAGCCCAATGTCTTGCTATTCTTTGGGCGTTGTTCTGTTTAGCTTTAAGCTTTTGTAAGTTGCTTGGGGTGGGATCCCTCTTGTAGTTTAGCATGGCAACTATCTTGTTCCTATTGGCAGTTTCCATTTCTTTATTTTGTTCCAAAAGACCAGTTTAGTTCATTGCATCATGCATAAATGTCTAACCTTTTTCTACCTCAGTCACCGAGAAGTTTTTAAAGACTAATTTATTCGTAAATTCAATGGGAAGATCAGGAAATAGACTGTTCTTGTCAGCATAGCCAGGCTTCGTTGGGCTCAATATCTAAGCCACACAAGCAGGCACAGGCCAGGTGCTGGATTTAGATGTCAGAAGCTATTTGAGATGCATGCAACTACTTAGGAGTATTTTATAGACAATATGAGCTTATCCCCATTGACACCCCATGGCCATGACAACCTTTCATTCAGCCTCTCATTACAAAGCTTATATCAACTCTCTCTGTCTGTCTGGGTGGATTCTTTTACAGATTTTATCTCCCACTTCCCATTCTTGGATCTAGCTGAATTTTGTCACAATTATTCATTGTTGATGACAATAGATGAATCAATACAAAATATAACCAATTAGTTAATCATTTAGTGGTAATTAATTAATTTTAGTTTTATATTTAAAACTGGAGATAAACCTTGCAATATTGAGAGATAATAAGGCGCCTTTTGTTTCTCTTTAAATTTGTACTTCTTTAGTCTTCACAATTAGATCTTCAAAAGGTTGAGTTTATTTGTCTATTTGTAGTATGTCTTACATAACTTCTAGCTAATGTTGTATATTTTGTTTGCTTAGGTCTTCCAATCAGCACACCAACAACAACTATCAACAAAGTTTGTGCTTCTGGTATGAAAGCTATCATGCTAGCTTCTCAAAGTTTGATGTGTGGGCATCAGGTATTGACATACATTTTGTTCTCTATACTGTTAGTTGAAGATAGATAATCTTATAATGAGTAAATAAAGTTTCAATTCTTTTGTAATTGTTATCTTTGTTCACACAACATTGTCAATCAAGGTAAAAAATCCAAGTTCTTTGAGAATCAAACTATATTGCTTACATTTAGTTTATTTAGAATGGCCAAAATCTAATTTTTGTGCCAAAAAAAAAAGAGTTTTAAGTCTTAGTATTTCTAGGCAGATATTTAGTTATTCAAATCGGAACATTGATTTGGCATTGTATTCCACAGGAAGTCATGGTTGCAGGAGGAATGGAGAGTATGTCCAATGTACCTTTTTATCTCAAGAGAGGCACATTGCCTTATGGAGGCATCAAGCTAGAGGTAACCAAGAGCATCTGTTCACTTGCTTTCTTTCAACTATTTAATGGATTTTTGTGTTTGGAAATCATTTGGTAAAAGTGACAAACTTTGTAGTAATTGTTATTTTAACACTTTCACTTAATGTTGTTGTTTATCCAAACTTCATAGATGATATACTATATTTTCTCCTTTTTAGGATGGCATTGTGTTTGATGGCCTGACAGATGCTTACAACCAATTTCACATGGTAGGACTTCATAATTTGGTTGTAAAAAACAAAAATTAATCATATTATTTTAAAAGTATTTAAAATTTTACGCAGCAGAAAATGTTTTATAGATAATTTGTTTTAAAGTATATCATACAATTTTTTTTTTATTTCTTAAAACTAGTCTTTGTGCCATTTCATTGCAATGTTGGTATATTCGCAGGGAAACTGTGCTGAAAATACAGCCAAAAAATTTAATATTAGCAGAGCAGCTCAAGATGAATTTGCTGTTAGAAGTTATTCATTAAGTCAGAAGTCAGCAGCTGATGGAGTTTTCAAATCAGAAATAGTGGAAGTGGAGGTGCCACAAAAGAAAGGTCTACATAAATAGTTATATTTTAATGGGTTTTTTAAATGGCAAAACTTTATTTTTCCTGAAATGAAAAAAAAAAAAAGAAAATATTATTATTATTTTCAGGAAATCCCATTAAAGTTTTTGATGATGAAGAATACAAGAAAACAGATTTCAGCAAATTTCAGACTTTAAAACCTGCTTTTCAGAAGGAAAATGGTAAGATTTATTAGTATTTCTGTTATGAGCATAATAATAGAGTCGAAGACCATGTCCGCTTAGTATGGTTCTAATACACTGAATGACTACACAATACACATCTCTAACATTTTGTTAACACATTCTTACTGACGAGTTACAAGCGCATGTAAACATAAGAACGACAACCGATACAGTATATAATTTAAGCACATAAACGCAGAACACTAATAGAGATTCAAGTAAACAAACAAAGTAGAATAGCATGGCGTGATAACATTGATATAACATGATAGGTCAAATAGCTTATTTATGTATAACATGATAGATCAAAAATCTTATTAATGTCAAGTTACACATTAAATGAAGATAGTAAAATAAATAAATGTCATTTTGGAGACTAGTATTGACAAGTTGAATGTCAGCTTAAAGAGTTCTAGTAAGCTGATGAACTTTTTACTCTTTGTAATTGGGACTAGTTTTCCATACTCTAAGATTGTATCTATGTGTAGTTTCATCTGCTTGAGTTTCAGATGGTCTGACTATGTCTTCGGTGGTGCTGGTAGTTTCTTGAGCCATGTAGAATCAGTAGGTTGATTCCTGGGAGGCGAGTTTTGGACAGGGCAGTCAATATCAAGCTCTTTTTCACTCTGATTCTTATTTTCTATAACAAAGATGCCTTGTTGTAAGAAACTTGTATACTTATAAGTAAATAACCATGAAAATATGCAAATCCTTTTTTTTTCAATATTAAAACCACTTTTTCATTGACACTTATACTTAGTTATATTAAGTACTTAACGATTAATTAGAATACAATATCTGCTTTGTTTCTTTTTTTTTTTTTTTTTTTTTCAAAATCTTGTTCATCTCACTAGCTGATCATCATTACCAGTTGATCATCATTACCAGTTGATCATCATCACCAGTTTCTCTGTGTTATTTTATTCCCCTTGCTTTGACTCATCTCTCTTCTCTGCAGAGATGTCATCTTTTTCTCCAGTTTTGCATTTCCTTACTTGAGCTAGTATTCTTTGACACAGCCTTTTCTGTCCCCTATTTTAATTAAATTCCACTGTCACTTTCATATATTAGCTTTTCTTTTAGCTTTCTTGTTAGGGGTTATTGGCACACAAGGCCCTATTGTAATTGTAATAGTTACAATTGAAAATATGTTGTTCTTTTTTTATTGCTTATTAGTAGTAGGATGTGTTGCCCTCCATTGTAAACATAATAATCCTACATGTCTGAAATAGCATCTTTTTCAGATATTTTGGTCAGTATTAGCATTATTACCATAATTCACTCACAATGTTGATCTACCAGATGTTAACAAATATACAAAAGGCATAAATGGTCCCATTATGAATTGTTCACCCACAAATAGTTCATGACACTTTTTCACCTGAAAATTCATTCACCTGATAATTGTTTCACCCGACAAATCATCTACAGACAACTGGTTTATTGACAATTAGTTCACTGAGAAATGGTTCATTGGATACTAACATATTGTTAATATTCTTGTCACATGTTTAAGTGGTTGACATTCAAAGTATATCCATGACATGGATACATTATAACTTTTGTTTCTATTATTTCCAAAATGATCTCCAAGTTTCTTTGTTAGACTTTGTTAAGCATGAGGGCAGTATATGATAAAAATAAAACTTTAAAAAAATGACAGAAAAAACCTGAGGATCTTTCAACAAGCTAGCTGAACAATTTAAATGGACCCTCACTTAATTATTGGCAACCTTTTTACTTTTACCATGTACTTGTCCAATCATGCAGTCTTGTTAGCTGAACCCTTATGTGCTTAGTGTTCTTTCTACTGGTCCAGATGTCATACCAGTAGTCCATCATGTCGTTGTGGTCAGTCTTTCAGCTAGTTGAGTGCTAGACACAATGGCGGCACTGGAAGTAACGAAACTTAAGGGACAGGAAATCATTACCTATTAGAGTGATTAATCTATTAACATTGAAATTTAAATGTAAATAGCTCATAAATGCTAAATACAAATTTCTATACTAACTTATATTTCATTAACTATTAAGTTGTTCCGGATATTGTTTTATAAAAAATAAATTATGTCAAATGATTGTTTGAAATCGCATAATTGACTAATGGTACACTTATATTCTTTGACAATACTTCACTATAGTTTATTTATTGATATCAAATTATTCCGTATTTTCAACTTATAAGAAATTTATGTCAAATGACTTTATTTTTTCAAAAATATCGACAATAGGTTGTTCAGGATTTTAAAATAAGAAAGTAATTTACTAGAAGCGATTATTGAAAATCACTTTTTAGACTTATTTTACGGTTAATTTTCTTGTCGAAACCTAACAAAAGTTGTTTAATCGTTGAAGAATGTTTGTTTTGAAAAAGAAATTGACCTACATTACTTTAATTTTCTTACAAATCATCGCCAAAATATATTTTTTAACTTTATTTATGTAAAATTGCACTTCCTCTTACACTACATTTAATTTTCTAGCTAAAAGGTTAGAAAATCTAATTATCTTTAATAACATGTTCTGATTTTTAAAGAAAACAATTTCCTAACGCCAAAGTATAGTTTGTAAATCTCTCCACAAGGCTATGGTACATCTAATTTTCATACGAGACCATCCCAAAAATTTAATTAAGGGTATTTGAATTATCTGGAATCTTATTTTCTCTCACTATATATATATATATATATATATATATATATATATATATATATATATATATATATATATATATATATCACAACTTCAATATTCCTTGCGAATAGGCAGATCTTGTAATCTTGTTGTTGTTGTTTTTTTGACCTAGTGACTTGGTTATCTAGTTCCAATATTGAATTTTCTCATTGATAGGCCTAAACTGATTGATTGGATTTTGAACTAATTGACCTAACCATTTTGTTGTTGTTTTTGGTGACCTTTTTATTTAGAATAATCTATTCATTCAAAAGTTGTTTGTTTGTTTTTTAAATTCTTTGGTCATTTAATCATATTGTAAAAATATTTATTTCTCAGTGATTTACTATAAATCATGATTAGCTAAGTAAATCAAGTTTATTTCTATTTTGATATATTTATTTTTTTCTAATTAAAATCAAAATGAGATTAGTAAATGATACAAAAAACAAGGTTACATAGATATTTTTTATGGAAACACAACTCAAAATTGTCCCCTGAAGTGGTCCACTCAGGAAGATAACAAAGCAATTTTCAATATTTTCAGCATGACTATCAGAAGCTTAAACCTTGAAACTATCAACAAGCACAACTCTTTGCTAATACAAAAAGAAGAGACCTATGTGTTTGAAAGTGTTGCCAATACTATTGTAGTGTTAGGCCAACTGATCTAAATTACAATCACTGATGTTAGTGAATGATGTATCTTATTAATGGTTTGGCAAAGCACTATCTCTCATTCAAATGTCTTATCTCTTGACCTCCATGCAAACTTGTAGCATGAGAATATTGTTAGGTAATACTGCTTCTTAAAGGATATGTGTCACAGGTTCATTAGTTTGAGATCATGTTTATTTTACAGGTACTGTCACAGCTGCCAATGCCAGTACACTAAATGATGGAGCAGCTGCCTTAGTTCTCATGACTTCAGAAGCTGCCAGTAAATATGGTGTGAAGCCTTTGGCAAAAATAGTGTGTAAGTTGTTATTGAAGTACCTTTACTAGAATATTCAATTCAATGTAACCATCAAAACACTTAACTGTAGCATATCTTGACTATTGAATCAAATATATATGTTTAATTTTTTTCTCATAAGCCTATCTTTTGAACAGACTAAACTTTTCACTTTCTAGTAGTTATCGCCTCCCCTTTGTCACTGATATATGTATGTATATATGTAGTTGGGAGGATAATATATACTGGGAGGCCAAACTTGACCAATCACCAGTACGCAAAGAACAAGTTGACCTCTGCCCCAAAAAGGCAGCCATATCAACTGATTTAAAAGGAAGAATCAATGTGACCACTGTCCCATTCTACTGGCACCTTTCATTGAAGCTTGGTTCCGCATCTACTCCTTGATGCCACATTGTGTAGTCCTTTTAGACAAGTTTCATTGTGTTCTTTTATGGCTGCAGGTTTTTTGGTCTGTAATAAAAGTTTGAAATTAGCCTACCCCTTGTCTTGGTCATTTATTCAACTCTGTCCAACCCACCACATATATATATATACCCTGTAACTTGTGAAATAAGGTTTCTGCATATTAAGAATAGGCTGAAAAGCATCATGACACAAGAACACTTGTAGGGTTTCATGCTATAGGCCAGGGCCGGTCCTAACAATTGCAGGGCCCTATGCAAAACTAATTGCATGGGGCCTAATCCTCTGTGGGAATAAGGATAAGTGAAAATTAAGATTTTGTATAAGAAAACAATTTGACTTTGAATTTTATTCATTCTTTACTAAGTAGAAAATTGTGATCAAATTAACTTAACTTTACGAACCTTGCAACCTATGGCATATTTATATGCCAGTGACTATAAAAGTAACTAAAGTATTGGAATTTCCAATTAAGGTGAAAATTCACCCGATTATTACATTTTATTACTTGAAAGCTTACAAGGCCTTTTTTCTTTTATCGCACATAGGATTGGCGTTTTCTACAATGAATGCCACCCACAAATGACAATTTTGTCTATTTTTCAGGAGATTTTAATATAATAAATTCAGGAAATTTCCAGGACTTTTCCATATATATTTTGCGATTTAATAATTACACTTAGAATTAGCGCGGGGCCCACTGCGACCGCATAGGTTGCAGACTGGCCCTGCTATAGGCTGGGGATAAAGATATTCACAGGAGATGTTATGGATACAAGCATAAAAATGTCTGTAAGGGAGTAGTTTGTTGATGAGAGACCTTCTTATCCCTTGAATGTGGAAATGTTTCTCTGTTGCAAGAACTTTTCATGTTTGTTTTGTTTTACATGTTTTGGTTGCTCCTTCAAAATATCTAAAACCTCCCACTGGACAGCAGGGTATGGGGAGAGGGTGGGTGGGCAGAATTTGATCCTGGGACCATCGAGACAACACTTTAGACCACATACCATAAAAATAGACAGCCATCAAGTATTATACTCTTTTAGTTTTATCAAAATAATATAATAAACTAATTAAGATTGCAATTTTTCTGTATATTTTTTTTTTTACAAATTTTAAGTTTCTTTAGTCCCTAAGTATAATTACATTTACAAATACAATATTTTATATAAACCATCCCATGTTTGCATAGGTGTTCAGTTTTCATTGCAATATTAAACTTAAATTATTCTGAGTTCAGATAACAATAGATGCCCATTATATGGTAATAAAATTGTGGTCCGGATCATATGATGATGCCATGGCCGATTTTGACAAAGATGTATATATATATATATATATATTTACATTTATTTTATTTTATTGATTCATTTATGTACATATATATTTGCTTTCTGTAAATGATAACATTTCTATTATTTACCTACTTAGGTTGCTGCCCCTCATACTGTTTAAAGACATTGTTTAATAACAAAATAATCTTAGAGATTGTTAATAATTTAATTGGGTTTTTATTTTATTTTTAATAGGCTTATTCGTTATAAATTTAATAATTGCTGGCTCGTATTTTCATTTTTTTTTTTTAATTTTTTTTTGTCCTATAAAAATGTATCTGAATTATAAGCAATGTGTTTTTCATTTTGAATTTATTCTTTTTTTTTATTTGTTTATGTCTGATGTTGTTTTAACTCTGACTTTTCTAAAACAAAATGTTATTTCAGCTTTTGCTGATGCTGCAATAGACCCTATTGATTTCCCCACTGCGCCAGCCTTTGCAGTTCCTAAGGTAAAATGATAACTGACAAATACATTAACTATTTCATTTTTGTTTCTTTTCTACAATATGTGTCTTCTGTCTTCTAGGTACTTCAACAAGCAGGTCTTAAAGTAGAAGATGTTGCACTGTGGGAAATCAATGAAGCTTTTAGTGTTGTAGTGCTGGCCAATGTTGACATTCTGAAACTAGATATTAATAAAGTCAATGTCCATGGAGGAGCTGTCAGCATTGGGCATCCTATTGGGTAGGTCTAATTTGAGAAGTTTGAAATCTCTTGCATTGCATTTTGCTTGATTGTGTACATTTCCAGTTGAGATGATAGATTTAGCAAGCTCTTTGTACCTTACATGAACACAAGTTTAAAATAAATAAAGCTCACTCATGATATACATTCTAAACACTTAAATCACCAATTCCAAAAAAATAAAATCTGTTTGAATTTCAATATTGAATTCATATTAAATAGATTTGTATGTCATGATATACATTCTAAACACTTAAATCACCAATTCCAAAAAAATAAAATCTGTTTGAATTTCATTATTGAATTCATATTAAATAGATTTGTTTAGCCATAATAGTAGTGGCAATGAAATAAATATCAAATGAACCTCAACAGTATGCTCACAACCCCTTGAATACTATTACACAAGGCTGGTGTATTTCTAAATATGGAATGTGACCCAAAACAAGCTTTTTTTTTTCCAGAAAGTAGTGGAGAATGACAATGTCATTCTAGCTGCAATTTATTTTTTGGTCATTTATTAACAGGCCATATTTCCAAACTGTTTTGATCAACAACAAAAAAATGATTTGGTTAAATAATCTTGAAAAGTTATTGGTCCAGCTGGTGACACTGAAGAACACAAAAATAAACAAAAAGTAAAAGTAGATTTATGTGCCTATATGATAATTAACTTCACTTATTATCTGTATCAAAATTTGTCTGTTTATACCTCTTGTCTTGGATTTGGTCATAATTAAATGGAATTGGTTTAGGCCATTACAGTACCATGTTAATTATGTTTTATCACATTTTCAAAATAGTTTACCTAATGTGTAAACAATCCAATCTGCACTACTTAAATTGATTTTTAGCAGGATGATATCCAATGTCCAATCTGCACTATTAACATTGATTTTTGTTTTAAATCTTAGTTTTTATTAATGTGTATGAATTTCTATTGAAAACCAAAGTTGTAACTGTAACGGAAAGGGGGGGGGGTTGGAGATATTCTAGTATTGAATGAAACTGACATCATCTAATTTTGTTTTTCAGTATGTCTGGTGCACGTATCACTGGTCACTTAGTTCACACTTTAAAGCAAGGACAGTTTGGTTGTGCCAGTATTTGCAATGGTGGAGGAGGGGCATCAGCCATTTTGATTCAAAAATTGTAACATCTGTTGTGTGGAACAAACATTGATTAATTAAAAACAAACCAAAAAATTATATGTCGCTATGAATCTATGACAGTGTGAAATTAAGAATAGATGAGTCTTATAAGAATATCTGAAGTTTAAGATAGTAATTAAAAAGGAAAAACAAATCTTTATTGTCATTTTGTGTATATAGTCAATTTTATGAAAATGCTTGTAGCAATTATTCTTATATATAAATGTTTTTTTAAATTTGGTTGATTGTTATTTTGCCATACTGAGTGATTACTATATATCTAGCTCTTAGGAGTATTTTTGACCATTTACTTTTTGAATGACATACTTTTTTTGTTTCAATACTATAATGTTATTGGAATTAAAATATTTATTTTGGTGAATCATTACAGTTTTCATCTAATTACTTTAGCTGGATATCTATTTATCTCTCTCTCTCTCTCATACATATATATATATGAGACTGGTACTAAAATATCAAATACAATGACAATGAAATCATGGATAAAATATAAAAAAATAACTTGTTTGGCTTTAAAAAAAATTATCTTTAAAAAACATAGGCCTACAATTTAAATACACTTTAATATATAGATTAAGATCTAAATCAATATTTAGAATATACTATTTCTGGGATCCCCAGGGCCTATTTATTCACATACGAATATTCAAAATTTTATAAGAAACTTTGTGCCTACTTAGTAGCAGTTAAAACAATTATAAGTAGAATTGTCTTTGGTGACAGTCAATCAATTAAAGCATAATATACTAGGCTACAAATACATACATTGATTTTATTAAAAGGCTCAGTAAGTCAAAAATGTGTAGCACTATTCTCTTTCCATGGTACTCTTCAGCCTAGTAAATATAGAAATACACCTTTGAAATAAGTACTTGCCTAAAAGTACAAAATCCTAAAGATACTTAATTAAAAATATTTCTTAAAAACATACCTTCTAATAGTTTCTAATTTTACCTTTCAACTTTATTGGTAGCCTCTAGTGTCGCTGAGGGCCATACCCAGTGACTCAATTTAGGGAATGAAAAATATTTTTTAAGAAAAACAATTTAGTTGATAGTGTCCTTTTATAAAATATCCTCCCAAAAGTTACATAAACAAGTTAATAGGCCTAAAGTGTAATTAAAAAAAAAGGATAAGTCTACTTGATAGTAGTAGACAATGCAAATGATTTTGTATAATCTCTGTAATGCATTTGTTTTAAACTGATTCATTCATCAATACATTGGCCTGTGCTTTAAGGAAACATTAAGGCCTATGCTTCAACTAAATAAAGAGGTAACTAATAATTATTTCCCAGCTGTACCAACTTTGTAGTTTTTTTTCTATAGAGGATGTGAGAAAACCTCCCATACAATCTGTTGCTATTTGTGACACGATGTAGGAAAGTGAAGATGATAAGAGATAAGTTTTATTCACTTTTTTTTTTCATCCCTAGAAGCATTCAATCATCCTACCCCTACCCCCCCCCCCCCTTTTGTTTTGGCATCCAAATAATTTTATTTTTATTTAAACTTCACATAAATATATAATAATAATAAGGCTTGTCTTCGAATCCGAAGATTAATGAGGAATTCAGTATTTCCCATGGCTACGAAGCCCCAGCTGTGACCTACATATTTTGCCACTTTCAGCGGAGGCATAACCATTGTCCACGGTGGTCGATTAAGATTTTCTTTTCGGCGTCTTCTCTGTCCTTGGCAGCGATTTTATTTTGTTTTCAAATGTGTATCCCGCGGACTTTGTGAGCTCCTTCCAGTTGTCTCATCCTGAAGCAGCCTGCTACCAGGTGCTCTCTTCAATGTCAGTTTAAAGCAAGTTGGCGCCTAAGCTGATCTTTAGAGCGTTTCCGTGTTACGTCGACCTTTTAGCTCACCAAAAAAAGACTGCTTTTGGCATACGTTCGTCCCCCATACGGGATACGTGCCCTGCCCAGCGTGACTGTCGGACCATAAGAAGTCCCTCGATATTGTCCATACCGGTGTTTACAAGGACATCGCTGTTTGTAGTGCGGTCTTGCCACCGTATGTCCATGATGGAGCGCAAGCATCTTTGGTGAAAGCATTCAAGTAGTCTACCTACAAAAAATCAATATCTACCAAGCAGTTGTTCTCTTAACTCTTCTATATAGATTTGACACAAATAAATAAATATAAAGCGGTGTCAGGAACCCGAATTCCCTGCTCGGATCTGAGACAGAATATTGCCTCTGCCACCTATCGAGAGTGGCAGGATCGGTGGGAGGCTGAGACCCACAACAAACTCAGACAGATTGTAGCGGATGTCAGGTGGCGGCCCACATCTAAGGGTCTGACAAGGCATAGAAGCACGACCATGTCCAGACTTAGGTTTGGCCACACCTACATCACACTCCTTTGTGCTGGAGAGAGAGGAGCCCCCACTTTGTGAGTACTGTGACTCTCGTCTCACCGTCGAACATATCCTCACTGAGTGTCCCAGATACCAGGATCTTAAGGGGAAATTTTGTAGAGCGCACAACTTAAAAACAGTGTTCGATAATGTCGACCAGGAAAGGTACTGGGCTCTGTAGGGGAGGTGGGGGTGTCTACGAAGATTTTTTATTAAATTGTTTCTACCTTTACTATTTTACCTTTGAATAGACCTTGTTTTTAATGACTAAATAAAACTTAGCCCTTGTGGTATGAAGGAAAAGTAACCCTTTAGGGATTACGGGCCTAAAGTGTGCCGATGTGCCAAAAACTCAAACAAATATATATATATATGTATGTGTGTGTGAGAGAGAGAGAGAGAGAGAGAGAGAAGTGCGTCTGGGAAAATGCTAATTGACTACGGCAACCAAAATCCTAGTCTACAATGCCTGCATAAAGGAGGCATTTTGTAGTTTTCATAAGTAAATCTAGTAAATAAAGTAAAGATATCCCCCCCCCCTCAACACCTTAAAAAATAATTTAGAATACGTGTATATAAATCTACTCATTAAAAAAAAAAAGGGAATCAAACCTAAATACTTCTTTACAGAAACCTGCTTTCAGATTTCAATGTCATGAAGAAACTTTGATTTATTTTCTTTTAATTGACTCCATATCTTCATGTCTCCATTTGTATCAGTTCATATAAGGAAAGTCCCTCTTGTTTTTTGTTTGAAGTTTAGATATCAACAACTAAAGGGGCTATTTAAACTTGTAGTTCGCATCACCTGTAAGGTGCTAAAACAACTCCCTTTAGTTTTATGAAAGTGAAGCACATTGACATACAAACAATTTTCAAAGAAGATTTCAAAGCCTTGTTGGTATATCCTACAGATACTACTATAAAGTGGTTCTTTAATGTCATCAGAATGCTTTGGTTTTGTCATATTACTGTTAATACAACTAAAAACGTTAAATAGGCATATGTAGTCATAGTGCAACTTACTGAAACATTCTCATTTTGATATACTGGTCAACAACTTTTATTGGACAGAATTAGGTCAAATTTTTAAAGCATATTTCTTTTGTATGATAGTTTTAAAAAATACATTTTTAAGAAACCACAATTTACTCAAATGTAACAAAGGGATTTGTTCAGGATTAACAACACCTTAAAAAAAGACTCCATGCAGAAGAGTAGAAAAAGTTTTAATCCAAACATATCAATGATGCAGATTAGAGTGATGGTGTTGATTATGTGTCTCATTGGATCATTGGAAGTATTTAGTTCTTTATGTCTATACATATGCAATATGTTATGTACAATTATACACTATATACATAGAATCATATATGATAAATTAGTTCATGGAATGTAAACAAGTGTAGACAAATGACAGTGTTAACAAGTTATTTCATTCATTTATAAATAGAAACATTATTCAACTATCAGTTCAAAGGTAAGATTGTTGATACACTTTCTACAACACTCTTAGAGCACTAAATCACATTAAGTTTACATTGGTTCAAAATATAAACTATAATGACAAACGGAATAAATTGAGTTTTACAATAAAAAATTTATACTTACGTCATATTGTAATGAAATCAATTAATATATAGACTTTAAAAAAAACAGTAAATGCTTTTATCAAAATGAAAATGAATTTGGCAGTTAATTTTTTTTTTAACTCATACAAAATAAATATAAATTGAAATAAACTGTTATGGATGTATGGATGAATATAATTGCACCTGATACCTCTAAGAATAAATTGGGTGACATACTGACATAATCAGAAGTCAAGCAAATATCTCAAACAGAATTCTTACATCCAATGCTTATGAAGTTAACATCCCTATGGCTCCACAAGTGAGGCCCATGCTTCTGTCAGGATATGAAGAGTGAAGGGCTCTACATTCACTTCAAATGAAATGTAGTTCCAAGTAGAATGTTCAAAATTAACTCTTTTACTTCTTTTCATAAAATAAACACAACAGAAAAATAAAAATACAAACAAAACAAAGTTTTAAAAGTAAAACCACTGAAGAATTGATGTGTACTTAGTGTGTATAGAAGCAGTGCACCTTGAATCAGTTTCTCTACATGAATGTCAAACTTTCAGTGGATAGTATCATACCTGAGTTGTGGTGTCAGACATAAGTCATGAGACTTCTTCTTTGTGTTATGGTGGGTGTCAGACATAAGTCATGAGACTTCTTCTTTGTGTTTTGGTGGGTGTCAGATACAAGTCATGAGACTTCTTTGTGTTTTGGTGGGTGTCAGAAAAATGTATGGCAAGATTGAATGCATTGTTTTATTTAGATAGAGAAGACAGCCCCCCTACAGTGTAGATGTTTCACAGAAATGAGGAGGTGGAGGTAAAATACATTTGTGTGTGTGTGTGTGCTTGTTCTCTATACCTCATCCTTAGTGCTCTTCAGGCTCAACACACACACAGTGTGATACTACACTCTTGACCTTTAGATTCACTAGTAATAGCAATAAGTTTATGAAGTTCTTTATTAGGCATTTTCCTTTATCTACCAATTCAAGATATACATTTGAATGTAATATCATGTTATTGCGGCCCCTCATTCCTGAGCCAACCATTAGAAACAATTTAGTTTTCACTGTCAGATGGTAAACATACAAGTGCTACAAAGCTATGGACACTTTCATCAACTAGTAGAAATAACAGGAAGTGTACAAAGAAAGAAAGAATGAGATCTAAGTTATTATTTGAAAAAGAAACTTCTGCTTAGATCAGAGAGCAAATTCATTTTTAAGCTACTAAAACATTGATAGATTTATCCGAGATTTATCAAATTTAATTTTTCTAAGATTGGTAAAAAGGTATTTTTTATTTAATGATATATATATCAAATGTCAAATGAAAATTAATGAAAGATTTTTTGTTATATCATTAAAGTATGTATATATACACAAATATTGGCTAGAGTAACAAACTCATCATAATCATGTAATGTTACTATAAAAATGATTATTACAAAAAGAAAATCTAGAGATTGTTACACTGACAATAACAATTGCATCAAATCATGTACTGAACAGAGACTTCAGTCAAATGATTTGATTTTGATTTTTTATTTTGGGCACATCGGCACAATTTAGGCCATGTCGTGCCTGCAGTTCCTCAAGGGCCACTCTCCCTCCACACAACAAGAGCCAAATTCCATACAGTCAAATCATTAAAATCAAGGTCTATTCACAGTTAAAATAGTAGAGGTAGTAAAAATGTAATAATTTGGTACAAATCTTCAGTCAACCTTTAGTCACAAGAAATCATTGGACAGAAGAAATTAAGATGGAGATTTTCCTGTTGAATTCTTTCAAACTTTAAGCATAAAAAAAAATATGAAGACCATGGATGTAATAAACATAATGGCAATTTTGTAATAAATAACACACTGTAATAAACAATTTTTGAAGTAGCATTCAACCGTAAGATCAAATATTTTCATTCAATCACAATTTCTAGTTTTCAAGTTGTTAACAGTAAAATGTGAGTATAAAATATAATTCTATACCAACAGAGACAGCTAGAAAATATATTTCACAATCAGATCAACATTTGTGGCAGCAGGAAAAGTTAAAAACATTAATTGGATTAACAATGGCTGGAATAAAGTATATACAAAGGCTTTCTTAAACAGCAGTTTAGCATTGTAATATCAAACAACTGAATTTTATACAAATAAATACAACAATTTAATGAGTCAAAGGAATAATTACTATCATACAGTTCAGATAAAAATGAGAGTTTTCAATTCTTGTTTTGTGTGGGCTGAAGAGAAAGTTCAAAAAGTTGAGATTATATAAACAACCAAGAGGTTGGTTAAGGTTTGCTACTAAGATGCTAACCTATTTGATGGATTTTACATTTGCAATCACACACACAAAATAGTTTCATTTAGGAATTTTTGTTTAACATCTTGTGCATCCTATCTTGTGCTATCATCACAATAATTTTCAACATTTATAAATGTTGACCTTATAATAATTCAATGTATGTCTATTCAACAACTACTTATTATCTTATTAAACATCAATACCATGTAATGAATCATAATGAACTGGTACAGTTTTCTGACCAAGATTCTGTGACAACTGGGATGAGACATTACCCTGAGAATGATAATCCCCCATGCCCCTGCTAGATCTATTTAATTCAGAATTCAAAGGTTTTACAGCTCTCTCATTCTGTCTATAAAATGAAGCCCCTAAGCTGGGCCTGGGACTTGTAGCTGGGCCTGGCTGACTAGACTTCAATGAATAAGTATTTCTTGATTCAGAGACATTATTACTGTCTGTTTGAGGCAAGGTTCTAAAGACAAGATTTGGGTGCTCTGGTTGGTAATATTGTGTTTGGCTGACAGAATCAGGACTGTTCTCATTAACATTATAACTGTCACTCTGCCTTAGCCGTTGAGCTGCTTCTTTTAACTTTTGCTGATACCAGTCTTGAACATGGGTCTGCATGTTAGATTGCTGCATATTTGATGAGGACCTTACTGAATTATTAAAGTCTTTAACACTTTGGCTAAATTCTTTTTGTGGTTCAGAGGTTTGAAAAGATTTTGTGACTGTTGATGTGTTTGGTGAAATATTGTTACTTGTGGGTCTAAATTTAGAATCACTCAAAGCTATCTTCTGGTGTGTGTTATTTTGGTAAGGATAAGTCAGTTGAATACCACTGTCAGTGCATGATGACTCACGGGTGTGTTTTTGTCCTTCAAATGCCTGTAATGAAATGTTATTAGAAGAACCAACGTGCTGTGGTGGCCTGGAATATGTTGAATTATTGGCTCTCAGTGGTACTAAAGGTTTGGTTGGTTGTTTCTCCTGATCTGAATTATACACTCTGCTGTTAAAGTCTTTATTTCCCCATTGCTGGGCTGATTCAGTATTTCGCCACTGTTGGGTAGAATCAGTATTTCGCCACTGTTGGGTAGAATCATTATTTCGCCACTGCTGGGTTGAATCAAAATTTTTCCACTGATTCATAGAATCACTACTTCTAGACTGTTGCAGAGAGTCATTATTTCTCCACTGCTCTGTCCAAGGTCTGTTATGAGGAGGAGTTGCAGAGTATGGTTTGTTGCTGAAGTAAGGAGATTTTGTTTGTAAGTCTCCCTTGAAGGAATGATTAGCCACATCACTGAAAGTAACAGGAGAGCCTGTGTTGCTAGGAATGTCAGAAGAACTTCTTTCAAGACAGAAAGAAGAACTTGGTGTGCCTCCACTTGTTTCCACACTCTTAATCCCATAAGGATTGCGGCTGCCATAGCCTGAATCCTGATTGCTGCTGCATGTACTGTCTTCTTTATTAGCAGCTGGTGAGACAGGAGTGGAAGACATGCTGGATTTTAACAGAATATCATGCTGCAAACATTCTTTCATAGGAGCAATGAAATGTCTGAATGTATTTGACCTGTTCACATCACCCTGTTCAGGTGAGTTGACCAGATTTGGATTTCTGACTGCTGATGAGTCCTGGGCACTTGAACCATAGTTATGTTCAGTAGAGAAATGTTTTGTGGAGGATGAAGAACTAGGTGCTCTTTGAGAAGGCTGAATGGATGGTTCAGGACTTTGATACCTTACAGAAGCTGGACTAGAGGAATGCAAGTGCCCATTGTTTATCTGACTGTATCTGAGGTTGTAAGATGCTCTAATGCCAGAATCTGTCATGTAGCCAGAGGAGTGAAAGTCTTTGGGTTTAGTGACCTCTAATGAATTCTCTGCACTATGACTTCTGGCAATGTTTTGCCTTGTGTATGGTGGTGCACTGTTGTATGGCTGGGAATTAATGTAAGCAGATACATTGGTGCTATTTAGTTTACTGTCTACAGAAGAGGTTCGTCTGTGGCTTAAGTAGCCATCTTGATACTGTTTATCTCTTGAGTGGGAACTATGACTTTTATTGGAATTATGAACTGAGCTGTCACTGCTCTCTGTGTTACTTTTAGTGGACACATTCCAATTTCTCTGTCCAGTGAGCTGTGAACTCTGGGTGCCCCCTTGCCCACTAGACTTTACGACGGTGTTTGGAGGACACCCTTCTAGGAAATTTGAGTGGCTTTTGCTGGGTGATTGAGATGAGAATTGCTGCCTTTGGGATGAATCCATACGACTATAAAGAGCAGGTGGAGAACCAGTAAATGTATGAGTGGGATGGTAAGCTCTGTGTTCAGCCCTGGAGACATGCTGCACTTGGGGTTCATTAACAAAGGTGACTCGATGTTGTAAGCCTGTTCTTTCCATGCTCTTACTTCTGTCTCTGTGAAGTGATTGGTTGTATGGATGTCGTGGCAGAGGATGTGGTTGTAATGGAGCATTAGATTCCTGTGGTAAATTCTGAGAAGGAATGACTGAGTTCATCCTAGGACTTAAGTCATGGTTACTCATAGTTCTTACACTTCTATCTGAATCTCTAGCATGATGTACCTGTGCTTGAATGGTCATTTTGTTAGCAGCCATTACACTGTTGTTGTTCTTTTCATGTCTTCTAGGCATTTCCTTACCATCCAGGTTGGGCACATCCCAGCCACGTATCTGTTGCATAGCTGCTTGCCTAGATGTATAGAAATCTTTTTTTCTAAATTTACCACTGTAATCAGAGGCTGATAGAGTTTCATCTGATCTGGAACGAATTAAATTACTCCTGGCCACAAAGTCTGTAAATAAATTTCTAGGTGGAAGAGCTGTGTCATCATGATGATGATCAAGGCAGTGGCCATAGCTTGCCAGTTTGTCATTAAGCCAGTATTCTAGTTGATCTCTCATTTTATCACTGGCCTGGTTTAAAAAAGCTTGGGTCTCTTGTCTTTCTTCCACCAAACGTGATGCTATTCGATTTTGACAAGCATACTCTTCATTCAGGAAGCGATTGTTCACCATGGCCTCTGTCGCCCGAGCCTGGCGCTCTGTTTGCAGGTCAAGGTTCTCAATACGAT